>OW026520.1:74559111-74939702 GCA_932274085.1 Protocalliphora azurea
CTTACCCGATTCATGTCTGCTCCTTATGTCCACTGGAGCCACTTGAAAATTCCACATTTTTTCATATGACCATAGT
The DNA here is from genome assembly GCA_932274085.1 of Protocalliphora azurea. NCBI lineage: Eukaryota > Metazoa > Arthropoda > Insecta > Diptera > Calliphoridae > Protocalliphora > Protocalliphora azurea. Next base: position 74,559,188 of record OW026520.1, read on the forward strand.
GAAAAAACACATTTTTCAAAATTATATATCTCTGATCACAGATGGAATCTGGACGTAGAACATACATTTCTGGAATCTACTAGTCCTAGGCTACTTCCACTCTTCCGCTTACCCGATTCATGTCTGCTCCTTATGTCCACTGGAGCCACTTGAAAATTCTACATTTTTCCATATGACCATAGTGAAAAAACACATTTTTCAAAATTATATATCTCTGATCACAGATGGAATCTGGACGTAGAACATACATTTCTGGAATCTACTAGTCCTAGGCTACTTCCACTCTTCCGCTTACCCGATTCATGTCTGCTCCTTATGTCCACTGGAGCCACTTGAAAATTACACATTTTTTCATATGACCATAGTGAAAAAACACATTTTTCAAAATTATATATCTCTGATCACAGATGGAATCTGGACGTAGAACATACATTTCTGGAATCTACTAGTCCTAGGCTACTTCCACTCTTCCGCTTACCCGATTCATGTCTGCTCCTTATGTCCACTGGAGCCACTTGAAAATTCCACATTTTTTCATATGACCATAGTGAAAAAACACATTTTTCAAAATTATATATCTCTGATCACAGATGGAATCTGGACGTAGAACATACATTTCTGGAATCTTCTAGTCCTAGGCTACTTCCACTCTTCCGCTTACCCGATTCATGTCTGCTCCTTATGTCCACTGGAGCCACTTGAAAATTCCACATTTTTTCATATGACCATAGTGAAAAAACACATTTTTCAAAATTATATATCTCTGATCACAGATGGAATCTGGACGTAGAACATACATTTCTGGAATCTACTAGTCCTAGGCTACTTCCACTCTTCCGCTTACCCGATTCATGTCTGCTCCTTATGGCCATTAGGACCACTTAAAATTTTCGATTTTTGTTCAAAGAAATTTTATGTATAGAGTGATATATTTGAAAATTTTTTTACAATTTTATATTTTAATGTGTTTTATAAATATATTTTGATTTTTTTATTTAAAATTTAATTTTGATATTGTTTTTTTATTAAAAAGTAATTTTGTTAATTTTAACAAATCGATTCACAGCGTGTGGAGCGTATTTAACATTTGTGTGGGACGTATTTAACTGACGAATTTATCTTCACACCCTTCAAGAATTGATCCTTGTGGTACTCCATATTCATTATTATTTGTCTCTGATTTTTTATAATTCACTTTAGTTATTTGCTTTCTATTTGTTAGATATGATTCAAACCAATTTAATTCTATATTTTGTATTCCGTAGAAGTATAATTTCTGTAATAATATTTTTCTGTCTATTGTTTCAAACGCTCTTTTAAAATCGAGAAAAATTGCCATTATTTTTTATTTCTGCCGTTAGTTTTCCATCTATTTAAGACGTAATTTACTGCCGGTTCACATACCAGATTGATATTTAGATAAAATATTGTTTAATTCTACATAATTTTCAAGTTGTATTTTAACGGTTTTTTCAAGTATTTTATCACATAATTTTAGTGAGTTTATTGGCCTAAATTATTCACATTTATTTGTTTTATTAACCTTTTCAATTGGCGTCACCATTGAAGTTTTCCAATTTTCAGGAAATACACCTGTTTTTAATGACTTATTTATAATTTTTAGCAACACTTCTCCATTCAAGTTCCAATTATCTAATATCATATTTATATTAACATTATTACAGTCCGGTTTGTTGTTCATGCTCTTGCATATATTTTTAAGTTCTATTTTTGTTATTTCTCGGAATTTAAATCTACAGTTTATCACATTTATTTGATTTATATATTGTACATATTCTATGTTATCTATAATGTCTTTTATACTATTTACAAAATATTTGTTAAATTGATTCGCTATTTCATTACTGTCCTTATATATACTTGTAAATATCACAAATTTTATCACATTTTTTGTTTTCTTTAGTACTAAGTCTTTGATGCTATTCCACATTTGCTTTTGATCTTTGGTATTACTTATTGTTCTATTAATATATGTATTTTTTTCATTTTTAAGTATTTTTATATATAAATTTTTGGCTTTTTTATAATCATTCCATTTTGCATAGTTATTTGTTGTTTTCGCTATATTATATTTTAATATTTTGTCTCTTTTTAGACATTGCAAGTGCCTGTTAAACCATTTATTTACAATATTTTTTTATTTATTTTCTTTTTTATTGAGAGATTTTCAATTGTTCTTTCTATAACTATATCAAAACTATTTTCGTTATAATTCACGTCTTAATTTTCATTGAAGGTGGTTAGTGCACTTATTTCCCTTTGAAAACGGTATTTTTTATATTTAAAGATTTTTATTTCACATTCATTTTTCGTTGCGATTTCACATATATTGTCTATTTTAATTTCTAATACTTCATGATCTGATATTTTATTTCTATTACTTATGTTTGCACTAATATTCGTACTATTTGTTATAATAAAGTCTATTATTATTCTTGAATTTTTGGTAACTCTTGTAAAATTAGTCATCACTTGTTGTAATCCATTATCATTGATTATGGATTCTATTTTCCTCTTATATGTACTTTCTTTTGTCCAATCTATATTAAAAGCACCAGCAATAATTGTATTTGTATTTCTTTCACTTATTTCTTCTACGATTTCTTCAAATACTTCATAAAATTCTGCTTCTTGACTACTTGGAGATTGGTAAATTGCTGCTATTATAATTGATGAGTTGTTGTATTTAACATTATATGCACTTATCCAATATTTGAAATCACGCACTTTTTCGATTTCTTATTAAAATATAATATTACTCCTCCGGTTCTCGTAGAATTCGATGGAGTTGAAAATTGATAATATTATTTTAATAGTATTTCAGATTCATCAATTCTGTTAGTCAAATGTGTCTTCGATAATATTATGAACTTTGGCTTATCAATATTAGCAATTGCCTCAATTTGATTAAAGTTGTTTGTAAGTCCTTGTATATTTGTGTATATTCCTTGTATGCTTTCTAATTGTTATTCATTTAATCCCATTCTTCTTCTTTTTAGTTTTAATTTATTTTTATAAACTGGACACTCTCTGTCTGTCGTCATATGGTTCTCATCAAGGTTTCTTGTTTGTCCTAATGCAATTAATTCATTTATTTATAATATCCTTATTACATTGGTTTGTATAACGTTTTCCGTGGCATTTCAAACATATTTTTTCACTTTTGCAGTCTACTGATTTATGATTAAATTCTTCACCATCAAATACTCGACATTTCTTCCAACCGATATTTAATTTCTGAGCCGAAATTACTCTTGTATTCATTATCAATTTTTATCTTCGCATTAAATATTGATCTTTTATTTCTCCTCGTTTCATATGCTTTTATTATTTCTAGTGTACGTACTATCACCTAGAATCTGATTCTGTTTTTTAAGTTTTTCAATAATCTCTTTATCTCCATATTTAAATGTTATGTCCGTTACAATTATTGACAATTCAATCTTATTTGTAACTTTAATTTCGTACCCTTCACTTATTTCACTTTCAATTGTATTCTTTATTTTCTCTCTCTCATCATCATTCTCACTTTGTAAGACTAACGTTCTGTTTTTTTTATTTTCAATCCTTAATATTTTAAAGTTTATTGGGTCCACTTTTTTGTTTAACTCTTCTTTTGTATTTTCAATTTGTTGTTTCACTTTCGGTTTTATTACTAATGGCACTTGATTTTTTAATTCTGGCAATACCGTATTCTTTTTCAATGCATCTGAAAATGACATCTTACTCTGATTGCCTTTTGTTTCTTTTATCACTTTTTTTTATTTCATTACACATCTTCTCATTTTTTTGCTCTATGTTGTTGCACATTTCTTTATTTTTGTTTTCAAAGTCTAACATTTCCAAATCATCTAAAATTCTAAGTCTTTTTTCATAACATTTTTCAATTGCCTCAAATAATTGTTTTATTTCATTTTCGTTTTGTTTAAGTTATGTTTCAAATTCTCTTTTATATTCTTTCAAATTTTGTTTGTTAATTCGTACACCCTTTTGGATTTCATCTAAAGCCAAATCCACATTTCTTATATATTGCATGCAATTCTCACATATAAAACGCACAAAATTGTTAGCTTCCAACACTCCGATAGAGTATTGGTCTATTCCCGAACATTTTTTAGTGCAATGGTATATTTTATCACATACACCATCTGCATGTATTGCATTCAATAAAAATTAATTTTTTAGATGAAAACTATATCAAGGTCAAAAACTTGTGCTCACTTATTTTTTTTTTTTTTTTTTTTCAACCGATTTTTTGGATGAAAATCTAAAATTATATAAGTGCATTCAAGTCTAAACTTGAGAAGACTAGTTGAATGAAATGTACAAAAGATGTTAATTTTATCTCATTGTGCAACACTGTTCATAGGTGACTTCAATTTCAAATTTGTATTAAACTTATAATTTATTTACGCGCTTGGGGAAACATCTCAATGTTGAGGGTGCCAAATCTAATATGTAAACATTATCGTTAAGAAAAATATAGATAAATATTACATACAATGTACATATCGTCACATAAAATGCAAATTTTTATTTTTTTACTTATGTATTTATTTATTATTTTTTTTTTTTTTTTTTTTTTTGTTTCAAAATTAAGCAATTAAATAATTTTTTTAATTGTTCACTTAAAGATAAAATAGAAAAAACATAAAATACACTTCAAACCAAATTTTTCTTAAATGGATCAAATTACGACTGTTTCGTTTATGATGTTGATGTTACGACCTTTCGACTTTTGTTAACATTGTCAAAATATTTTATTCTAGCCAAATTTTGCAAAATTTCTATGTAATATTTTTTAACAAAATACCAAAAAATTAACAGTGCATTTTCAAAATATTTATCTAAATTTATTAAGAATTACAAAAAAAAAATTATTTTTACAAAAAAAAGTACAACGTAAAATTTATAAATTCTAAAAGCCGAGAAAACTATAATATATTACAAAGTTAATGAAATATACATTCTTTTTCTTCAGCTTGCTAGTATAAACTGTAAAATATTAATATATCGTGATGACATAGGCATCACTTGGATGACAATGTCATCCAATTAGTCGTCTACAATTACATCATTTAATTTATCATTTATTTTAATAATTAAAATTCAAATATTATATTAAATTAAGTTAAATTAAATTACAATTTTGTTTAAAAAATAATTAAGTATATAATATGTTGAGGATTTCGATAAAAAATGTATCCGTTGTTTTAAATTTTCGCTTTTATTGATGTCTTCTGAAAATATGTATATGTGAAAAAATAATTTTGTTATTTACTTAAGTTGACATCAGGGTAATTTTTTTAATATTTATACGCTCTGACGTGCATAGATGAATAATTTATTTTCTAGTCTTTTATTTGAAAATATCGTTAACTTACAGTTATTCCTGTATACCGAAATTATATAGAAGACAATATTTAAAACATTGTATATTATCTTGTCGTAAACATAGTTTGTTAGAAGACAACATTCAAAACTTTGTCGTTCAAACTGTCTTCAAAAAAAGTTCGAGAAAAGAACACATTTAATACATTGACCTTTATATTCTTAACAACAGAGTTTTATATGATAACCTTTAAGGTATTGTCGGTCTTGTCGTCGTCAATTTAACTAAATGAATGATGACAGCGACAGCTTGTCGCTTAATTTGTCATCAGCAAAGTTGACAAAGGAAACTTTTAAGCCATTGCAGCTATCTTTGTTTTAAGCAATTGCAGCTATCTTTGTCATCTAAGTGAAAACATTAGAAACATTATCGTTCATCTTGTGCTCGAAAGTATATGATCGAAGACTACATAACAGCTTAAATGGTTATAGAACCTTTCAGTACTGAATTATTGAAAAATCTGATTTGAATTCCGTCTTGTAACCTTTATCAACTTTAAAACATAGAATAAACGAAAAATGTTGTATTGGAAATTATTGACATTATTAATTATTGCTGTTGAATTATTAATCTTGATATTTTTTTATTTTTTTAATGCGACCACCTATTTCATCATTATTTCTTTTCTATTTGATTTCTGAATCTTGGTTTTTCGTATACGATTTTAATATTGATATTGATTTAAATGGCCAGTTAAAATTGTTGACAACACTGATCATGAAACAGTACACGTAGGGATCGAATAATAATTATATAAATAAATGTATCTTGTTTAGTAGGATCGCCAATTTAAAATATAAAAAAAATATAAAAATTTATGTTTATTTATTGAATATTTTAATTATAATAATTTTCAAAAGTTTTCAATTCAGTAACAATAGAACAAAATATTTCTAGTTAAAATTATAAAATATTTATACAAAGAATTTTGCGAACAAGTTCCTACACACACTGTCCTTCTTTTCGTCTTCAACATAGTTTACGGATGACTCTGGCGCTTATCGTGTCGTTAACGATGATTTCGTTGGAGCTGTCGTTAAGAAAACTTAGAAATTAGGGGACATATCTTGCATTAATCGTCAGACATTGTCGTCTAAGACCATTTAGCCAACTAGGTCATATTGATGCGAAAACACACACAGGCACTCTCATAAACAAGTGTTGTGTATATTCTGGTTAAATAAAGCGACGGTTTTACTTAACTATTATTAAGTATTTTTTTGTAGTAATGTGAAGTGGACTGAGGGGTCATTATGAACTAATTAAAATTTAAAATTTATGAATTAAATTATAAAATTTTTATAAAAAATTCGCAATCTTAGTTTTTTCCAGATATATTTCTATAACATTTTTTTTTACTAAACCGATTTTGCTGATTTCAAATACCAAAGTACTTAGGAAAACAACAAAAAATCTGTGTGAATTTAATTCGTGCTAATCGTTTGGACGTGAGAGTGATTCCCACATACTGGCAGACAGACGTGAATAGCTTAATCAACTCAGAATTTTATAAGGACCAAAAATATTTTATTGAGTCTTAAATGATTATTTCCTAGCGTTACACATGGAATGACAAACTTAGTATACCATTTGCCACCACTAGAGGTGGTGGATGGTATAAAAGCAAAGATTATGGCGCAGTAAGATGTAAAACATACAAAAGAATTAAAATTCTGAAAGACCAGACGAAAGTGACTAACCATAATGGATATGCCCATCTAAGGATTGACTGAATGTTTGTCGTGTTTCTTAAAAGGACCCCAAAGATATCCTCTCTAACTATCGCTAAACTGTATAAAAAAGCTAAAATTTTAAAATGTAACTTCTAATATTCATTCAACTTTAAGAGAATTCAAACCTAGAAGTAAGGTAACGTTAGATGTATGCGAAGGAATATATTAATTGGTGAGGTCTCCAACATAGTAATTTTTACATGAGTCAAAATAAATAAATTTTTTATGATACTGTGAAAAATATTATTTTCGAGACAATTTTGAAGAAGTGTTTGGTGTACAAGTTGTTTCTTTGCTCACTTTGTGTAAGTACATGTTACCAAATGTATGTCTAGCCATGTCTGCTAATAATTTTTACACCATCCGGAGATAGCTAAGCACAAATCCAGTAGTTGGGGCAATATATAAAATAAAACGCCAAAATTTCCGTTTCTTTGTAAACAAACTCGTTAACTCGTAAGGAATACCTTTTGAATGATTTGTACATGTAAAATGCGCGTAGAATGTTAATAAAAAATAATAATTTGGTGACAAACAATATTTAAGGCACCATTAAAAAAGTTCCTTGAAATCCGTTTTAGAATATCATTAATGTATTTGTTAAGTCCAGAATATTAAACTTACCATTGGGTGACTCTGGGCGGTTTTGAGAAGAGAAAGTGGTAACTGTAAAACAACAACTTTGTTAGCACTACTATTTAAGATTATCAAAAAATTTACGTTTTTACCATTATAGTTTTTGAGAATTTCAGGTAAAGAAATAAGAAAAATCAGTATGAAACAAAGCGCCTAGTAAAATTATCGACGGCTGACTTCACAATAACAGCCCATCTAGACGTAAAATAATATGTAAGATTTTTGTGTCAGAGACTGTCAAATTCGCTGTCTGAGAGAATTATTACACATGTAGATTCAAATATTAGTATTATAAGATGTATAATGAGGCTGTTGTGATGAGATTTCTCTACACAACCATCTTATAAGATGAACTATCAAAAAAATGCACATATACAAAAGTTTGTTTGTGTGTGTGCATGTGTATTTCGGAAATTACTGAAAAGCAATGTGTTGTAAAATTGTTTCCTTTTAGTGTTTGTTTTACATGTTAAAAGACATTTTTATAAAAATTGTGCTAAAAAGTACGAATTGCTTAAATAAAAAGAACATGTTTACTCTGCGACTGATTGAAAATAATGATATCTTATAGGATTTATTAGAATACGTGTACCCCTTATTTAAAATTTAACATAATATTAACAAAAAGGTTACTCTCCTCTGCCGGCGTTATCTCACATATTATATCAGCGTTAATCTCAGCTGTAGACCTGGGGTAACGTCGGCTATAACCTCGTGTATTACTAGACAAATTTTTAATAAGACAAGCGTTAAATCAGTGCGAATCTATACAACGTAACCTCTATTATACAGCTGATTATTATTCTTGGTTGTTACAGCTGTCAGATTGTATATATAAAAAACATTAATGAATTTGACTTATTGTCGTTTTTGTGTAATTCGCGTTATTTTGACAAAGATATTTATTTAAACATATTTTAAATAATGGTTCAAATACTATTACATGCATTAATAATTACATATACTAAGAAAACTACAGATCGATTTGTTTGGTTTGAAAATTGTAGAGAAATCGAATACATGTTGCCATATATTCGAATAAAGTCGAAAATAGCAGGAAAAAGTAGACAATAGATAAAAAGTTATAAAAAGTGGAAAATAGTATAAAAAAAATCTTAAATTTAAAAAAAATTTACCTTATTTAAAAGGAATAGTTTCTTAGCAGTTTTTAATTCAGCTACATAATATAACTGTTGGAAATGGTATCTGTAATAAAATAACAATAAACATTTTCTTTTGGATGTTTGGACGGACTAATTTTATTAAATTTTTAAAATCGCTTAAAAGTAAAATTTATATTTTAAAACTAATTAAAACATAAGTGGAGGTGATAATATACATGGGATCTGTCTTAAAAGTGATAACAGCCTTGATAATGTATTGTTCTTATCTCAAGATGTTTTTACCACATGCGTGATAAACTAATGTAGATATGCATTTTTAAAGTAATAAACAAACAACAAAATAATAAAAATTTTATCGATTGAAATATATATCACTTACATCTAAAACATATTTATCACTTAAAGCTAAATATTTTTTAAAAACTATGTTTCTTAATATTCTACCACATGCAGATAATAAATTTTTTATATAAGAAAAATGGCGTAGATAAATCTATTTTAACAATCTCTGGTTTTTTACAACATTTGTTCTTAATTACTAGATATATTAGTATAAGTATAATAATAGAAATTAATACAAGGGATGCATGTCCAGATACTGTGTGAAACTGTAAGCTTTTCAGCTCTATTTTTGTCTCTGTCATGTTCAGCACTTCCCCTCTTAGGTGATCGACGTCCTTGGTACTATGTTCGATGTTCCAAACAGAACTTCAAGCGATAATTACAAGTCATTGTATGACAAAACACAAGAGTGTCTTTTAGCACAACAGAATCTCCAAATAAACACATCCACCTGGGATCCGCTTATTAAAAAGACTTGATCATGCCACCCGCCTCCACTACGAGCAATCTCAATCACATCCACAATACGTTCCAACAATCAAAGAATTTTTGAAGTTCTTGGAGAAAAACTTTCAGTCAATGGAAGCAGTGGTAGAAAAACCATCAAACACAAAGACAAAGGTTTGCGCGTCTATCACCATCGAAAGGCGAAACAACGAACTCTGTACAATGTGCAAATATGGAAGACATCCGCTATTCGCATGCACAGAATTTCTGAAGTTGTCACCATCAGCACGACTTCAATTTGTACAAAAACAAAGGTATTCTGTTAACTGTTTGAGGCCAGGACATAATGCAAAAAATTGTAGCCTAAAAAGTTGTATGAAGTGTTCCAACAAGCACAATACCTTGCTGCGTTTAAAAGACTCCGACCAAAACACAAACAATCTCCAACTTCAAAAGCTACATACAATCATTCAGCTGAGGTTACAAGACCCGTACAAGTTTGCCAGGCAGCCTCATCACTAAGCACAGCAACACACACCATATCAAGTAGCTATATACTACTTAGCACCTTTGCCAATTAGCAACACAGAATTCAATGAACAGTCCCGATGCAGTAGGCGAGTCGCATGGAACAGCTTTTAATCGCTGGAGCGTCGACTTTCAAATTCACCAGAAGTCAAAACACAGTACATACGATTTATGGATGAATACGAGCACTTGGGTCACATGACACAAATAGACATAAATTCCCTTAGCAAACCAAACTACTTCATTCCACACCACAGTGTATTGCGGCCTGATAGATTAACTACAAAATTACGAGTAGTCTTTGATGCGTCCACAAAAACTTCTTCGGGCTTGGCACTAAATGATCTGATGTACACAGGTCCCAACATCCAAGGCGAGCTGTTTTCAATATTGCTTCGCTTCCGACTACCACGTTTCGTATTTACAAAAGACACCCAGAAGACAGAAGGTTTCAAATTATTATCTGGAGACGTGACCCAGCTACTCCAGTCAAATATTATCAACTTAATACCATCACTTACGGTACCTGATCAGCACCATATTTGGCCACAAAATGTCTGGAAAAGATAGCAAAAGACAACATGGCCCAGTATCCATATGAGAGCCAATTTTTGCTTAAAAATTTCTATATGGACGATGGAATTGGCGGAAATGATGATTTAAATGTTACACTAACAATTCAGCAAGAGCTAAAACATGTATTACAGAAGCATGGTCTCAATCTACAAAAATGGAATGCTAATCACCCAAAATTACTCCAAAGCGTTGCAGAGAAGGAACATGAAGTCAATATTAATTTTAACAGTATGGAGGATCACAAGGTATCCAGGAGAAATCAAACAAGTCACTAAACGAACAGTAACGTCAGATCTGGCAAGGCTCTTCGATCACTTGGGGATACAAGCACCAGTTGTAGTCACCGCCAAAATGTTTATTCAGGAGCTTTAGTAAACAAAATTAGAGTGGGATGAAGCATTGCCTGGAAATCAATCCGTAATGAGTTAGAACATTTAAATAACCTAGAGATTTTAAGACATGTTTTTGAAAGACACATCCCCTCAAACACACAAATTCATGCTTTTGCGGATGCTTCAAAAAGAGCATATGGTGCAGCTGTGTAAATCCAGTCAACCATCAAAAACGGACAAGTAATAGTGAGATTGCTATGTGCAAAGTCACGTGTAGGCCCTTTAAAACGCCAGACGTTACCTCGTCTTGAACTCTGCGCAGCTCTGTTATGCGCCCAACTAACATCAAGAGTAAAGGGCGATTTGAAACTTGAAGGTGCACTCACTTACTTGTGGGCAGACTCAGAGATCATATTAGCCTGGATTAACTCACAATCAGCAGCTTACCAAACGTTCGTGGTTAATCGAATCTCCGCAATACAGGAATTATCCACAGCTGAGTAATGGAGACACGTTAAATCGAAGGAAAACCCGGCTGATATTCTGTCACGATGTCTTTCTCCATCAAAACTAGCAGCAAGTAGATTATGACTCTATGGGCCCCTATTTTTACATGGAAGAGAGGAGATTTGGACGAGAAATATAACCAACACAATAACAATTACTGAGCACAATTTGGAGCGAAAGCGGCTGACCGTAGCTACAACCGCAGATGACACGTCAACAGAATTTATCTACAAAATAAACCACAACGGTTCATTTCGAATACTCCAGAGGGTTTTTCTTACATGCTACGATTCATCAATCACACGAGAAAGATTAAACAACTTCAAGAACTTAACTTAACAGCTGAAAAATTAGAACAGGCTATCACAGTCATTATACGTGGAATGCAACGATCAGATTTTCAAGAAGATTGGAAGCATTTGAAAAGGCATGACGAAGTAAGCAGAGACAGTCAATATAGCAATCTCACCCCTTTCCTGGATACTAATGGCATCATCAGAGTGGGAGGACGTTTAAAATCATCAGTACCTCGTATGATGCAAAACATCCCATGCTGATTCCGTACAACGACAATTACAAGGTTAATAATGCAAGAGACACATGAGAAGAATCGCCACTGTGGGCCTAAAGCACTCCTATCACATATAAGGTAAAGGTTTAGGCCAGTCAAGTGTAAAACAGCAGCACGATCAATAGTCAAATTATGGGCAACTTACCATCAACCCGTGTCACGCAAGCTCGACCTTTCATCAACTCCGGTGTTGACTTTTGTGGACCGGTATGGGCTCATTATAAGTTACGAGGGAAAAGACCTTAAAAATAATACACTGCCGTGTTTTGCTGCTTCCCAACTAGAGAGCTGTACTGTGACAACGCAACTAATTTTGTGGGCACAAAAAATCAGCTTACTGAATTATCACATTCGATTTATGCAATTTCGGCCTCAAGTGAGATCAGCAAAGAATGTTCAGAGGCATAAAGTTTCACTTCATACCACCGCAAGCACCTCACTTTGGAGGCTTATGGGAAGCTGCGGTGAAGTCAGTAAAGAATCTTTTGCTCAAAAGTGTGGCAACAGCATCGTTGACGTATGAGGAACTCGATACCGTTGTTATTGAAATGGAAGGCATTCTTAATTCAAGACCCATTACTCCTATGTCAAACAACCCAAATGATTTGGCTGCATTGACACCTGGCCACTTTCTTTTTGGAGAACCACCAAATGCCCATGTAAACTTAAGTTCTGATCAAACAAAGATGAATCTTTTGACCAGATGGAAATTGGTTACCCACCTAAAGGAGGAGTTTTAGAGACGTTGGTCCCGGGAATACTTGTGTCAATTATAGTATCGGCACAAGTGGAAAACACGGAGTGCCAACATTAAACCCGGCGATATGGTCATAGTGAAGAAGACCACACACCTCCCTTGTGATGGCAGTTAGCTTGGATAGTGAAGGTGCATCACGGAGATGACGGTCCGGTCCGAGTGGTTGATGTTAAGACAGCATCTGGGGTTAAAAGTAATAGCCCGGAGAATCCTAGAAAGAAAAGGCGCATATCCATGCCTATTAATGTCATGACTGCCTTGATCTCAATAATATTACTGCCATAAATCCTGGGATCACAAGTTTACAACATGCAGTTTGGAACTCAGCTGGGCATACTTTTTGGAGCTATTGGGTCAGCAGCAATTTCATCTTCAGCCTGGCAGATCCTAATTTATTACGTCTTACAGGAATTTTGGTCCGAATCGGAAATGTTTACAAGCGGTATCAGAGCTTTAAGCAATTTATGTGAAGACATGCAAGATAAATCGACGTGTCAAAACCTTGTCAAATACTTTCAACATACCAAAAATGAATTACACATGAACAGCACTCTATTTTTCGGCAGAAGACACAAAAAGGGAGCAATCAATTTAGTGGGAAACATCGCAAACTCACTATTTGGCGTTCTGGACTCAAAATATGCAGAAGAGATGGCAAACACGATTTCACAAGTTAAGCAAAATGAGGCACATCTGCTCAGACTGTTAAGAAATCAAACGTCAATTGTAGACTCCATCCTGAAAGCAGACCAAGGGCTAATAAAAAAGAAATTTGGCCAAATCGACCAACAAATATCGCAAGTATACACCAAGATACACAACGTCAGTAAGGAACTATACGAAGAAAGAATCTACCGCATTTTCTCATCACTATCCATTCAACTAACGATCACTACGGCAAACTTGCAACACATACAGTCTTCAATACTGGATATTCTTACAAATACTCATCACGGTATTATAAGCCCGCTTATCCTCACTCCGTACCAATTACAACAGAATGATACATTGCAATTGTACAAATTGATGAAAGTTCAAGGTGGACTCACGAATAACGCCGTCATATTTCGCGTTAGGGTGACAAGTTTTTAGTATTCAACCTTATACCAGTGCCAAATTGGATCAACGATACCTTATTATCAATAAAACCATGCTCTTCCATTTTGGTCGTCATTGTTGCCCGTCATCAGTATTTTACTATTGACAAAACTGAACTTAATTTATGCGACGTCATCAAAGAAGTTAGATTTGTGTGTTCCAAAGTACAGATCCGGTATGAATCAAGTTCACCAATATGCGCCTGCGAAATAAATTTATTTCACAACGAAACTAAAGCTGACTGCCCAGTTCATCAAATAAAGGCCACCAATGCTTGGATCCCTCTCCATCAAAAGAATAAATGGATTTACGCACTACCCACTTCATGGGAACAGATATCAAACGATCTTTTAGATTATCTGATAGCTGCAGCGTTTTCCAGGCTGAAATTCTAGGCATTTACAAGGCCCTAGGATTACTGGAGGAGAATGTTGTGTGCGGTAACTATCTATTTGGATAGCCAGGCAGCACCGACAAGTTGCTGTGCCAGGTCCAGATTAGTGCAGGAGTGCTCGTAAGGGCTCAGAGTTGGACAGGTCTTCTGTAGAGGTATTGGTTAGAATTCCAATTGGGTCATATTTCATGACCATAAGGGAATAGACTATAGGATGAACGAATCATGCTTGGAGGAATAGAATGGATTGAAGAGTATCTTGAGCGTTATGGCCTAGTCTTAAACCAGCAGGTTCGGAACTTCTGTTCATGAGTCGTGGGAATCTAAGGATCATTGTTAGTATGATTACTGGTCACCGCGCAATAGGGAATATGACCAGTAAGCGGGACACTGGCGCATCAGATTTTTGCGAGACGTGCGATGATGTGGAGGAGCTAGAGACAGTGGAGCACATACTCTGTCATTGTATAAGGCTTCAGCGTAGTAGACTGAAGTGATTTGGGAGCCATATTCTACACGAAGTAGAGGAGGTTGCAGGTAGATAACTCAGTAGGTAGGTAGAGAAGGGTTGCACAGTACTCAGAAGAGTGCCTGTGCATCCACTCGGAGACCTAGAGGTCCATTGTGAGTCCCTTCGTAGAGTATATAGAGAGAATTTAAAGAGGAAATTGTAGAAAAGACCAGGAAAAGTATAAAAAAGAATAGAAAAAACCTGGAAGGGAAAAGTGCTACCGCCCTATATCGTTCGTTCTAAGCCAACGACCCCCTCTTAGCCAGCCTATTCCCATGACGAATCCTATTAATCTATCGAGATCTATCATCGATATACTGTCCAATTCGTCAACGAATCGACTGCCTAACCATTTCTGCCTACTTAGTTGTAGACATGGACAGTGACATATAATATGTTCCACCGTCTCTAGCTCCTCATTATCTTCGTACATCCTGCAAAGACCGGAGGAACCTTTATCCCAATTCCCTGTCATTCCCCCTATGGGACAATGACCTGTCAGAATACCTATCATCGTCTTCAGGTTTTCCCTTTTCATGCCTAAAAGTAGATTTGTATCTGCTGTATCAAGTTTAGGCCATAGGACCCTTGATAATCTGCAGTCCGTTCTATGATTCCATGCATGATTGGTTCTATCCCGAATCCGCTCCCTAATTAACCTGAAGTAAAAGCCTAGAGGTGGTCTGACACCACTTTCACTTACAGCCCTATTCAAAGCTGAGCCGTTCCTAGCTAATTCATCAGCTACCTCATTGCCAGTTATCTCGCAATGACCCGGTACCCAGAAAAGTCTGATTGATAATTTCACATCAATCTACTAATAGCCTTCTTACAGTCGCTAACTAGCCTAGACTTGACAAAATGTCCTTTCAAGCCTTCAGCGCCACTTGGCTATCTACATACAGAGTTACCTCTGTATTCTCTTCAATGTTCCCTGCTATCAATTCTGTGGCCCTTAGAATACCCAGAATTTCCGCCTGGAACACACTGCAATGATCCGAGAGTCTATACGTTTTCCTGATGTTCTCCTCAACCAGATACACATCTGCATCAGTGCCTGTATCCATTTTGGATCCATCAGTGAATACCGATACTCCACTGAATAGTTTCTCCCTACCTGACCATTGGTCCCTACTCGGGATAATCAGTATAGGATTTTCCCCGAAATCGACCTCAGTGCACATATAGTCCGTGGATCCAGAGGGAACCAGGGTATATCCACCGAAATTGACCTCGTTTATAAGTTTGGAATGTTCAGTAAGTCTAAGCAGGCTCCTTGCAGAATGACGTCAAGTGCCGCCTGAGGTGTGCTTTTTACGGCACCTGTGATGCCAATCGAAGCACATCTCTGGGCTTTAGACAAAAGATTCCTACGACTTCCTATTCTCCTTGCCTCCCACCAGACCAGACATCCATACGTCAAAATTGGTCTCACCACCGACGTGTAAATCCAATTTACCACCATCGGTTTGAGGCCCCAATTCTTACCTATGGAGTTCTTGCATGTGTAGTAGGTGTATTCAGACCTCTTTTAAGCCTTTCCTGAGTGTTCCTCTTCCAAGATAGTTTACTATCAAGAAACACTCCAAGATATTTTGCTTCCTTTGCCAGTCTTAGTTCAGTTCCCCCTAGTACCGGTAGCCTAAACTGCTCAATCCTGTACCTTCTGGTGAAAAGAACTAGCTTTGTCTTCCCCGGGTTGACCCCTAAACCCTTACTAGTGGCCCATGAGGACAGTTCGTTAAGTTCATACTGCATGACGTCGCTGATCGTGGAAAGAAATTTACCTGTGATCAGTATAACAACGTCATCAGCATAAGCAACGATTTTCCGACCTCTTGCGTCAAATTGTCTTAGAATGACATTGACGGCTAAGAGCCATAGCAAGGGCGAGAGAATTCCTCCTTGCGAAGTCCCTTTAGTCACTATCTTCCTTATGCATGCATCTCCCAAGTTCGAATTAATTATTCGGCTATTCAGCATCAAAATAATCCATTCGATTAGGAAGTTTTGAACGCATAGTGATTCTAGTGATTCTCTAATAGCCTCAATCTTAATGTTATTAAAAGCTCCTTCTATATCAAGGAACGCTGCCAAGGTATACTCTCTATCCTACAGTTCAATGTAACTCACCACATCATGTAGCGCACCCTCTACAGATTTACCCTTGAGATAAGCGTGCTGAGCCCCTCTGATGATATGGTTGTCAATTGTCGTCCTCAGATAAAGATCGATCAATCTCTCTAATGTCTTCAAAAGAAAAGACGATAGGCTGATCGGTCTAAAATCTTTAGGTTTCGAGTGCCTTAGGTATGAAAATTATCTTAACCTCTCTCCACCTCCTTGGAATATATCTCCTAATAAGACATACACTAAAATGCTCTGTAAGAAGTGTTAGTGCGGTGTCACTGATGTTCTGTAGCAAGACTGGAAAAACACCGTCTGGACCAGGTAACTTGTAAGGTTCAAAGATGTTCACTGCCCATGCTACCTTATCTATCGAGACTATGTCACCGACTACTTCACTAAGTTCCCTATCAAACACACATTCTGAGAATCCCAAGATTCCTACAGCCTGGAAAATGAGTTTCCATAAGTAAAGTCTGAGACTCAAAGCAAGACTCCGTCCATGAGTTATCCGCGCGCTAAATATATCCAGGAGCACTAGGATCCTTGAATAAAATTCGCCTGAATCTGGATAACTCATTAACAGAGTCGATGGACTCACAGTAGTTCCTCCATGAGTCCTCTTTGCCCTTTTAATGTCTGCCTTATACCTATTAAAACTTTCCTTATAGCTGTTCCAATCCTCACACTTGCGTGTTAGTTTCGCCCTATTGAACAGCTTCCTGACCGTTGACCTTTGTTTCCTAAGTTCCTTGGTCCACCATTTAGGCTGTTCCCTCTTACTGGACAAGTTAGTTCATAACTGTTCCTAACTTTCCCCGTGAAATCCTCCACAAAACTCTCAACTCCCTCTGATGACAATTGCCATCCTGGAGCGGCGTTTAGCTCTCTATCCATAATGGCCCTAAAAGAGTTCCAGTCGGTTCTCCTGGAGTTCCTTTGGCCTCGCGAAATTTAAATTAAAGGATATCCTGTTATGATCCGAAAAGGAACATTCACTATCTACCCTCCAGTTCGTAACGGAATCGCACCTAAAGTTTGTCAGTGTTATATCTATATCTGCATCTCTATCCTTAGTTTTGAATGTGGACATATTGCCCAAGTTACAGATAAAAAGATTGTTAGTAGTTATAAAATTAGAAACTGACTCACCTCTCTCATATCAGCGCTGCCCCACTGGCAGTGATGTGCGTTAGCATCGCAACAGAGTACCAAATATACGCCTCTTCTCTTTGCGTACTCCGTTTGCACACCATATCATCCGGTAGGTTGGCCGCATCGTAGGGCATATAAACGGAGGCGAGTACGAGTTTCCTCCCGTCTCTATCCTCTCGTTTCACGTTAGATCTCAATTGATGAAAGAATGAAAATTTATAAAATTTAACTCATTCCTAGCCAGTATTCACGTTCTTACCTTATCCTCAGTGGATGGTACAAAAAGTGTATATCCTTTGACATTTAATCCACATACTCTGGTGTTGTTGATCCAGGGCTCTTGGATTAAGGCCACATCCACTTTGGAGTCAATAAGGTTCATTGCTAGTTCGATTGAGGCTGCTTCACAGTAATGCAAGTTAATTTGCACCACTTGCAGCCTTGTTGGTACTGTCAGATTTTGGACACCGGAACCTGATAGTGCCCAGATCGTAATTAACAATTCCCCCCATAGACTCAAATTTCTTGAAAGACTCCTGGTCTATAGCAAACCTGAAATCCCTTCCGAGGTTCTCTTTATAAGTCAGAGAAGCTAACAACTCCACCGACATGTATCCAGACCCTCGTTCTGGTTGACCAATACTGTCAGTATAGTTTCCACCGGTTTTATGGGTGGTGGAATCCCACTACTGTCACTGTCACTACCGATCTCAGGGGCAACTCAGATGCGAGTATCACATCCAGTTTCGCCTCTGGACAAAGGTTGGCGCACTTGGCAATCGTGGCCTTGAGAAATACAAGCGATTTTTCACTACCACATTTGACAGTTTTGACTCCCTTTGACCAGTGCGCGCCTTTGAGGGACACTTCATCCGATCTTTCCTTCATTAAGGCAACCTCGTCGACGAGCCTATCTTGATTCGACCTCCATAGATCCGTGCTAATCCTCTCATCTGGGTCAGCACGGTCTATGACAGCCGCCTGAAGATATGCCGGCTTTGTCGATTCCTTCGCCTTTTTCGAGGTAGAAGGCTTGTCGTCACCAGATCTAGCTCTCTTAATCACTTCCCTTTGGGGGCCCTTAAGAGATACAGCCGATGTGTGATTCGCCTTCTTAGCGGTAAACCTAGCTCTCTTAACGACCTCCTTACGGTGATCCTTAAGACAGCCGGATGGCTTATGACCAGCGCCACTTCCAGCATTCTTTATCATCTTCTTTTAAAGAACTTTAAGAGAGCTGGGAGTGTTGTTTGCCGCACCTTTCTTGTTATAGAGGGTTGGTCGTCTCTAGGCCTGGCTCTTTTAGTGATTGATTCACCAGAGTTGCCGGATGGTTTACTATCAGCCCCCTGTTTGGCAATGAAAAACAGCTTCCCAGTTTCAACCGATCGTTCCGAAGATGTGATAGGTTTATTTGGTCGACTGCTATCATATTATTATTCATAGACTTCAGTGCGATCCCTGACACGGATTCCTATACTCTCCCGAGCACTTTCCGGAACAGTGTCAAATATCGCATTTAGTCCCTCGGGATAAGATATTCCCAAGACAGCGGAGGTCGAACCATAGATTATTTCAAATCTAATTACACTCTTCCTATGCCTCTTGAGAAGGTATTTATCCCTACCACTGACTGACGACAAATCCCTCTTGGCCATCTTATTAAGATAGATCAAGGAGGCTCTGACGCCTTTTCTTTTGTTCGGCTGTCGACAACGGCAGTTACACTTGGTTTTACCGCGTCTTGCCGAACTTATTTTGAACCCACCTGTCCACCATCCCGTGCGGATTACACCTCGGATGCTGGAGCATCTTGTTCCTGAGCGTGAACTGAAATCACAGTTATTTCGTGTTTCTCATCAGAACCAAGAGAGAGATCCTCAAATTTCTCCGTAGTGTCCGTCCCCCCGAGAGAGTCTCCAAGTGAGCCCAGGAGGTCGCCTGTTTCGGCTAGTTCACTCAATAACTGTTCCTCCTGAGCAATTATGTCATCGTGAATTCTTAAAAGGTCAGAGTCAGTGTCCGAAACTCCTACTGAAACTACCTTATTCTTCTCCACATCCTTTATTTTATTATTTTCTTCACTAATTTTGGTCCCACGAAAATATACTTTTTAAGTGGACCATCTCGCGCAGTGACGGCGTACGCGGACTAGGCTTTTAAAGAAATTACAACCAACCCGTGCCATGGGCGTTGGAGGGGAGCTGTTAGCGATTAGTTTATTTAAGCACTAACTAACCATACGGATCCTCGGCACTGCTAACTCTCACCTTGATCTTAAAAGTGCACTTGATTTATTTGGTCCGCGAGAACCTTTATGAGTTTCTAGGTTTAGATGTAATGCGTAGGATCCAACTATAGTCAGTACATGGGGATCTGTAATCAATTGTAAGTGATCTCCACTACAATCGGATCAGAAACCTTATATCCGAACCCCCCTATCCGCCACCTGGGGATACGTCCGATGGGAGTAAACAAGTAAAGACTCCACACGGAAAAGAGAACTGAGTAACCTTCCCCCCATAGGGTTCGTAATGGGAATAAAGTGGCTTAGAGTTAGTCAGGGTTGATTGATGGGTCTTAGGTTCCACACTTTTCATATTTCTAATATTTAGTTATCTTTCTTTCCAATCTTGTGCTTTATTCTACTAAGGTCTTTCTCTTTCTTCGTCTATCAGCTTTCTCTGTTATTTATAAAGGGATCACAATGGACCGAATGGTATCTGGGTGGAGGCGTGAAGACGCCGCCCTTTTTAATCTAACCTAACCCAACCTTAGTTCAACAGCTGATTTTTTTTTTTTTTTTTGATTGTTACAGCCGTTAAACTGCATATATAAAAAACTTTGCCACCTTTCATAAATGCGGGTTAATTTTAACGTTTTTTTTTTTTTTGATAAAAAATTATCTAATATTGCATTAGGCAAGACACAAACCTGCTATGTTAATAGTGCTATGTTTAGCACTTAACAGAAGTAATGTAAATTTTTTTCAAAATTAATATATAATTATTAAAAAAGATATTTTATTGATAAAACAACCAAAAAATGTTTAAATATTGGAGATCATCATCAAATATTTCTTGAAAAACAAAATCTTGATATATGAAAAAGGACTTTGGTCCTTTTTTTAAATCCTATGAGATGGGTGGATAGAACCTATTAAAATCATTTCTATATGCATCTAGATGAATCTTATTATGACCTTCAACAATATATTAAAATATTTGAAATCGGACGAGAAACAAAAATTTCGTAAGTGATTAAAAATTTTGTATGTCAGAGGTACTTAACTTTGATCCCCCTTAGCTCCGCCCCTGAGGGGTTTGTTGTGCCTCGCTTCCAAACTTAATATTCCACACTCCCCTGCTACTCCTATACCAAATTTCATGAAAATCCAACCAGACGATCTGAAGTTACAGATTTATTTTCAAAAAATTTCGATTCTGTCCCACTGTGGACTGGCAGAAAAAGTGTTGAAAGATTCTGAATTTCAATATACTAATATTGGACTTTCAAAAAATATAAGTGAAATCGACACTTCTGGGGAAGAAGTTTTTGACTCTGAAGTTTTAGATCCTTAACTGGAAGCAATTCATTTACCTAACAGAAAGGTGAAATTTGATTACTCCGGAATTCAATGCAGGAATTGCATGTGGGCATAAGGGCACTTTAACACCAAATTGCCAAAACAAACATGGGTTTCAGGGAAATCGAAGAGTGGGCGAACTGGCTAGCGGGGACACTCATCCATTCCACCAAATCCCGAATAAGAATTATAATGTGATATTCAATCAAAAAACAACTATATTAGAAAAGTGAATTCCATATTTGGAAATGTTATTAAATATAAGTCTGGACAAATCCCAGAGCTATATAATTTAGGCAATTATAACAAGGATTTGACTGATGAGATTAGAAATACTAATACTAAACATAATTCTAAGCAAACAAATGACTACTTAGGGACAAAAGAAAAAACTGGAACTACAACTACTTGTAGGAAGTTAATTCAAAAATTTACTTTTAGTATAATGAATTGTAGGCAATGCTATAGAAAACGGAAATATTATCGTAAACTTTTGGAATCGACAGTAATCAACGGTTTTGATGACAGACCATTTGCCAAAGTTACAGTGAATGGTGATATTTTAGTTCAAATGTTCGTACGGCAAATGGAAATAAGCAAATGTTTGTAGGTTTATGTGTTCTTCCGATTCATTTTAAAGGTGTTACAAGAGATATTCAGTTCTACTTAGTTCCTTCCCTGAGTCAGACTGCCTACTTCGGTACAAACTTTTGGCGAGACTTTGCATTAGCTCCAGATTTAATTCCAAATTCCAAAATCATTTCGGAAACTTCTAATGATTCGTCTACAGATCGAAAATTTTATGAGCTTTCACCTGAAGAAAAATTAATCTTAGAAAAGACTGTACTTGAATTTCCTTCGTATGAAAAGCTAGATTTAGGAAGTACTGACTTGCTACAACATCATATAGACACAGGTGACGCAGTTCCAATTAAATGTAAGATCTACCCACTTTCGCCTCCAAGACAGGATGAAGCTTATAAAGAGGTCGACAGGCTCTTGATTTTAGGGGTAATCGAGGAATTGAATTCTCCATTCCCCTGTGCGAACTTTGTACCCATTACCCCATATAAATGGATTACTAAGTAGGTTAGAGGATACATTTTACATAAGTGGCATAGATTTAAAAGACATATTTCTACGATTTCCTGTAAACCGTTGTACCAATACAAATATATGCCTTTTGGTTACGCAACGGGCCTCAAACTGTGAGTCGTCTCATGGACAAGGTGATTTCTTCACGACTACGGGAAAACGTGTTTATTTACTTGGACGACTTGCTAGTTTGTAGTTCCGATTTTTCGCCCCACATCAGTCTTTTGTCCGAATTAGCGAGATGCCTAAAATTAGCCAAATTAGCAATTAACGTAAGTAAGAGCAAGTTTTGCCAAAAACAGATACGCTATCTGGGATACGTTGTAGGGAACAGTTGTCTATAAGTGGATCCAATTAAGGTTGAATGCACTAATAATTTTTCTTTGCCAAAAACTCCTAGAAAGGTGCGCAGATTTATTGGAATGTTGAATTGGTATCGTTTTTTTTATAAATAATTTTGCAGATATTGCTGGTCCATTAAAGAAATCTAAAAGACCCTTTTCGTTGACTTTGAAAAACTCAAAAAGCTCTTTGTTCAGCTCCAGTGTTAGCACAGCCAAACTTTTACAAGGAATTCATAATTCAATGCGACGCTTCTATAGTGGGAGTAGGTGGGGTGGGTGAGCTCAACAAAGCACAAAAATATTGCACGGTGACGGAATTTGAGTGTTTGGCTGCAATCGTTAGTGTGAAATTTCTTCCGTATGTTGATGGCTTGCGTTTTCGTATAATTACAGATCACTCATCGTTTAAGTGACTAATGTCACAGAAAGATTTGAGTGGACGTTTGGCACGCTGGAGCTTGTAGCTGCAATGATATAACTTTTCAATAGAATACAGAAAAGGCTTATTAAACGTAGTACCCGACTGTTTATCTAGGATGGAAGTTGAAGACTTAGCTTTAACAAATTAATTTCGTGATATTGATCTGTCATTCCCTGGATTCGATGAGGACGAATATAAACAACTTAGAAATTCCATCGCTGAAAATAAAGAGTCATTACCAAACCTTAGAATATCAGGAAACATAATTTTGAAACGTGTTAATTTTAGATATTACGTAATTAATGAAGAGGATTCATTGTGGCGTATTTGGATTCTTAATCTTTATCAAAATTCGTAATTAAATCAGCTCACGATTCCAGTTTTGCATGTCATGGTGGTTTAGCGAAAACTTTGTCTCTTTTGTCTATTTTTGGCTTACTATGGTCAATGATACCAAATCGTATTTAGAAAATTGTGATGTATGCAAAACCGTTAAACCATCAAATCGAATCTCAAGACCTCAAATTAGTAATCAGATAGTTACCAATAGACCATTTAAGAAGTTACAAAAATAAAGTGCTTTCTGCAAGAGCATAAGGATTAGGATAAATACATTCCACATATCTTGTCTATTTTAATAAGTGACTATTACGCGTCGATCAAATTTTCTCCCTATTATGCAACATTTGGGCAGTATATAGTACTTGCAGCATATAAAGTACTTGATAAAATTGGATGGGGAAGATTTTGCATATCGAGTAATGTGGATAAGTTAACAAAGCTTAGAAAGACAATTCGCGAAAACTTGACAATCGCCCAAAACAAAGCATCTAGAATTTATAATCTTCGTAGCCGACCAATTTCTTATAGAAAGGATCAAATTGTATTTGGCAAAAATTATACATTGAGCGACAAATCCAAAATGCATATTTGGCATCACATGTGGTCAGCAGCACGATATTATGAAATTTTTTGTAAATAAAAAACAAGGAGCCTGAGTGTAGAGGGCATTTGAGATTGATATGTTTGCCATCAATGACTCTCGCACAGTTTGGAATATTCCACATTTTTCGAAAGTCTTTCGAAATATCTTTATATTGTGCTTCCGTTAGCTCACTCATATATACTGAAGAAAGTAGGGTCCACAAAATTAGTACTTACAAGTATTATACAAAGTTGCACCTCGGGACCAATTCGTTGTCCAGATTTACATAAGGAATTTTCACAATACTATAAAGGAGTCCATACACTGGATGAGTCATCCTTGTATGTAGGAAAAGTTTTTCTGAATCCACCTCTTTTATTGGTAAATGTTTTCGGAAATAACAGAAGTTTGCTCAACCTCTGTTTATTGGACGAATCTATTAACTGAATCTTAAATTCAAATTTCAAAATTGTTTAGTTTTTAAATTTATAAAGAAGAAAATGTAAATTTGTTGGCTCCGCAGCTCAAAAACTATTAAAACAATTTTCATCAATATACGTATAATTTTATGTGAAACTATCTTTTTCGCTCTTATGTCCATCAAAATAAAGAATTGGTCGTTCGTGAACACATAGAATAATATTAAATATGCATTATCCGAAAAAGTCTCTTAATTATAAAGATCTCATGAAAAAAAATGTCGCAATTATTGATATTTTTAAATTATTTTATCTTTCCACAAGATTTTATCTAATTTTAAATTAGTCAAAGTTGTAGTAAGTTGCTCTCTCTCTCCCTCAACCTTAATGTTGTTAGAGAAACTACACATTTAATTCATTAAGGTGAACTATTAGATTGAATTTTTTATCAACTCTAAGGACTTTTCTTTCACTTCTTTGTACTGGTCATATATTTTCATAACTTACTAAACGTTATGAATTATTTCATACAACGGAATTTCTGGATTAAAATCCAAAAACGGATGTAGCTATTATTCACTCTACATAGTCACTTACAATACTATTTTTAAAATACCTAGCAGTCTATTGCCTAGTGTATAGATCTTTCACACTACCTATTCTTCATAATTTCGATTGGGCCATTCCTGTTACGAACCTGTTCTTCTCCTCGGAGATCAATTACCCCGCTGGCTGTGCGGAATCATCTCGTAGGCGGTGTTCTCAACCTTTGACCATGGCTAGAATCAGGAAAAATAATATGCAACTGAAATACAAAACAAAACACACTATCCCGGAACTCAAACCGTAGAGAGGTAGATGTTGTAACGAATCCTAAACAATTCCATACTTATCAGAAATTCTTGCTGCATATAACACCAGCTAAGCTCTTCGAAAATTGGAGAGATTCTTTTAATTTTCTGCTAAATATGGACAAATTTTATTACTCTTGAATAGCCCACTTAATCCTAACTTTTGGTTCTTAAATGTTTCGTGAAATAATTACAGTTGATTTAAAAGTGCATATTAGCAATAAACAAATTTATTTAAGAATCATTAAATGAAGTCATATTTTTTATTTTTTAAATATAACATAAAAACCAGAAAAAAACTAATTTATTTTAAAAGTATGAAAATGCAGTGTGTAGGGTATAAAATTTAAAACATATATATATATATATATATATATATATATATATATATATATATATATATATATATATATATATATATATATATTTAAAATTTATAGTAATATACTTCAATCACCAAAATTTTTCTCCTTCCGACGACCACAGGCCTGTTGTCAAAGGGTCTTGAAGGCTTTGATGTTGATGTCTGGACTTTTTTCTATATTTTAGTTATTTTTATATTTTATGTTAAAAATTTTAAATTATTGATGTTAAGAATATTATTTAATTATGTTAATTATAAGTACTGTTAAATTTGTGTGTGTGTGTGAATTTATGTTTATATGTTTAATATAGATTTAGATTTAAGTTAGAACATAGTGGTATTTTATATTGTTATTCATTTAAATTATGGCTTTAGAATTAATTAGTAGATTAAGTTAACATATTGTTACGAAATTGTACTTCACTTCAAATATAACGGTTTTAACAGCTGGTTTAAAGTTAAATGTTTCTCGACGTTTCGGAAACAAATAACGAGAAACTTCTTGCTGAAGTTAAAGAAGAAAATAAAATAATGGAAATGAAATTTCAAGAAACTTCTAAAGTAAATAAGGAGAAAATTCTTGCTGAAGTTAAAGAAACTTCTAGAGCGACAGACGAGAAGCTTCTGCAAATTTCGTAAGTTATAAACAGCAGAGTGGATGGCATTGAGACAAAGGTGTTCGACTTAGAGAGCTGCCTAGATATACAAGCCAAAGTCGTTGATAAAGTTGATAAAAAGCTGTCCGACTTAGAGAGCTGCCTGTCCGGTTTAGAGAATAAAATAGCCAAAGGTGTTGATAAAAAAAACTACATTATCTAGAAGTAAAGATGAATAATCTTCAATACCAAGATGGACAGGTGCGAATTATTCCAGAATCCTCTGGTAGAATAAAGGCCCCTAATTTTAATGGCACCACACCATTTAATGTGTTCAAGTTTCAGTTTGATACGATTGCCATTAGAAACATGTGGAACGACGAAGAAAAAGCTATAGAGTTGATATTGGCCTTAGAAGGAAACGCAGCAGTAGTTCTTGAAAGCGTGCCGGCATGTAACAGAAATAGTTATGATAATATAATGGAGGCGCTACAACGAAAATACGCTGGTGACCATAGAAAGGAATTATACCGAATGGAATTGCGTGATAGAGCGCAGAGCCCAATGAGACACTACAAGATTTTGCGTTAGAAATCGAGCGTTTGCCGCAGCTTATTTATTCAGGGGAAAACAACCCGTTTTTGGACCATATCAAGATAGAGGCATTTGTTGATGGTATTCGGAATTCTGAAATAAAACAGGCGGTTTGTGCAACACCTAAATTCTCTGAAACCGTCTCCTTCGCACTAGCACAAGAAACAGCGAAAATAATTTCAAAGCTGCATATATGTAAGGTGTGAAATATCGAAGTTGTTGCTGACAATGAGAGAAATATAATCGACGACTTAAAAAAGGTTTTGGTGACGTTTATTGAGAAACAAAGTAAAGTCAGAGTAAAATGTTATAACTGCGGTAAATCTGATAATATTCAGCGAAACTACAGCAAGAAAACGAACCAGATCTGCCTCGCCTCAAAGAAGGAACCAGCAGTCAAATCATCAATCATCACAAGAATCACCTTTAAAACTAAAACGAGGTAGCACTATGGGGCAAGAGCTAGATACCACATCTGAGGGTCCCACAATCTTCATATCCGTAATACAGTAGAAAAATAGCAATCTTACAACGTTAGCGTCTATCATGTATTTATTGTTGCCGACATTGTGGACGAAGTTATCATTGGTGCTGATTTCATGATTAGTCACGGCATTACTTTGGATATGGGACAAAAAGTTATGATTTGGCGAAATGTGGAGATACCCCTTGACGTTGGATATGAAAATAGGACTCAAATAAGAAAGTTAGTTACCGTCAGGCTTCAGCAACTACCACCACAGCCAGAAACTTTAGTATGGGCTTGTATGGAGGGAGTTTGTGAGGATAACAGTTTGTGGGTGATAGAACCAGCAGAAATAACAAGTGATTTTGTAACAGCAAAAGCCTTCGGTAGTCCCTCATCAACAAATAATGAAAACACTTCCCAAGAGCAAGATGACCTAAACGAACTTCATGAATTCGTATGCAAACGAATAAAAATGACCAGCGACAAAATAAAATCCAGATACGATCGAGCAGCGAATTCTGAAGGATTTAACGAAGGCCAGCTTGTACTGTTGTATAACTCACAACATAAGAAAGGACTGTCCCCCAAACTACAAACCCTTTGGGATGGTTAATTACCTTATAATTAATAAATTAAACGACGTGGAGTACAGAATACGGAAAGAAAAGAGGCCGAGATTTAAAATGAAGGACTAGCTGCCTATGGGAGAAGTGATTCTGTGCCTATTCGGGACGAGCAGGCTTAAAGGGGGGCAGTGTTACGAA
The DNA here is from genome assembly GCA_932274085.1 of Protocalliphora azurea. NCBI lineage: Eukaryota > Metazoa > Arthropoda > Insecta > Diptera > Calliphoridae > Protocalliphora > Protocalliphora azurea. Next base: position 74,587,867 of record OW026520.1, read on the forward strand.
ATTGTACTTGAATTCAAATATAACGGTTTTAACGGCTGGTTTAAAGTTAAATGTTTCTCGACGTTTCTACTTATGTTAAAAGCAGTCAACATATCTGTAGAAATTATTAACATTGTTGTAAACATACAACATTGAATAAAAAGATTACACCATTGTTTGTAAGTATGGCAACACTAAATGTTGAAACTGCTAACATTAACATCGAAAGCTCTAGTTTTTCCGTTACTTAGTGTCTACATTAGGCAAATGTATATCAAAACAAACGTCAAAATCAATGCGAATATATACAAGGTAATCTTAGTTAAACAGCTGATTATTATATTGGTTGTTACAGTTGTCAAAACTGCATAAATAAAAAAACAATTATGAATACGCCATATTGTTGTTTTTGCAACTGTTGCCACCTCACACAAATTCGCGTTAAGTTTGACGTTTGTCATGATAAAAAAATCTCTAATGTAGACACTATGTTAAGAACATTGTAGAAAGAAATAGAGCTTTCGAGAAACATCTAATAGATGTCAGTGCAGTGTATATAAATTGGCCGTGAGAACACCATAGAGTGTGTCTAATTGGAAGCGTCGTTAAGTAATGACAAATTAACTGCCTTGGCTGTATAATATTGTACATTATTAAAGTGTGCTGTATAAAGTGTGTAATTTAAGTATCTGTGTGTATTAAAACACAAAGTGACTATTTAAACTGTATTGTTGTACATTTGTAAAAATAAAAAGCTTTTATTTGCAATAAAAGTATAGGGGTTATTTAAAGGAAATAATCCACTGTTTTTAAAAGGTAAAAACATAACAATATATTATTTAGTTAGAACAGGAAAATCAGGAACTGTCAGGAAGCAAAAGTTGTAGTTTATGTATTTGGTATATTATAATTTGGAAATTATTATTCGGCAGGGTATTTTCCGTTATTTTAATGTTTCTCACAATTTTGTATTTTGACGTAATAACTCTGATATATATCTATTTTTTAATTTATTGATTTATTCTTCTTTTTTGTTAAGTGCTCAAATTATACTTATCCGCATTTCCGGATGTCCGCCAAATGTCCGCCTAGCAAATATTTTAGAAAAAAGTGTTCATTTTAGTACCTATTATACTAATACTATAATTATTCTTTATTTATTACTCTTTTTTAATTGTTTTGAGATATTCTCATAACATAATTAATTAGTAATTATGTTCACTTATTTCTAAGTTATTTTATATATTATTATATATCTATACAAACATATAACATTATAGAGAGACAAAATTTTGTTCATACAACCTCACACCTTACAACTGAAATTTTTTTAGACTAGTTCTACTGATATTAATAATTCTTATATCTATATGTATATATATATATGATCACCTTAATAAAATTAAAGGTGATCAAAAATACTGGTCCTTTTAATTTAATCCGGTCTTAGCTTTTATCACAAGTTCGAGTATTTTCGCTGCACAGCTTTGGCTGAATTTTCACTGGTTTTATTTTAGCATTTAGTTCTGACATTAAGCTCGTAAATAAATGCATACATATATAATAATAATAATAATAATAATAATAATAATAATAAACAATTGCCAGGTTTTATTTTTTTGGTAGCACAAAATTTTTTTTCAAATATTAGTTTAGATTATTCCAACTTAATATATGTTGTAGCAATTCTTTTGAATTTCTTTCTTTTACTTTTTCTTAAATTTTCTTTTTTTCCGGCTTAAAACTTAAATTAACTCAGTCACTAATGACAATTTTCTTACTTTTATACGTATTACATATTCAATATAATTTTCCGCTGACTTATTCGTATGTGTGATTTTTCCCACTACTTTGTCTTGTCTCCCATACATTTCACCCTTTTGTACATAGATCTAGTAGCTTGAATATCAATAGTATTTTCTATTATTGCCTAAACGAAATTCCATTTTTGAAAAAAATTATAGAAATAATTTTCGCGTAATTAGTTTCTTAGATAGAGAAGGTTGACATGATACCAAATGTACCACATCTCCACCCATAGACCGATTTCGGTCCAATGTGAATCCCTTCATTTGAAAAGCTATAGAATATAGAAATGAGAAAATAGGAATAAGAAGAGAAAAATTAAAGAAGGAAAGATTATCAAGAAATCATGAAATAGGATTAGCAGTGTTGATAATCCCCCTAGCGATGTACCCCTGCCTCTCCCTTATACAGTCTATTCCCATGACGAAGCCTATGACGTCTACAAGCACCACGTCATTTAGCCCGTCGAGAAATTGACTTCCCAGACATTGCATCCTACGATGCTGCAATCGTGGACAGTGGTACATAATGTGCTCAATAGACTCGGTCTCGTCGACGTCCCTACACATTCTACTAAAGTCAGAATTGCTAGCGTCCCATCTTGACCTCATCTTCCCTATCAGACAGTGACCAGTTATGGCCCTTATCATGAAACTTAAGCTCCTCCTACTCAAGCCCAGAAGAGTGCCTGTGCCTGTCCTGTCGAGGGTGGTATGGCCGGCGCTTACAGTCCACTCTACTCTCCCAAGCCGAATTGGTTCTGACCAAGATCCAATCATTGATCTTCCCAAAGAAGAAATTCAGCGGGGTTTAACCGTGGTTTTCCTCTCCGAGACATCCTTTGCTGCGCCTTGACAGTTCATCAGCCAGTTCATTACCAGATACATTATATTGGCCAGGCACCCACAGTCTCACCATGTAATGTCATGTAGTGCAGTGTCAGCTCTCTCAGTGACTTCTTCATCCTAAAAAACGCTGCACTCATCAGGGAGTCTAAAAGAGACTTTCAAATCCGTGCCCATAATATAGACTCCCGCGCCAATACCTATGTCCATCTTTGATCCGTCTGTGAATACCGCACAACCTTCGTAGAGTCTCTCAGTGCCGGACGAGACCTCCCTATCAGGTATCACCATGACAGGATTTCCCCTAAAGTCCGATTCAGCGGCCATGTAATCTGATGCTCTCATGGAGTTCAGATTAACCTCACCCTAACTGATATATGACCCTGGAATGATCTGCTTTTGATGAACCTAATAGTCCTAGTTCCTTAAATCTCAGCAAACTTCTTGCTGCCATACCCTTCACAAACTCCTCAATGGGTAAGAGATGAAGTATGACATCCAGAGCCGCTTGTGGTGTACTTCTCATTGCACCTGTAATACCAATTGAAGCACACCTCTGTGCCTTCGACAAAAGTTTCCTATTACTCTTTCGTTCCAGTGCCTGCCACCAAACAAAACAACCATAAGTAAGAATTGGTCTCACCACCCAGTTGTATATCCAATTTACAGCCTTTGATTTGAGTTCCTCATACATACCTATGGAGTTTCTACAGGTGTAGTAGGCATTAAGGCCACGTTTGAGTTTATCCTGAACATTCCTCTTCCAGGTCAGCTTACTATCGAGGAATACCCCAAGATATTTCACTGAATCGGAAAGTCTCAGTTCCGTTCCACATAGTACCGGTAATCTAAAATTCTCTACCTTGTACCGTTTAGTAAACAGAACCAACTCTGTCTTTTCCGGATTCACTCCCATCCCTTTATCAGCGGCCCAAGAGGACAGCTCACCCAGCGCGGACTGCATGATCTCACTGATTGTGGGAAGGAATTTTCCCTTTACCCCTATGACCACATCATCAGCATATACCACTATCTTCCGTCCCCTGCTGTCAAATTGACACAGAATCACGTCGACAGCCAATAACCACAACAGGGGTGAGAGCACTCCCCCTTGCTGTGTCCCTCTAGTCACTAGTTTCCTTAAACATACTCCACCCAAGCTCGAGTTGATAATCCTGTTGCTCAGCATGAGGATTATCCATTGTCAAACTGCATATAAAAAAACTATAATTAATACGACATATTGTTGTTTTTGTGCAACTGTTCCCACCTTCCACAAATACTCGTTAAGTTTGACGTTTGTCTTGATAAAAAATTACGTAATGTAGACACTACGTAACATAGTGTCGACATTAGAGATTTTTTTATCAAGACAAAAAAATTTGTAGAAGGTGCCAACAGTTGCACAAAAACAACAATATGACGTATTCGTTATTGTTTTTTATATATGCAGTTTGACAACTGTAACAACCAAAATTTTAATCAGCTGTGCAGCTAAAGTTACCTTGTATATATTCGCATTGATTTTTGACGTTTTTTTTGATAAAAATTTGCCTAATGTAGACACTAGGTAACAGAATGTGTAAGATTTTTCTGTCAGAGAGTGTCAAATTCGCTCTCAATTCAAATATTAGTATATATTAGTATTATAAGATGTATTATGAGATTTTTCTATATATGTTATAAGATGAACTGTAAAAAAATACACATAACGAAAGTTTATTTGTGTACATGTGTATTTTGAAAATTGCTAAAAAAAAACAATTTTTTTGCAAAATTGTTTAATTTTAATGATTGCTTTACGTTTTAAAAAACATTTTTATAAAAATTCTGCTAAAAAAGTCCGAATTTCTCAAATAATAAGATATGTTTATTCTGTGACTGATAAAAAAATATTAGCACAGTTATTATAAAAATGTTTTTTTAAAATGTAAAGCAATCATTAAATGGAAACACTTTTACATAAAACATAGTTTTTTTGTAATTTTCATTATACACATGACCTAAACAGTTTCTTATTATGATATAAATTTATGAAGTCTGGACTTGCCGTAACTTAAGTTCATATTCCTATTGTATCAATGTGGCAACATTATACAGTAACGAAGACGTAAATAAATAAAATAAGCTTTATCTAAAACTTATTTTGAATCAAAACCCAAAAAATTACTATATTAATAAAAAGAATATAGTGATATCTGATAAAAAAAAGAATGGCAAGCACTTCTAGGTATTAAAGTATGATTTAGAAATTATAAAATTGTAAACTTAAGAATGTATTTTGTTGCAGAGATACTAACAAAGTGTGTTGTTACGCTCATCCAGATGCTCCTCTGATAGAGGATTATAGGGCTGGGGACATGATATGTTCAGAATGTGGCTTAGTTGTAGGTGATCGAGTGATTGATGTGGGCTCAGAGTGGCGTACATTTAGCAATGAAAAAAGTGGTGTAGATCCAAGTCGTGTTGGTGGCCCGGAAAATCCTTTATTGAGTGGTGGTGACTTATCGACAATTATTGGACCAGGAACTGGTTCAGCTTCATTTGACTCATTTGGTTCTCCCAAATATCAAAATAGACGCACAATGAGCAGTTCAGACAGATCTTTGATATCAGCTTTTAAGGAAATATCAATGATGGCAGACCGGATCAATTTGCCAAAAACTATTGTCGATAGAGCAAATAATTTATTCAAACAGGTAAACAAAATGATAAATTTCTCAAATACATTTTTGACACAATATGTCAATATTACACAATGATGGTTGCGGAAAATCATCATTTTCTAGAAAACATTTTAATTAATCTACGTGTAAAATATATATTTTCCATGATAATCTAATGCATTGCATTCAGTAGTTGAGGCAAAGAAGTTCAAGACTTTGATAGAAGTACCTAACTCAAAGATCGTGTTAGTGAAAAAGTATCGGTCATGATTAGAATTTTTAGCCCGGGAATTCCTTAGAAGAATTTACCGGAAATTTTTTCAATTTTTCACTTCCCGATTCCCGGCATTTTTTTTGTCAGAATACCGGGAACTAAAAACTGCAACATATGAAATTTTACCATTTTTAAAAATCAAAGATTATATAAAACTAGAAACGTTGATTTATAAAGCAAATATTGCCTTGAATCTAGATCGATGTCAATAACTTTCTACATATTTGAAAAATCCGAATTTGTTTGACAGCATGGAATTCTTTATGTTTGAAGCCAGTGTTATTATAAAACGTAACCTAGAAAACCTCGCTAATACATAATTGAATATAAGCCCAAAATTCGTTAAAAGCGAACGCGTATTTACTATTTCAATAAAGTCGGAATTCGAATATTTGATAATTCAATAAATACTACTAATCCTTTTTTTCGAAAATATTTCCATACATTATTTTTTATTTTCAGAAATATATATGAAAAAGAATTAAGGGCGTTAAAAAATAAGGAATTTTATTAAAAAGAGTAACTTAACTTTACAAATATTATTTATTAAATTTTATTTATGAATTCTAAATGACAAAAGTAAAAAAACAAGATATAAATTACATAAATCAAGAAATGAACGCAAATTATTTTACGTATTTCTTGTTAATTCTAGAATTATTTAATTATATTGTTATATAATTAATTGTTATATATAGTGCAGATTAAACTAAAATTAAAAAAAAAAAACAAATTCCTGTGAATCCAAATCAATATTTATCTATACAAATAAACCAAATAGTGAGTTACATAAAATAGATTATGAATTCGAGTACTTGATTTTTGTAGGGTTTGAAAATATTAAATGTATAGATAGGTACTTTATTTATTACCCAACAGAAATATTTATCCAAAACTATTTTCAATATCTATATATTTTATATTAGAATATTTCAGTACAATATTATAGCAAAAAGTGATTTTCTAACATATAATTTAAATTTAGAAAAAGATTCATATATTTGCGTGCAAATTATATGTAAAATATAGTTTTTTTGTTTTTAGTTTTGATACATTTTAAACAATATTGTATTTTTCCAGAACACCACACAAAAAAGCCGGGAAATTAAAAATCCTAAACAAAATATAAAGAAGAAAGTAGTTTCAATCAAAGGATTATGACAGTTTGCAAAAATAATGCTGTTTAGTTTCGATACTTTTTAAACACTATTGTATTTTTTCCGAATACCAGGGAATGCCTAAAATAAAATCCGATTCCCGGGAGTTGAAAAAAGCCGGGAAATTAAAAATCCTAACCAGAATATAAATAATAAGGTAGTTTATTCTATTTGTATTAATTTGTGGGCATTCGCATCAAATCCCAAGATCATGTACGCTCTTCTCCTCCTGGTGTGTTCCGCCAAATGCTGCAGAGCGGTGCTCGGTGGATCGGCTTCTCGTATGGCATGTACACGGATGCCAGTATGAGCCTACTGCATCCAGTGGCTTTCCATGGTCCTCGCTACTAAAAGAATGAAGATTAATGTTCAAATCATACCTAGCCAATATACATGTTTTCCAATGTGCATGGTATGAACAAGTTATACCCCGTGACCCTTAAACCACATACCCTGGTGTTGTTAATCCTGGGTTCCGGGATAAGGGCCACATCCACTTTGGAGTCAATGAGGAGCTTTGCCAATTTGGTTGAGGCTGTTTCACAGTGATGCAAATTAATTTGCCCCAGATAGCCTCTTTGAGTTTATCAGATTTAGAATACCTAAATTTCATCTCGGCCTCTAATAAAAGCATCGTGTTAATTTTTGCAAGAAAATTATAATTGAATTTTTAAATTAAAAAGTGTAAAAAAACTACTTAAATTAGTTTTAACTTTCTTTTGTTTGACAATGTTTGCTCAAAAAAGAAGAAACCGTTGGGGCAATAGCCCTAAATTCAACGTGAAAAAATTTTATATGATCCCAGCACTAGTGCCACCAGGTTTCAGCTTCTGTCTGAAGACGAAGAAGAAAAAGCGGTTGCTTTCAAAGAAAAGATTGCACCAATAATTGTGGGCTCCACCCACAGTTTTTCAACTGCTATCGGATTAGTTGGGGATAAATATACATATAAACGAATGCCTATTGGCACCAAAATTGTATCAAACTCGTTATCGTTGTATAATGAAGCTTTGAGAGTTCTCAAAGATAAAAAATTCCAGTATTATACGCATGACTTAAAGGATGCAAAAACTTTTAAATTGGTTTTATTTGGCCTGCCACAACTGGACACAAAAATAATTGCGAAGAATTTGTTAGCTCACTCAATATAAACCCAGTAAGCATTAAGGAACTAGCAACAAAGAGATCCAGTGTCGATGCTTTGCAAAGTTGTCAAAATAAGTACGACAAGCTACGAGTTTTGGGTATGATGCGTCAACATGCCATATAATTCATGTTATGCATTGGAATGCCCAAGGCATAACAACTGAGCCAGCAGCTGTCCAGATGGATACGTTGTTACCAAAAATAAAAACAAGTACTGTTGAAAGTATTTCAGTACAAGTTATGATTAATAGAAGGCCATTTATATTCACTTTAGCGTATAATCCAGTTCATACTACCAATTTTAAAGCTGATTTTGATAAATTAACTTCATTTACAAACAACTCTTTTATTTTCGGTGATCTGAATGGCTGACATACACATTTGATTTGTATGTCAAATAATTCGGTTGGTAATGAGCTCTATAGCCACTGCCTTCAATTCAGCGACTACATTTATTACCCAATTGAATACACTCCCTTTGGATAAAATATCAACCCTGTTCAACAGTCTACAGTAGACATTCTTTTATCTAATTCGTGTCTCCATTTTACAACAGTGGGACCATGTACCTATATCTTACGTTATTTCTGGACAAGTTCAAAACATGACATATTCGGTTCCCTTGTATTATCGTGCAAACTGGTCAGCAATCAGAAACTGGGTGGAAAATGAAATTAGGTATCAGAACATTGACCAACCTGTTACTAATTCAGGTAATTTGGATTTTTATTTTAGTAAATTAATACCTCTAATTGGAGAAGTGTTTAATAAAATACCTGTTGATCATAAAAATTCGTGGCAACGAAAAATCTCTGATATTAGAAAAATGTTATTTAACCAGAGAAATAAATATTTAGTGGATAATGTGTGGTATAAAATAAATCAAACACAAACCCTAAATTTTTTATATTTTTTACAAAATTTTTATTAACAAAAAGAAAACGTTCTTATAATTCAAAAAATTTTAACAGAAAGAAAAATATTTCTAAAATTAAAGAAAATATGAAACTTGAAATTCAAAGGCTTTTATGTTTTTAAAATAATTATAAAGCACAGTATTTTTTGAAAGTTTATTTTTTAGATTTATAAATTAAGTACGCCACAAATACAAACGTAAATTTAAAAGACGTAGCGATTTTAATCATAAAAATCAATTGAAAAAATTGGTAAAAATTTGTTCCAAATTTGCCCTCCGGCTCTAAAAAATTTTGCAAAGTAAATAAAGCCCTAAAAGGAAACAAAATGTCTTTTACTGATCTTCATGTAAACAGTGAAGTTTTAAAAATTGGCAATGAAAAGGCTAATTCAATAGCAGACGTATTTGGTAATTCACACACCATTACTTTAAATAATTGTTCACCTATGGACACAGTTGTCTCAAGATTCATTCATGATCTTAACGATTCAATTCTTGACAGATCTAACGCAGAGCTTACCAATTTAGATGAAGTTAAATCATTTGTACCTTTATTAAAAATAATAAAAAATAGATGGCTTAATATCATTATCCTTAAAAAGATGCCTGATTGCTTTTTTGAAGCTATGTAATCTTTTCAACTCTTGTTTAATAGAAGGCTATTTTCCAACTATTTTTAGGAAGGCAAAAGTTCTCCCAATTCCTAAGCCTAGAAAGGATCCTAAATTACCGTCTAGCTATAGACCAATCAGCATCCTAAGCCTATTGGATACAGTATTTGATAAAATAATTAATTAGAGAATTTTAGACTTTTCCAACCAAAATAATATTATTAACCCTCAACAGTTTGGATTCGTAAGGAGTTAGATAGATAGATACATAGATAGATAGAGAAGGTTGACGTGATACCCTTGTACCCCATCTCCATCCAGATACCGATCTCGGTCCATTGTGAGTCCCTTCATTTGAAAAAAAATGCAGAATAGAAATAATAGGAAGAAGAAAAGAAAACACCTAAGGATAACAAGGATCAAACAAGAGGATTAGTAATGTTAATAAACTCCTTCGGGATGTACCCCTAACTCCCTCTTAGACAGTCTATTTCCATAACGAAGCCTTTGATGTCTACAAGCTCCATGTCCCGAACGTCACATGTCCCATCGAGGAATTGACTGCCAAGCCATTTCATCCTACGATGTTGCAATCGTGGACAGTGGCATATAATGTGCTCAATAGACTGGGTCTCGTCGACGTTCCCACACATTCTACAAAAGTCGGAATTGCTAGCGTCCCGTTTAGACCTCATCTTCCCTATCAAACAGTGACCCGTTATGGCCCCTATCATGATCCTTAAACTTTTCCTACAGTCCACTATACTCTCCCAAGCCGAATTGGTTCTGACCAAGATCAAATCATTGATCTTCCCAAAGAAGAAAGCCAGCGGGGGTTTCACGGTGGTCTCCCTCTCCGCGACATCCTTTGCTGCACCTTGCTTGACAGTTCATCGGCTAATTCATTACCAGATATATTGCGGTGGCCAGCAAAGTCTCACTACGTATTGTTCCATCAGCTCTCTCAGTGACATTTTACAGTCAGCAACTAGTCTGTATTTCAACAGATGTGCCCTCGAGGCCTTCAGAGCCTGACTGTCCACATAGAGAGTAACTTCTGTACCTCTCGCAACGTTCTGTCTGATTAATTCTGCTGCCTTCAAAATGCCGAGAATCTCAGCCTGAAAACGCTACACTCATCAGGGAGTCTAAAAGAGTCTTTCAAATCCGTGGCCATAATATAGACCCCCGCACCAGTACCTATGTCTGTGAATACTGCACAACCTTCGTACAGTCTCTCAGTGCCGGACCAGATCTCCCTATCAGGTATCACTACGACAGGATTTACCTCAAAGTCCGATTCAGCGGCCATGTAATCTGATGCCCTTGTGGAGTTCAGATTAACCTCACCATAACTGACCTCCTATACGACCCGGGAGTGACCTGCTCTCGGTGAACCTAATAATTCTAATTCCTTAAGTCTCAGCAGACTCCTTGCCGCCATACCCCTCACAAATTACTCAATGGGTAAGAGATGAAGTATGACGTACAGAGCCGCCTGTGGTGTACTTCTCATTGCACCTGTAATGCCAATTGAAGCACACTTCTGTGCCTTCGACAAAAGGTTACTATTACTCTTACGTTCCAGTGCACAGTGGGGCAGAATCAATTTTTTTTGGAAATAGATCTTTAACTTCTGATCGGCTGATTGGATTTTCATGAAATTTGGTATAGGCGTAGCACAGGAGTGTACAATGTTAAGGTTGGAAAGGGGGCACAACAAATCCCTCAGGGGCGGAGAAATTTTTGTTTCTTGTCCGATTTCAAATATTTTTATATATTGTTGTAGGCCCTGATAAGACCTATAAAATACATGCTTACATGTGCTATTTATTTTTTATAGTTTTTGAGTTATTTGCGTTTGAATTTTTAAGCACCATAATTTTGCATGTTCTTGGTCCAGTTTTTTTTTCATATATATCCTAGTATTTCTGACCGACTTTTTGTGTCTTTTTGTGTCTTATCTAAAATAAAATTTTCTTTAGCAACATAATAATTTTGCACTTTTCTGAAAGGTAACTTCACAGAGATGACTTTAAGATAAAAAACAAGCGCAATAACTCAAATGGTCAAGGTACACACCCTCCCGAATTCGCCCCATTTTATATGAGAGTTTTGATTTTAAACTATATTTTCTCAAATCCCAAAGCACGAATCGACAGGCGGAATATATTTTAAGAATCTTCAATATGTTGTTAAAAGTTTTAAATCAAAATCTACGAGACTTCGGAAAAATGTGGATTCTATAGCCAAAAATGTAAAAAATCCCATTTTTGGGAATTTTGATTAGTTTCTTTGGGAATTCAGGAAAACCCTAAAAAATTTGTATTTTCTCCAAAAACCCCAAATTAGTCTTTTGATTGGTTTATTTCTAAATAGCTAATGAAATTTTAAAAATATGTATTCCAACTTAAGCTTATCCTTTAGCATATATAATTTCCGATCTTCTGCAAAAAAATTCAAGTCAATATCAAACCTCATTTTCGAAATATGCGCCTTTATTGTATGTATGATTATATTTGTACAAACTTGCATCTTTTGCCTTTAGCTTTGCGTGAATAATTGCTTAGAAAATTATGAATATTTCTGTATACTTTTAATAATATCTGTACACAAAATATTTTTATAAAAATAATTAATAAATATTTTTTTTAAAAGGGTTGCCACATTTTCCAAATTTAAGTAAATCTTTATTCTTTTCTAAGCATTCATATATTTCTATTAATGAATTTAAAATAACAAAACCAACAAAAAATGTCTATTTTAACTTAATCAATATTATTATTTTTGGTATTTATCATCTTCCTTAATAAATATTCTATTTCTAATACGATTTTTTATTACTTATTTACATTAAATTTATGTAGACAATTTTTCTAATATTTTAAACTTGTACTACTTATTTTCTATAAAATCATCTGTATACATATCTAAAAGATAATAAAGGTCCTTCAAGTCTTCAGTATTTTGAGTTGATATAGGCTCATAATAAATCCAACGTTTTCTCATTGATGATAGTACAGGGTCTGTTGATAACAATAGGCTATTAAAAATATCCTTGTTTTATGACGTTGTGGAGCATTTCCTGGAGCAGAATAATTGAACGTGTTTAAAATCTCTGTTTCTTGCTTCTTGAGCCTCTTCTGTAAGCTCTCCAAGTGGAAGAATATTTCGTTCAATTATAATTTCTCCATGGCACAATACTTTATGTACTGTTGGTGTCAGTTCTTTCCATAGGTATAGAGAAACAAGTAGTTTAGATATTTCTGTTGCATATTCTCCAAATCGAGCAGAGTTAATTTTGTGCTTACTATTAATTGCCATTAATGGTATGTTAGTCCTTTTAAGTAACTCTTTATTAATACCAGTTATATTTGATGTAGTTTCGAAATTTCCGAAAAACCTTCTTGCTGTGTTTTCATCATTTGTACTACTACGAGTCGGCAGAGGTTTGTCTTTGTTTAATCCCGTCTCTTCTCTGAATTCCTCCTAGATTCTACTTTTCTCAGATATTTTAAATTTTTTTAAATCTTCGTTGTTTCTGGTAGGTTTTGTTAAATTTTCACTTCTATATTTTAAATCATATGCTATGTGCAGAAAATGCTCCATGAACCATGGAGATATTCCGAAGGACAGAAATTCTTCATTAATACTCCTTGCTTTACGAATATCCGAAAATTGTGATTTCGTCTCGTCACATGGTGAGCATTTCCAAAAAGAAGATGATTCCGTAATGGCATTTCCATCAATAATTGTTAGACTAAGTTGAAAGGATATGTCGAATGTGTATTGGTTTATGGTTATTGAAAGAGGTTGTAAATCATTTATTTCATCTTTAATATATTCCACTAAATCATTTGTTGTTGTCTTCGACTCCCTTGTGTATTCGAACCAAATAGGTCTGCAAAAATGTTTTGATCCTGGAGTAGTGTTAAGCTATATATCTTCAAATGAGTTTTTACACTTTGATGAAGATTGCTTTAAAGTATAAGATCGCATTCTTAATGGCACCAAAGATGCTATAAATACGCTTTTATAATCCGCCATTTTCTTACTTCCACTAGCAAGCTTGTATTCAGGAAGGGCTGATAGTCCGTCACATCCCCACTTACAGATTAATACAACGTCACTGTTATTTACTTTTTCCAACTGATCTGCAGATAAATCTGCAACTATCCTAGTAGCTGTATTCTCAAGCAAAGAAGATAGCTCTACACATGCTTCCTTTTCGGTAACCGAAATAGATGCTAAAGCATTTTTTCTTGAATATTCTTGTATGATGGAAGAATTGTATGTCTCTTTTCAAGCAGAGCTCTTATTAAAATTTGATATTTGTTTCGGCTAAGGTCCGGTTCAAGCATTAAAGCAATTGCTTCTTCCTCTGTAAAATTGGATTGTGATGTTGGAGTAGGTACACTTTCGGCAATCCGTTTAATACGTTTTGGTGATGCAGTTGGCAGTATTTCAGCAATATTAATTGCACTCTTAGGTTGCTTCTCCTTTTTTAACATTTCTTTGAATGTATCAGAAACTTCTTCATTCGAAATTATAGAAAGCTTATGGGCCAGTCTTTTCTTCTTATATCTTGTACTTAAATCATCATATGTCTTGCAGGGTGCTCCAGTTGATATTTTGCACGCAGATATTTCTATATAAGTATCCATTCAATCGGAATGTTTAATTTTTAATCTGTTAGTACGCAGATTCATGGACTTCATTTTTACGTCATACAACTTTAAAAAGCTCTCTATCTGAGATTTACCAATGACGTCGACTTTTGCATGATATGTAGTTTTTATTAATTCCACTATAGCTTTTAAACGATTAAGATCATTTTTAGATAAACTCCACAGAACACAACACAATTGTTCATGTTTCAATGTAATCACCGTGGTAAACAACTTCGTTATGATGTTGATAAGGATTATACCGAATTCATTGATATTATATGTTGCTGTTAGGTATCACCGGAAAGGATATTACCTGTGGATTGTCACTAGCTCATAAAAATATAGATTTTGAACCAATAATTACACAATGCGACAGTCAAAATCGGGATGGGATGAAACCAACGGGAAATGTTATATCAGTAAAAAAGAAGTTATACGTGTCCCGGCGTTTCGCTGTGTCACGTCTAGGAATCGAGATATATCGATGTGAAGTTAGTAACTATCATATAGGAGAAATTGTGACCTTTGGTGGTCTTTTTTTTTGACATAACTCGAGAACCACCAGTCCGATTTTGCTGAGACATAGATCATGAAAATCGATGGACGCGTTTCGCTTTTGTTCACAATTAAGTGAAGGTATCTCATTTTGACAAGAATATTGATTTTATGTTTCAATGAATTTGGATAATATTTATTATATATTATTTATTATAATTATTAACATGTAAAATTAAAAATTATTACAGGTAATTATTAGGTTATTACATAGATACATAGGTTATAAAAATCGATGAACGCAAAACTTATTTTCGTTTGTTTGCGCCCTTTACTTTCTTGCGTAGTGGTTCGCCCACTTGTTCCGAGTCTGTATCGGATGAGGATCTGTCTTCATCTGGAAAAAATCAATTGGTTTTTAATCAGTCAGTTAATTTCATTTTTGTGACTTACCCTCGGAGGAAACTCCCATTGTTTCTGTCATGACTTGGAAGCGGTGGAATTGGTATTTCATCCGAATGCGGTAGAGGTATTTGTGCACTTTTAACAGATATGTAAATTCTTCGTTTAAGGCCTTTACGATTTACTCTACATATTTTGTTTGCGCAAGCGTAACAGTTGTCGGAATTGTGCTCTCCTGGATCAGTTCAAATCATTGGTACACCAAAACGAAGTGAACTGCGTTTCCCTTGGATCCACATGTTAAGACCATTGTAGCACGTTTTACAAATTTTGTCTGGGACCCACGAATTATTTCGCAATCAAAATAAAGTTTAAAAGCGCGCTCAACTTGCTCAGTGAGTAATGCATCATTTGTTGAAAAAGCTCTTTTGCCACAAACGTAACAAAATAAATTGATATTTTCTAGACAATTTGCACTCATTTCGGTTTTATACTTTTATTACTTTTTCGTCACTTTAAAAAAACCGTACTTTACGCGTTCGGAGACACTTGTTGAATGATAAAAATCGATCAGTGAACACCTATAAATACTACGTAAGTTTCAATATTTTACTGAGAGGTACTTATGAATTCGCGCATCTTTTAAGGGTGGCTATAAACCTGATTCGTGTGCGTTTTAAATTTTTCGAAACGTTCTAAAACATTACCACTCATA
Source organism: Protocalliphora azurea (assembly GCA_932274085.1). Lineage (NCBI taxonomy): Eukaryota > Metazoa > Arthropoda > Insecta > Diptera > Calliphoridae > Protocalliphora > Protocalliphora azurea. Next base: position 74,603,549 of record OW026520.1, read on the forward strand.
AATGTGGGTGCAATTTGTGTAAAAAAAAATCATGCAGGTAGCCAACGGAAAAAACCCAAATAATTAAAAAAGTGCACTTTCCTTTTTTCCTTTTAATTGTCCACGCACATTTATGACCGTTTTTTAGTTTGTTACCGCTACCATAAAAATCAAATAACCTTTTGTTTATTACTTTATTTTTAATTCTGACAATCATAAAAAAAGTCATCAATGTTTTTTCCAAGGAATTTTGAGCATATCTAGAGCAAATTTTTGAAATTCATATCTTCACCTAATTGTGAATAAAAGCGAAACGCGTCCATCGATTTTCATAGTTTTTTTTTTCATACATTTATTTATAACTGCGAAACTGTTGCTTATGTAGCGAAACGTTGTATGAACAGATTAAAGGAATTGTAATTCCTAATTTTTTTAAATTTGTTTCAGCAAAATCGGACTGGTGGTTCTCGAGTTATGTCAAAAAAAAGACCACCAAAGGTCACAATTTCCCCTATATGATAGTTACTAACTTCAAATCGATATATCTCGATTCCTAGACGTGACCCAGCGAAACGCCGGGACACGTATAACTTCTTTTTTACCGATATAACTTTCCCCGGTAGTTTGAACCCTTCCCGATCACTGACCCCTACCATTTGTCGCACAGTGTAATAGGTAAATGATGCAGCTAGGTATCACCGGAAAGGATACCTGTACATTGCCACTAGATCATAAATATATAAATTTTTAACCATCAACAATAGATAAATACATTTGTTAAATTTAGGTAAACACCATAACGGTAAACTAATAAAATACTTATTGATTAAGTTGAAATAGACATTTTTTGTTTGTTTTGTTATTTTAAATTCATTAATAGAAATATATGAATGCTTAGAAAAGGATAAAGATTTACTTAAATTTGGGAAATATGGCAACCCTATTAAAAATAAAAAATATTTATTAATTATTTTTATAAAAATATTTTGTGTATAGATATTAGTAAAAGTATTCAGAAATATTAATAATTTTCTAGGTAATTATTCACGCAAAACTAAAGGCAAAAGTTTCAAGTTTGTAAAAATATAGTCATATATACAATAAATTAGAAATATAATAGTTTAAAGGCGAATATTTCTAAAACGAGGCATGATATTGACTTGAATCTTTTTGCAAAAGTTCGGAAATTATATATGCTAAAGGATAAGCTTAATTTGGAAAACATATTTTTAAAATTTCTTTCGCTATTTAAAAATAAACCAAACAAAAGGCCCAATTTGGGGTTTTTGGAGAAAATACAAATTTTTTAATTGTAATAACATATTTGTTTATAAAGATGTCTTAATGAAGTTTGCAGGAAATGTGGATCTTATTAATATAAATAAAAGCGCGTTAACCAAATTTCAATCAGGGGTAGGGTTTTCCTGAATACCCAAAAAAAAAAACTAATGAAAATTCCCAAAATTGGGAGTTTTTACATTTTTGGCTATAGAATCCACATTTTTCCGAAGTCCCGTAGATTTTGATTTAAAACTTTTAACAACATATTGAAGATTCTTAAAATATATTCCGCCTGTCGATTCGTGCTTTGGGATTTGAGAAAATATAGTCTAAAATCAAAACTCTCATTTAAAGTGTGTCGAATTCGGGAGGGAATTTTTTATCTTAAAGTCATCTCTGTGAAGTTGCAAAATTATTATATGTTAAAGAAAATTTTATTTTAGATAAAAAAGAGTGTAGATACTTTTTCGGCTCAAAAAACACAAAAAGTCGTCTTTTTTGCAATTTTCAAATTCAAAATTGTTTATTTTTGGACTCGGTAAAGATATCACCTTCAAATTTTTTTTATTCAATAGATAATTTTGTTCTTTAACTAGTTAAGAAAAAAACTAATAAAATCGGTCGGAAATACTAGGATATTTATGAAAAAAAAAAAAACTGTACGAAGAAAATGCAAAATTATGGTGTATAAAAATTCAAACGCAAATAACTAGAAAACTATAAGAGATAAATAGGTAAGTAAACATGTCTTTTATAGGTCTTATCAGGGCCTACAACAATATATAAAAATATTTGAAATCGGACAAGCGATTAAAAATTTTTTATGTCAGTGGTACCTAACTTTGAGCCCCCTTGGCTCCGCCCCTGAGGGGCCTATACCAAATTTCATGAAAATCCAATCAGCCGATCAGAAGTTATAGATTTATTTCCAAAAAATTTCGATTCTGCTCCACTGTGCAGTGTCTGCCACCAAACAGAACAACCATAAGTAAGAATTGGTCTCATCACCGAGGTGTATATCCAATTTACAACCTTTGGTTTGAGTCCCAGTTCTTACCTATGGAGTTTCTACAGGTGTAATAGGAATTAAAGCCACGTTTGAATCTCTCCTGAATATTTCTCTTCCAGGTCAGCTTTCTATCGAGGAATACTACAAGATATTTCGCTGAGTCGGAAAGTCTCAGTTCCATTCCACACAGTTCTGCAATACTGATTCCTTCGCCTTTTTCGATGTGGAAGACTGCTCGTTTCCTGACCCAGCTCCTTGCGGGGCCCTTAACAGAGAGGCGAACAACATTCTTGGTTACCGAAGTTTGCTGTTCATCCCCAGACCTGGCCCTTTTAATGACCCCAATAAAAAGGCTGTGTGGGTTTTGACCAACAGTGCTCGATTGAGAAGACCGCATGAGAGAGGTTTTAGCAACACCACTAGTGGTATCCTTATGGTTTCCACAAGTAAGATAGTCAGCCTCTGACCTACTGCCTTCTCCAGATTTGCTGGATGGTACATGAGCAGCCTTAACACCGGTAGTTTTTGGCTTGCCAACCTTTACCTGCTATTCCAAAAGTGTTGCAGGTTTGGCTGGTTCGTCTCTACCCTTATTTATCGCTTCGGAACGGATCTGGAGTGCTGTTCGCATTCTCACACAATCGTTCAGGATGAAACATTCCCAGAGAGTCCATAGATCCGTTCGAATCTTTTAACGTTCCTCTAGTACCTGCAGACAATATATATATATATAATAACAATAATAATAATAAATTTGCTAAATAATCACTAAGACTCTTTTTTAGTTAAAGAGTAATAATTGTTGTAAGAAATTGTTGTTAAATGGTTGTTTTTTTAAATTTTTTATAACTTTTGAGAATGTATAAGGTTTTTTTTTTACAACTTTTCCTTAATAGTGATATTAGTAGTTTCTTTCTTTAATTATTTAGATTTTAATTGTTGTAATACTTTTAAGTACATCCTCATAAATGTATGTAATGTAATTATTTTATAAAGGTTTCAATAAAGTTAATAAATACGTTTCTGTGATCTATTATATGGAAATATAATATCTTGTGTTTTACTAACATTAACTTTTATCTTCCATTTATCAAAGTATCAAAGTATTTATAGTTAGATTTTAAACTATCTTCAATTTTTTGATTATTGCGTTTGATACCTAACCGCAGCATATAAAAGTACTGTCGTCAACGTAAAAAACTTCATCTTGATTCCTGCGAACAGTAAAATCGGAAATATATATTGAATAAAGAGTAGGTGATAATAGCGATCCTTGCGGCAGACCCGCAGGGATTTGTCTATCATTCGATAGCGCATTATCTATAGATACAGCAAATGAGCGCTGATCTAAAAAACTCTTTATTATCTTTTGCAAGTACGTTGGATAATTGAAGGAATTTAGTTTAAAACCAGGCCTTCATTCCATATTGAATCGAAGGCTTTTTCAATATCAAGAAAAGTAACTCTAGTGCTAGAAGGGCCTCGTGGATTAAGTTCAGAGAAGCCATTGACTCTGTCAATGAACTATCCAGATTCAGGAATTACGGTTGAGAAAGTAACATGGCGGTAAATTCATTCGAGCTTTACAAGTCACCTGGCCCGGATGGTATCTTTCCGGCTATGTTACAGAATGCACCGTTGTCGGTTCGGATACTACTAGTGGATATTTTTAAGGGATATCTGTTACATAGACACATACCAATAGAGTGGAGAGAGGTAATTCATATTCATACCTAAAGGTGGTAGGACATGTCACTTGAAACCCAAGGATTATAGACCTATCAGCCTATCGTCTTTCCTTTTGAAGACATTAGAAAGACTTATAGATCTATATCTGAGATCATCCATTGGCACCAGCATCATAAGTAGTGTTCAACATGCATAAATGAAGGGTAAATCTGTTGAGAGTGCGCTAAGTGAGGTGGTGGGATGTATAGAACAAGGCCTTCGGTACAGGGAATTTTCCATGGCCGCGTTCTTGGATATTGAAGGAGCGTTCAATAATATTAAGATTGACGCTATTAAGCAGGCGCTGGTGGATCTTAAAGTACATGACTTCTTGATCGAATGGATAATCCTCATGCTGAGCAACAGGATTATCAACTCGAGCTTGGGTGGAGTATGTTTAAGGAAACTGGTGACTAGGGGTCACAGCATGGGGAAGTGCTCTCACCAGTGTTATGGCTATTGGCTGTCGACGTGATTCTGCATCAATTTGACAGCAGGGGACGAAAGATCGTGGCATATGCTGATGATGTGGTCACACTGGTAACAAGTAAATTTCTTCCCACAATCAGTGAGATCATGCACTCCGCACTGGGTGAGCTCTTGGGCCGCTGATAAAGGCTTGTTAGTGAATCCGGAAAAGTCAGAATTGGTCCTGTTTACTAGAAAGTACAAGGTAGAGAATTTCAGATTACCTGTACTGTGTGGAATCAGTGTTGCAGAACTGTATTCAAGCTGCTGTCATTGACAAAGTTGATCCAGATGGGAGGATCAGCGTTGAGCAATGGCGACAGATTGAGCACAATCTCATAGAAGAGATCGCCATCGTAAGAGGAAGACCGTACGAGGAGTCCTTCAAAGGTGCGTTTGCTAAGTGCGATACTCTTTATCCGGAGGCGAAATATGAGGTGATACTGGCGTCTGAGTTTCCCCTGCGTGACAGTATGGTTTCCTCCACCCATTCCAGAGGTTGGAACCATTCTGATAGTATTGGAAAACCAGAATGTAGGTCTTGTTACAGGTCAATGGAAGATTGTGAACTCCATGACCTATAAGGAGAACCAAGGCAGAGACTTTAGATTCGAAGTGGATCAAGAGTCTCTGAAGAAGCTGGAGTCGCTGGGGAGAATTGTAAATTTTGGGTTTGGGGTGATCAAACTTAGATATTTTTTTTATTATTATTATTGACTTTACTGAATCCTTTATAAAATAATTAATTAATTACATTGTTATGAGGGTTTATTTAAAAGTATTACAACAATTAACATCTAAATAATTAAATAAGGAAACTACTAATATCACAGTATTAAGGAAACGTTGTCAAAAGAGCCTAAAAAGTCATAAAAAATTTTAAAAACAATTAGCAATTATTACTCTTAAAGAAAAAAAAGAGTCTTAGTGATTATTGAACAAATTTCATATTATTTAATATGTAGACGTTTTGCATTTTTCATTAAATGACAGAGTAAGTTCCCTTGCAAATGAATTTTATGCTTAAAGTTTCTATGCAGTAAATCAGTCGAATATCTCGGGTGTATGTTATGAATTATTTTCAGATTTTTATTTTCTATTATCTGTAATTTTCATGTGTAAGTTATAGCAGCTTTATTAAACCCGACTTGGCATCCGTAGGTCAAAATTGGTCGAATACACATTTTGTAAATAAGGATCTTGTTTTTTAAATTAAGTTTAGATCTTCTGTTTTGATTGATTTATCACAAACATAGCCTATGTGCTGTTTCAATGATAGTTTTTTATCTAAGATAATTCCTAGATATTTGATACTATTCTGCAGAGGAATAAAAACAGAAATATATATTGAATAAAGAGTAGGTGATAATACCAATCCTTGCGGCAGGCCCGCAGGGATTGGTATATCACTAGATAGCGTGTTATGTATAGATACAGCAAATTAGCGCTAAAAAAAACTCATTATTATCTTTTGCAAGTACGTTGAATAATTGAAGGAATTTAGTTTAAAAACCAGGCCTTCATGCCATATTGAATCGAAGGCTTTTCAATGTCAAGAATAATAACTCCAGTGCTCTACGATTTCTTTTGTTTGATTCTATAAAATTTACGACTCTTTTTAGTTGATGTACTGTATAGTGCTCTTTGCGGAATCCAAACTGTTGAGGGTTAATAATATTATTTTGGTTGGAAAAGTCTAAAATTCTCTTATTAATTATTTTTTCAAATACTTTATCCAATTGGCTTATGATGCTGATTGGTCTATAGCTAGACGGTAATTTAGGTTCCTTTCCTGGCTTAGGAATTGGGACAACTTTTGCCTTCCTAAAAATAGTTGAAAAATAGCTTTCTATTAAACATGAGTTTAGTAGTATGTTTACAGGGCTTCTAAATCAACCTTTTCATACAAAATTCGGCTCATGCATAGCTGGGGTTGTGGTTTTTTGAAATGTATGTTGTTTATGTTTTCCATCCCTGGTTAGTAGTGTGTTTGTTGGTTGGGGAGATTGAGGTGTGGGGGGTGTTTGTGTTTTGTAACCCTGGTTAGTATTGTGTTTGTTTTTTGGGAGGATTGAGGTGTGGGAGAGTGTTTGTGTTTTGCATCCCTGGTTAGTAGTGTGTTTGTTTTGAAAAAGAGTGCGAATACATTTTTTGTGGTTTTAATAAAAATTATTAATTGTAAATTGTGTGAGAAAAAATAGAGTGAGTAAATAAATTTAGATTAAAGAGTTCTGCTACGCTTCTTCATTAAATAATTTTTTTTTTTTGTGGTGTTTATTTTAAAGAGAGTTGCAACAACGTATGGATGATTTTGTGTATGTGTTTTGTTAAATGCAAAAACCACAAAAGTATGTTTGATAAGAATTATAGAAAAAATAAAAGTATATATTTAGATTTTTTTTTCTGTGGTTCTAATAGTTGTAAATAATTTATAGAAAAATATTATACATTTTTGTGATAAGAAATCTAAGAATTAGTATTAGTAGTTTAAAAAATTATTATTATTGTAGAGAGGGATGAGATAACAATTGAATATAAAAAATTTTATTTATTACCAAAAATTTTATTTATTACCAAACGGTTGTTTATTTTATTGATAAAAAATGTAATATGTTTCTATTAGATGTATTACATTATCTTTTTTTAATTCAAATTTAATACAATCACACAAATTATTTGATCTGCAATCGCAAATGTTGTATATCATACAGTAGTTGATGAAATATTTTCCATGGTTATAATTAATCATCTCCATATTTTCATATTTATCAATTACTATTTTAAAATAGCTTATAGTAAACAGTTGAAAGTTGAAAGTCATATAAAAATTTTTCTATTGTAAATCTATATGATATTTTCTTTGGAAAGTAATATCATTTTATTTTATGAACTACTATTTAAACAAATCTCATGAAAATCCTAAAACATGAATGAAATTCTGTTAAATAATAACTATATATACATTTATAATACTTTTATTTACAATTTAAGGGAAAAGGATAAAAAAACTTATCTCAGTTTTAATGATGATTTTCTGTTCTCTGGGATTTTCCAATTTAAAATATTTTGTTTGAGAAATAATTTCTTGAATAAGATTCCAACTAGAATTTCTTGATAAATGAAATTATTGAGATAGAGAGAGAGAATTTTGATTTTGTGTGAGGAATAGTAATGACAATTTAGTTATGTATGTATTTAAGACTTGAAAACTGATTTTGCAGGTAACACATACAACAATAATATCTTAGATTTGATATAAGTTTTGCTCATGGCTTTGTCTGAAGTATCAGTTGTTATTCTCCTACAGATGGATTTTACAATTGATAATAAATTTAAGATGATATGTTTGAATTAGACGTCAGAAAATGTACCATGTTATGTATAAAAATGTGACTAGAATATTAATTAGTAATTGGATATTAAATGTAGACATTATTCGATGTAAGAATGAAATGAGAAATGGTTACATTAATTCATGATATACATCGCATTATATCTTAAGGAATCAAATATATGTAATTTTTGTAAAATTTTTAGAAATAAAAATTAATAAATAGGGAGAGTATATTATTTTGGAATAAAATAAGTAAACTAACTAGAGGTAAAAAGTTCAATCCCATATTTTGTTTAGAGTGAAAGAAATAATATTATTAATTAAAAAAAGAAAAAAATGTAAAATGGTGACCTTACCGCAATCATCATAGAAGCAAGGACAGTATACAAAATAGGCTATATTTAATTCCTCTTGTCTATCACCATATCTTATCCCCATTTCTTCATTATAATTCATAATCGTTATAAACATATTAATAATCACCAATTGCTCCACCAAAAAAAAATCTTCGTAGATGGATACAAAATTTAAAATAGCTTCCTTGAGGCTACATACATATTTCTTCAAATTAATATTAATAAAAAGAGAGACTGTTAAAAATATATTTTTGTTGATATATAGAATTCCAGTATAGTTACTTGGAATTTATATTACTCTCATCATATAATAATTTTAATACTCTTAAGCTATATCAAATATTCTTTTGTCACCATTACTATATATTATATATAATATTAATTTCACATAAACTGTATACATACATCTTAGTAATTAATAGTCAGAAATTTATTTATTATATTTTTTTCAATGTTCATTATTTTATTTATATTTTTTTATAATTGATGTAATTTTATATGTATAGAGAATTAAAAATATGTAAAATTAATACATTTTTTATAAATGTATATCTAAGCTCTATTTATATAATATTCCTACTATATTTACACTTCTCAACATCTTTACTCATACTTATACTATAAAGATTTTATTATTTTCAATGATCATTTTGCACATCTACTATTATATCTAGCTATTCCAAACCTAAATCAGACACATTTGCATTCAAACAAGTAATAATGTCATCTACTTATAAATTATTTAAACTCTACTATATCCATTCTATAAATTTATAATTCTTACAAAAACCAATAACATAAATTTAAAATAGCGATACATAATACACTATTTTCATATTAAACTTTTTCCTTGCATACATATGATAATTTATCACATATGCCTCCTTCTTTAAATATCTTGATTTTAATTTAGTATATATTGATAGATACATACAATATTAAATTTAGACGACAGTTCTAATAACTGTTTGAAATAAGTACTCTCTTATTTCTTTAATAAAAAAATAAAAAATATATAAAGATTTGCTAATCGATTAAACTTTATCAATTCTGTTCAAACTAAAGGTATAGGTAATACCTAATTAAAAAGTTGTGAAAAAGTCGCTAATAGAAAATATAATGATCTACTCCAATTATCATTTAAGCCACGGTATACCATGAGTGTTATATTCCGCAGAGAATATGAACGTGTAAAGACATTCGAATGTTTTTCATTACATTGGTTGGATAAGAAGCAATTGGCTATGACGAGAATGTTTTATACCAGCAAAAGAGATAGAACGAGATGCTATTTTTATGTGTTGAGAACATGTTGATATGCCTATATCTTAGCAACTGCGCTGGTCATCAAATTGTCCTCTATTAAGAAGACGTAGTACCAACAATATACCAATACATTTTGAGTATTTGAAAGAAGTCTTACTACCAACTAGCTATGATACATGTGATCTAAGTAAAGGTATAATCCTATCTGAAAAAAAATTTTGTTACCAGCACCAGCAACAATAATGATATTAGTACTAAAAATCAAAATCTCAATACATGTCATTCGGAATATGTGGAATATGAAATTGAATCACCACACCTAATTGTATTTACTGCTGTGTCCAGAAAGTCCAAAAGAACTCTATACCAATCAATGGATTTTGAAAAATACATGTTTATAATTATTTGTCAATGCATATTAGTAGTATGTTTACAGGGCTTCGGGATCACTTTTTTCATACAAATGCATGCTCTATCAGTGTTAGAAAGAATGCATTCTTTAATTAATTCTTTCGCGAGAAGGAGAGAGAGAAAGGCGAAGTGTGGGTTGTGAGAGAGAGGAGAAGTTTCCGATCCAGCTCTAGTATTCTTATCAGCCCAAACACAATCTTCTAAATGTTTACCATTTTTGTTTAATGTTCTTGGTAATTTTCTTATTTGTTCTAGATGTTCTAGTTTCGATTGAATGTTTAAAAGTTTTATTTTATGTTTCTCCGAAATTATATTGTAAAATGTTTTCAAAAAGTTGTATATTTCTTTCAGAATCATGTAGATTATGTGTGTGTGTGTATGTGTGTTTTATTACTGTATACTCATTAGTAACTATGAATTTCATTGGTTTTAGTTGATATTTTTAGAAATTGATGTACATGTTGAAATTTTTGATATTTTCTTGTTAGAGGAGTGAACAGTATTTGTTGAAACTCTTTTGTAACATGAAAAAGTAATGGTGTTTTTAGTTTTAGTTGTTTATTTTATTGATAAAAAATGTAATATGTTTCTATTAGATGTATAACTAGAGAAAAAATAGATACCTGTTTGATGGTTAGTTTTATGTTAACTATGATAGAGAGATTATTATATCTTTGTTGGGTTGTAATAAAAGATATATGTTTGTTTATTGTGTGCTTTTTAACAAATACTACAAAAAGAAAAACTTCTTTATTTTTTTTCACTTTTAATTGTGATGAAATTAAAAACTGATAACTTGTATATATAGCGTTTGAGTATTTTTGGATTATTCATCTATATTTAAATGGTTATTTTTTTGTTTTTGTAAAGAGGAAAAATATACTCGAGAATTGTTTTGTTTATATGGAAAAAATAAACTCGTGTAAGGTTTTTGACTTTTAGTAATGAAATATGTACATTGTCTGATTTTCCTAGATATGCTCATATATAGTTAATCAAAAATGTCAGAAGTGAATTTTTAATATTATAATAGCAAAGTATTTTGATTTATTAGAGTTTAATAATTTCATAAATTTGTGAAATTTATTTTATATACATATATATGTATATATATATAATAGCATTAAAAACTCTCCTCAGAGCAACGTAACGAAATAAACATACATACATATGTACATATAAGTTAGTAGCCAAAAATGCATTCCCACATGTTTTGAGCGTGTGTGCTGTGTCAGCAAGAATATTTTAAATGATATTTGATATTTTTCTTTATAATTATATTACAGTTCTTTTTTATATTTATATGTTAACTTTCATGATCGCATTCTTTAATTTAAAATTGATATTTATACTTGTATCAATATATAATACATTTCCTTCTTAGATCAAACTTACAAGTAATCACATCTTTTATCTATTCATTAAAAAAAAATGTCGAAATTCATTTGTGAATATTGTCAGAAAGGATATAATCATAATGTATCTTTAAAATGACATATAAGATTTAATCATAGAAATTCTATCATGAAATGTTCTACGTGTGACTTAAAATTTTCAAACCGCAAAGATTATCTAATGCATTTCCATTTAATAGATCATAGTAGAAAAATGGGAGAAGATACCATATACCGTGATGAGTGTAAAACATATATATTGAAAAAATGTTGGCCTCAACATTTACGTACAAATGCCCACAAAAAAAGAGTACTGAACAATTAGACAATGATATAAAGTCTATAAACTGTTGTTTTAAAAATCGAATCTCCTCGTATTTGATTGAAAATAAGAAGAACTTAATACCTGAAAACTTTCTGAGTGATATTAAACGTAAAGTAATTGATTTATTAAAGAACCTGTTACAAAAACATTTAAATATTAAATATAATTGTGAACTCTTCTGTAAATATGTGCTAACCAAAGATGATGATTTGTGTAGCGTAGATACAAAATCACATCAAACTAAAATGATTACTGTAAATTCATCATTACTCTTTGTATTTTTATATTAGCTCTCCTTTTGCTTTTAAAAATATTATGAACGGCTTTTTTTAGCAATTTTCTCTATTCTATTCTATTACCAAATACAATACGAGCATTAATTGTGGGACCATCAAATTGTGGAAAGACTAATGTTATGATTAGTCTCATAGAAAGTCCTTTGTTTTAAAAAGATATACATATATTCAAAATCTATATATCAGACAAAATATTGTTATCTTAAAAAACTAATTGAACCAATAAAAGATATAAAACTATTTACTTTCACGGAAAATGAAAAAGTGATAAGTCCGGCCAATGCTAAACCACACTCTATAATAATATTCGATGATGTGATTTGTGGAAAACAAGATAATATACGAGATTACTTTTGTATGGGTAGACATAAACATATTGATTGTTTCTATTTATGTCAAACCTATACGAAAATTCCTAAACATTTAATACGAGATAATGCTAATATGATTGTAATATTTAAACAAGATGAAATGAATTTACGTCATATTTATAATGATCATGTTATTGGTGATATGACATTTAACGAATTCATGAAGATTTGTAGTGAATGTTGGGAAGATAATTATGGTTTTCTTGCTGTTAGTAAGGATGATCTAGTTAATAAAGGTCGATATAGAAAGGGTTTCAATAATTTTATTCAACTGTAAATAAGTGATGAAAGATATAAAGCAGATCAGAACCAGTTCGTAATCAGTTATAAAGCAGATCAGAACCAGTTTGTTATCAGTTATAAAGCAGATTAGAACCAGTTCGTTACCAGTTATAAAGCAGTTCGTTACCAGTTATAAAGCAGTTTGGTACTAGTTGTAAAGCAGTTCATTACCAGTTATATAGGAGATAAAGGAATTAACCTTTTGGACGCTGCATGCAAAGATCACGATATAGCATATTCCAAGAGTAAAGATATAAACATATATAAAACAATACCTAAATATTATGAATTTTATAAATTATAACTTACTTTGCTTTTTGACACATCTCGTGACAACTGTAAGACTAAATGCTGCATTGTCAGAATATAATACTAATATTAGAGTTCAAGAAATACCATCAAATACTGCATTATATTTTGATAATATAGGACCAATAAACATGATTAAAGTTAGCAACAGTGACAACATTGCAACTTAATGAAGTTGGCAGTGTCAGCATAATTACTTATTTTATTTGTTCCCATGACTTCTGCATGTTTGATTTGAACAGCGCAGTTGGTTGCACCTTAATTTATTTTTTAATAACAATCGATTGGTAAGCTTTAACTGGCGGCCGAGCAGGGACCCACTTAAACAAAACGGTGGTGTACTTATAACTTAATAAAATAATAATTAAATAAGAAAGTTCTGCGAATCCTACGGGATCCTCCAGATCTATAACTAATATAATCTAAAAATAATCTGAAACGCCAAACTGATATTCCTGGTAATCCCCAAATTATTACAGAAGGTTATCAGAGCAAAAGTGGAGACTCTCGTACCTTAGTAGGTATACACGATAAAGTTTCCCATCAAAGCGTATGCTAAAACGGAAGAATACGGTTCTCTCGTGAGGATTACAAAGTTTCCCAATCGATCGGTTCAAGACTCAAAAAATTTTTTTTTGAAAACCTATAATAATAAAATAAATTTGAAAAAAAATATTTGAAAATATCCTGCAAAAATCAAAAAGATAAATGAAAATTCTGCAAAGATCAGAAAAATAAGAAAAAAAGAAAAGAATAATAAAAAAATAACAAGGATAAAAGAAAAAGTGAAAAAAAGATTAAGATAAAGAAGTGGAAGTGTAAGTGATCTTTAAGTTCATCAACACCAGGTGAGTCCTTTTGCCATTTATTAGAATAATAATTATGACAATGGAAGAAATGAGGACATGCTTGACTACCCTTACGGGGGCCGTCAACCGTCTCTTAGAACAGGTAAAATCAGTTGAAGGTAGGATCTGCAGAATAGAAGAGGACAATAGCATGACAGAGTTAAAAAGAAGACTGGAATTGATAGAAATACAGGGATAATGTGATGTCAACATGGAACCGACAATTTCGGTATTACAGGTACCAAGGACGGAAGAAGATCTAAAATCTATTAGTAAGCTCCTTGACAGTATTAAAGAATTACGTATGTTTGATGGCAATCCGTTGCACTATGTTTCTTGGGTGCATTCGGTAGAAATTATACTCAAGGATTTCGAAATTGTGAGGGACAAACCCACATATCGGTCAATAATGCAAAGCATTAGACAGAAGGTTGCGGGAGAGGCCGACTCTGCATTGGTATCTTACAACGTTTTTGAATCCGATTGGAAAGAAGCGAAGAGAGTATTATCTCTTCATTAGAAGAGAACATCATCGTTAGAACATCAACTCAATCAGCTTTCCCAAGGATCGTCAAAGGTTGACGAATTCTATTCAACAGTCAACCACCAACTATCCCTAATAATATATAAGCTTAAAACGAAAAATTACAGTGAGGAAACCATAAATGCCTTGATAGCAACACATAGGAATAGAGCTTTGGACATATTTATACGTGGCCTTACTCCTGAACTGTCAAGAATGGTAATTATTCAACGACCTAAAACATTGCCAGAAGCATACTCGACTTGTCTGGAATTACAAAATTTGACAATGAGGAATAATATTCTGCACACAGGAGTACCGATTAGGAATAACATTCTACAAACCTAAATGCGTACGAATACTCCCGCCAGACCACCTAAATTTCGCCCGAACAACCCACCTTCAAATGATTTTAAATTTAATAATTGGCAGCAAAGAAATGGTAATTATCAACGTAATAATTTTAATTCAAACCATAAGCCGGTATAGTATCCTAAATCGCACAAACTAAGAAAATAAATTACATGAATCGTCCCAACCAGGCTGTTAAAAGAAGTGCCTCAGAAATTTTTAATAGGGATAAGCAACCACGATTGTTTCATTTAGATGCTGATTATGATAACGCAGAGGACCATTCTGAATTTGTGAATAATAATAAGCGAGAAAATTTTATGGAGGCCGGCGATCAAGCCTACCTTACATAGAACACAAAATAGGGAACAATATTACTCTACAATTTTTGATAGATAGACCTCGAATAAGAACTTTTGTAGTCCTTTATTATCTAGGGGCAACAAGCCCTTAGATAAACCAGTTGTTGTTGGAACTGTAGGAGGACAAGTAAAAATCGACCGAATGGTGACTGGGAAATTCTTTTCAAAATACGGTATATCAGATTTAATAACATTTTACATACTATCGGGTTTAGATACCTTTGACGGCACCCTTAAGAAATTAGAAGCAGTGGTCGACAGGAGGAAAAACGTCCTTTTGCTTAGGAAAATCATTAAGATTTCTCTTAAGGACAAAATTTCCAATAGTTTAAATTATATAGTGAAAGAATCATTGTCCATGGGGACAAAATTGAAAATAAACGAAATAATTGACAAGCATAAACATTTATTTGGGCCCCTCGACGACAGCCAACCTGCGGCGACTAATGTTCTAGCGGAAATAAGGACAACTACAACAGAACCAATCTACTCGAAATGCTATCCATATCCAGCTGCCATGAGGATGAAGTAGACAGACAAATTAGTGAACTGTTGTCTGAGGGAATAATTCGCCCCTCAAAAAGTCCCTATAATTTGGATTGTGCCGAAAAAGCCGAAATCAAACGGAGAAAGACAATATAGGTTAGTTGTAGATTATAAACGGTTAAACACTGTCACCGTGCCTGACACATATCCTATACAAGACATTAATGCCACTTTGGCAAGCCTAGGAAATGCAAAATTCTTTACAACCATTGATCTAACATCTGCCTTCCATCAAATACCAATGAAGCCTGACATCCAGAAAACTGCATTCTCAACTATGAACGGAAAATACGAATTTCTTCGCCTACCTTTTGGACTGAAAAATACTCCTGCGATATTTCAAAGAATGATTGATGATGTTCTCAAAGAATTTCTAGGGAAAACCTGTTACGTGTACATAGACGATATTATTGTATTTGGACGTAATGAAGAGGAGACTTTGAAGAATGTTGACACCATTTTTGAAAGACTAAAGGAAGGTTAATATTGAAAAGACGCATTTTATGCATACAGAAGTTGAGTTTTTAGGATATTTAGTAGGTCCTGATGTAATAAAACCTGATTTTAAAAAGATGGAGGCCATTAGGAATCTTTTACCTCCAACTAATCTAAAAGGGTTAAAAGGTTTTTTGGGAATGACATCGTACTACAGGCGTTTTATGAAGGACTATGCAAAGGTGGCAAAACCATTAACGAACTTGACGAGAGGTGGAAATGCGCAGGTAAGGGCAAACCAGTCGAAAAAAGTTCAAATGGAATTGAACTCTGAGGGACTAATGGCTTTTCAAAAGCTTAAAGATCTCCTAACTACATCAGAAGTTCTTGCGTTCCCCGACTTTGATAAACCATTCATTTAAGGAACTATCTTTATGGTGCCAAGAAAGTAAAAATTTATACCGACCATCAGCCTCTAACTTATGCTTTAAGCAACAGGAATTACAATGCTAAATTGAAACGATGGAAGGCTCGCATAGAGGGGTATAACCACGAATTAATCTACAAACCCGGTAGATCAAATTATGTGGCATATGCTCTATCAAGAAAACGACTCGGAAATCACAAGAACAGCATCAGAGGTGAACGACAATAATTCACAAAGTACTAAAACTGCATCAGAAACAAGGGATTCAAGATGCGTCCAACCTTATCCCCCACATGGAAGTTCCGATCAACGTTTTTAAAAACCAGATAATTATAAAAATTGGATCAGATCTCCATTCAAGTGAGGTTCCACATAAAAACACCAATAGACATTATTTCTCCTCACCCGAGTGGAATGCCGAAAAACTTTTAAATGTCCTGAAGAGAACATTATACCCGAACATAGTAGACGGAATAAAAGCTCCAGAAATGTATCTACCAATTATACAAGAGCTCTACTTACAACATTTTTCTAGATACAAAATTAGAATCGCTCAAAAAATTTTCTCAGATATAAACTCAGAAAACCGACAATTTGAGATAATCCAAAGGGAACATCGTAGGGCACATAGAAATGCAAGAGAGAATAGGAAACAGATTTTGGAAGAGTACTATTTTCCTCGTATGTTCGCTCTCATAACTGCGATGTGTGTAATACCTTTTCACATTAGCGACAGATACGTGTTAAATATTAGAGAAAAGTTAGTAAAAATTTAACATTATTTTACAGTAGCCAAAATTTTAGTAACAGACAATGAAAGTAGTTTTATTAGCCCTTTGATCAAAGATTTTCTTGAAAGGCTAGGCATAAAAATATACTTAACCCCCTCTGAGCGCAGCGAAGTAAACGGACAAGGAGAACGCCTTCACTCAACTTTGATAGAAATTTACAGATACCTAAGAGCGGAAAATGCGGAACTAAGTGTACAAGAGTTGATGTATGTCGTAGTTGACAGATATAACAACACCATACATTCCGTGACTGGAAAGAGACCGGGTGATATTTTTTTAACAGTAATAAAGTATCAGACTTTAGTAAATTGCTTGAAGTTCGCTCTAAAGTTAATAATGACATTAGGAAAATTATTAGAAGAAATGTTAAAGAAAAAAACAACCGCATGAATAGGAAACGCACATCGCCAAAAATGAGCAATGTAATATATGTTAGAGTTAAGAATATAAAAGCTAAGAACAAAGCGGTGTATAGAAAAGAGATTGGAGAAAAGGATAATAAAGTCACAATTCGTACAGCAAGTGGTAAAAGGATTTACAAGGCCAATATAAAAAATATTAAATAAATTCAAAATATTTTTTTTTAATAATAAAAAAAGGAAAACTTCTACTTCTTTAGATATAAAAAAAAACGGAAAACAAAATGGGTCACATGGTCTAAATATGAAAATATAATGAAAAGAATATAAATCTTATAAATATCCTACTAATAAAACGAAATTCGAAACGAATATTTAAGAGTAATAAAGAATATATCTATGATAAAAATATATATGTATATCCTTGACAAATAGTGTTCTAAATTATAGTGGTAGGCGTATATTTACGCAGGGGTTCAAATCCCCATGGGCACTATGAGAACCAGGATATTACATAGATTTAAAAATAGGAAAGAGAGAAAGAAAAGAATATATTTTTTTTATTATCTTCAACTATTAATAATAAAAAAGGGGAAGGATACTTTTCATATATCCACCCATATTCCACTCTATCTTCACATATTAATGATTACTAACGATTACTTTTAAGCTTCTTATTAATTCTCTTTTTAGAATGGCTCTGCCCGTAAATTATTCCAATTACGCAAAAACTTATAATAATTTATAAATATAACAAAGGGCCTTGCCCGAACATTATTAACCATAGAATATATATTTACAGGAATATGTTTTTACTATTAACGATTCTATTACTTTCTATCACGAGTATAATTACTCCTCAAGCTGCACATATTTTCCGTTACGATGCTCCTATTGTAACAGTACGAGCTGGAAATGCTTTTACGATAAACGGTATATATTTCTTACTGATATCAATTTTAATACGCCATTTATATTTTATTAACTGATTCCAAGCAACAACATATTACCAAATTAAACTAAAAAGACCTTTAATTTATTGATAATATACTGGATTTTACCTGATATGTTCATAACTTTGTCTAATTCTCCACTATAAAATATATTATGTTTAGAAACGCAATTAAATTTGTGATACAAACGAATACTGATAATAAATTAATGAAACAAAAAAAATGTGTTTGCATGTATGTATCTATTATAAAAATAAAAAATAAAATAAAACATGGCTTTTAGTGTAAATTTGAAATGTTTAATGTTTTAATTTCATCATTTATAAGAAATATTGATAGTAAAGAAATAATGAACTTTTATTAAATAATCATATATATGGGATAGAATATAATTCATACTATTAAATCGAAAGATTTTGTATAAGAGAAAAAAATAACAGGAAATATTAAAGATATTTATACAAAAATAAAGAATATACAAACAAGTAAGAACAATATGAATTGAGAAATAATTATAAACATGTATTTTTCAAAATCTGGACACAGCAGGAAATATAATTAGGTGTGGTGATTCAATTTCATATTCCACATATTCCGGTTGACATGAATTGAGATTTTGATTTTTAGTACTAATATCATTATTGTTGCTGGTGATGGTAACAATTTTTTTCAGATAAGCTTATACCCTCAGGAAAAGCATTGTAACGCTTTTCAATACCTTTACTTAGACCACATGTATCATAGCTTTTTTCAAATACTCAAAATGTATTGGTATATTGTTGGTACTACGTCTTCTTAATAGAGGACAATTTGATGACCAGCGGAGATGCTCAGATATAGGCAGATCAACATGTTCTCAACACATAAAATTAGCATCTCGTTCTATCTCTTTTGCTGGTATAAAACATTCTCGTCATAGCCAATTGCTTCTTATCCAACCAATGTAATGAAAAACATTCGAATGTCTTTACACGTTCATATTCTCTGCGGAATATAACACTCATGGTATACCGTGGCTTAAATGATAATTGGAGTAGATCATTATATTTTCTATTAGCGACTTTTTCACAACTTTTTAATTAGGTATTACCTATACCTTTAGTTTGAACAGAATTGATAGAAGTTTAATCGATTAGCAAATCTTTATATATTTTTTATTTTTTTATTAAAGAAATAAGAGAGTACTTATTTCAAACAGTTATTAGAACTGTCGTCTAAATTTAATATTGTATGTATCTATCAATATATACTAAATTAAAATCAAGATATTTAAAGAAGGAGGCATATATGATAAATTATCATATGTATGCAAGGAAAAAGTTTAATATGAAAATAGTGTATTATGTATTGGGAATAAATCGCTATTTTAAATTTATGTTATTGGTTTTTGTAAGTATTATAAATTTATAGAATGGATATAATAGAGTTTAAATAATTTATAAGTAGACGACATTATTACTTGTTTGAATGAAAATTTGTGGAAATACATTGTACATGTAGAGAAAGAAAAACTGCTACATTTTATTGGTTTAAAACTGTTATCATTATTATGAAGAGGTCTTTACTTCGTCATCTAGTTGTGTATTGCGAATTTAACGTTTAACTATTTGTGATTTTATATTTAATTGACTATCTACTAAACTGTTATAATATCATCTTTATACAATTTATCATTATATATATCATTGTTAGTAAAAATATTACTTGTATTCATATTTCTGATTTAGGTTTGGAATAGCTAGATATAATGTCATTGAAAATAATAAAATCTTTATGGTATAAGTATGAGTAAAGATGTTGAGAAGTGTAAATATAGTAGGAATATTATATAAATAGAGCTTAGATATACATTTATAAAAAATGTATTAATTTTACATATTTTTAATTCTCTATACATATAAAATTACATCAATTATAAAAAAATATAAATAAAATAATGAACATTGAAAAAAATATAATAAATAAATTTCTGACTATTAATTACTAAGATGTATGTATACAGTTTATGTGAAATTAATATTATATATAATATATAGTAATGGTGACAAAAGAATATTTGATATAGCTTAAGAGTATTAAAATTATTATATGATGAGAGTAATATAAATTCCAAGTAACTATACTGGAATTCTATATATCAACAAAAATATATTTTTAACAGTCTCTCTTTTTATTAATATTAATTTGAAGAAATATGTATGTAGCCTCAAGGAAGCTATTTTAAATTTTGTATCCATCTACGAAGATTTTTTTTTTGGTGGAGCAATTGGTGATTATTAATATGTTTATAACGATTATGAATTATAATGAAGAAATGGGGATAAGATATGGTGATAGACAAGAGGAATTAAATATAGCCTATTTTGTATACTGTCCTTGCTTCTATGATGATTGCGGTAAGGTCACCATTTTACATTTTTTTCTTTTTTTAATTAATAATATTATTTCTTTCACTCTAAACAAAATATGGGATTGAACTTTTTACCTCTAGTTAGTTTACTTATTTTATTCCAAAATAATATACTCTCCCTATTTATTAATTTTTATTTCTAAAAATTTTACAAAAATTACATATATTTGATTCCTTAAGATATAATGCGATGTATATCATGAATTAATGTAACCATTTCTCATTTCATTCTTACATCGAATAATGTCTACATTTAATATCCAATTACTAATTAATATTCTAGTCACATTTTTATACATAACATGGTACATTTTCTGACGTCTAATTCAAACATATCATCTTAAATTTATTATCAATTGTAAAATCCATCTGTAGGAGAATAACAACTGATACTTCAGACAAAGCCATGAGCAAAATTTATATCAAATCTAAGATATTATTGTTGTATGTGTTACCTGCAAAATCAGTTTTCAAGTCTTAAATACATATATAACTAAATTGTCATTACTACATTACTATTCCTCACACAAAATCAAAATTCTCTCTCTCTATCTCAATAATTTCATTTATCAAGAAATTCTAGTTGGAATCTTATTCAAGAAATTATTTCTCAAACAAAATATTTTAAATTGGAAAATCCCAGAGAACAGAAAATCATCATTAAAACTGAGATAAGTTTTTTTATCCTTTTCCCTTAAATTGTAAATAGAAGTATTATAAATGTATATATAGTTATTATTTAACAGAATTTCATTCATGTTTTAGGATTTTCATGAGATTTGTTTAAATAGTAGTTCATAAAATAAAATGATATTACTTTCCAAAGAAAATATCATATAGATTTACAATAGAAAAATTTTTATATGACTTTCAACTGTTTACTATAAGCTATTTTAAAATAGTAATTGATGAATATGAAAATATGGAGATGATTAATTATAACCATGGAAAATATTTCATCAACTACTGTATGATATACAACATTTGCGATTGCAGATCAAATAATTTGTGTGATTGTATTAAATTTGAATTAAAAAAAGATAATGTAATACATCTAATAGAAACATATTACATTTTTTTATTAATAAAATAAACAACCGTTTGGTAATAAATAAAATTTTTGGTAATAAATAAAATTTTTTATTTTCAATTGTTATCTCATCCCTCTCTACAATAATAATAATTTTTTAAACTACTAATACTAATTCTTAGATTTCTATCACAAAAATGTATAATATTTTTCTATAAATTATTTACAACAATTAGAACCACAGAAAAAAAATCTAAATATATACTTTTATTTTTTCTATAATTCTTATCAAACATACTTTTGTGGTTTTTGCATTTAACAAAACACATACACAAAATCATCCATACGTTGTTGCAACTCTCCTTAAAATAAACACCACTAAAGAAAAAGATTATTTAATCAAGAAGCGTAGCAGAACTCTTTAATCTAAATTTATTTACTCACTCTATTTTTTCTCACACAATTTACAATTAATTATTTTTATTAAAACCACAAAAAATGTATTCACACCCTTTTTCAAAACTACAAACACACTACTAATCAGGGATGCAAAACACAAACACCCCCCACACCTCAATCTCCCCAACCAACAAACACACTATTAACCAGGGATGGAAAACAAACAACATACATTTCAAAAAACCACAACCCCAGCTATGAGTTGAAAAGTTTACATAGTTTCCAAAAAGCAATCAGGCATCTTTTTAAGGATAATGCTACTAATGCCATCTATTTTTTATTATTTTTTTCAATAAAAGTACAAATGATTTAACTTCATCTAAATTGGTAAGCTCTGTGTTAGATCTGTCAAGAATTGAATCGTTAAGATCACGAATGAATCTTGAGACAGCTGTATCCATAGGTGAACAATTATTTAAAGTAATGGTGTGTAAATTACCAAATACGTCTGCTATTGAATTAGCCTTTTCATTGCCGGTTTTTAAAACTTCACCGTTTACATGAAGATCAGTAAAAGACATTTTGTTTCCTTTTAGGGCTATATTAACTTTCCAAAATTTTTTAGAGCTCGAGGGCGAATTTGAAACAAATTTTTTCAATTGATTTTTATGATTAAAATCGCTACGTGTTTGAAATTTACGTTTGTATTTATTTCTCTGACTAATTAACATTTTTATAATATCAGAGATTTTTCGTTGCCACGAATTTTTATGATCGACAGGTATTTTATTAAACACTTCTTCAATTAGAAATATTAATTTAGTAAAATAAAAATGCATATTACCTGAATTAGTAACAGGTTGGTCAATGTTCTGACACCTAATTTTATTTTCCACCCAGTTTCTGATTGCTGACCAGTCTGCATGATAATACAAGGGAACCGAATATGTCATGTTTTGAACTTGTCCAGAAGTAACACAAGATATAGGTACATGGAGGCACGAGTTAGATAAAAAAAAATGTCTGCTGTGGACGGTTGAATGGGGTTGATATTTTGTCCAAAGCGAGTGTGTCCATTTGGGTAATAAATGTAGTAGCTGGATTGAAGACACTGGCTGTAGAGCTCATTACCAGCCGAATTATTTGATATACAATTCCAATGTGTATGTTGGGCACTCAGATCACCGAAAATAAAATAGTCGTTTGAAAATGCAGTTACTTGTTTTTATTGGTGGTAACAACGTATGCTTAATATTACCTTTAATTGCAATTAGAACTCCCCCGCCATGAGTAAGTAGATCGATCCCCTCAATAAATTTTAGAACCACCAAGTTGAAATTTGAGGTACGGTTTCAAAAAAGTCTCATTTAAAAGGAGAATATTGATTTTCCTTTTGTCTAAAACGTATTCCAGCTGGGCGGCTTATGACCAAGGCATAACATGCTCATGTTCATGTTATGCCTTGGGTATTCTAATGCATAACATGAACATTGTTTCTACCGGTTGAATTATATGACATGTTTAAGCATTATACCCAAAACTCGTAGCTTGTCGTACTTATTTTGATATCTTTGCAAAGCATCGACAGCATCAAAAAATATTTCCAGAAGTCTTTCATTGGAAATGTCATGATTATTATTGTTGTCGTAGCTGTTGCCTTGGCAATTGAGGAAAATCATGATCGCCTTTTTTAAAATATGATACTTTAGTTCTTCTGCTGGTCGCCCTATTTAGATGTTACTCGATGACGGATTTCTAAATATTCATGACGACAGCTCTATGGTTAACGTTTTTTAAGTTATTCTTTATGCAGATGTAGCACTTATAAATTATATTACCATCACTATTACCTTTGTTGAGTGAACAAACTGCATAATCATGGTTTCCCGCGCAGTCTGAACATACTACGATACGGTTACAATTTTTAGCACCATGTGCATAAGTAGCACACTTGGAGCATTGTGTGGGACCTATGTTGCTCTTTAGAGGTTTTCTCCAATACGCAGAAATATAACAAAAATATCTTATTTTCATAACCTCTCTTTTTGAAACATGTTTACAATCAAACTCAATGATCGTAAACATCTACACTGGATCTCTTTGTTGGTAGTTCCTTAATGTTTACCGGGTTTATGCTGAGCGAGCTAAAAAATTTTTCGCCAATTATGTTGTGTGATAGGCCAAGTAAAACCAATTTAAAAGTTTTTGCATCCTTTAACTCATGCGTATAATACTGGAATTTTTTGTCTTTGGGAAGACTCAAAGCTTCATTATACAGTGATAACGAGTTTGATACAATTTTCGTACCAATAGGCATTCGTTTATAAGTATATTGAAAAACTGTAGGTAGAGTCCACAATTATTGGTGGAATCTTTTCTTTGAAAGCAGCTGCTTCTTTTTCTTCGTCTTCAAACAGAAGCTGAAATCTGTTGGCACTGGTGCTGGAACCGTCGAAAGTTTTTGGCACCTTGAATTTAGGGCTATTGCCCCAATGCGTTCTTCTTTTTTGAGCAAACATTGCCAAATAAAAGAAAGTTAAAATTTAAGAAGTTTTTTTTTTACACTTTTAAATTTAAAAATTCAATTAATTTTTCAAGCAAAGATTAACACGATGATATATATATATATATATATATATATATATATATATATTATCATAAACAAATTTATTGGAATTAAAATAGCTTATTAATAAATGTTTAATTTCAGTACAAGTATCAGCAAAATCTATTGGGTCATGGTTGGTTGGTTGGTTTACGTGGTAGCCCGTAATCTTACGGGCAATCAATTAGACTCATTAGAATCCGTTTTGATGGAACCACACTACTCGCCAGGTGAATTAGTTGTATCGATTCTGTAATGAGATAGAAATGTAGGGAAGAAACAATGAGAACATAAATTAATTAGATCCAGCCTGTAGCATTGAGATATTTAATAATGTCACTGAGTCTAGTGTCAGATATCTCACAGAGGTTGTCTAATTGGTGCCCTCCCATAAATTTATGTCTGTTTGCGTTCAAGGCTGGGCATTCACATAGAAGATGAAAAACTGTCTCCTCCTTCCCGCGATTGCCACAACTACGACAATATTCATTGTAAGGGAGTAAGGGAGACCAAGTCTACTTACATGTTTTCCGATCGCCCAGTGACCTGTAAACAATGCTATTAGTTTCGAGATGTCTTTGCGTTTGAAGCCAATGAGTTGCATTGAGCGTTTCTCGTTGTAGGTAGGCCACGTTTCTTTCGCGACTCTGCATTTGTCCAGATTTCGCCATCTATTTTCCGCCTTTTCTAGAAAGTGTTTTTGGATTCTGCTTTTGACTGTTCCTAACGGGATTGCGACAGAAACCGATAAGGAGGTATTCATAGCAGAGCCTACCCGGGTTAATTCGTCTGCCTGTTCATTACCATAGTAGTCCCTATGCGCAGGAACCCAGATTATAGCAATGTCATACAGTCGACTTAGTCCAAGCAGTTCCTCTTTACACTGTCTGACTAGAATAGAGGTAGTTTTCGGTGATTTGAGCGATAGTATTGCCGCTTGACTGTCGACAAATAAACCAATATTCCCTTGAATATTTCTATCGCAAATTAGTTTACACGCTTCCCTGACCGCTAGTATTTCCGCTTGGAATACGCTTGCCTCGTCAGGGAGTCTACATGAGTGTCTAATTCCAAGATCATCAGAGAAGACACCAGAGCCGACACCGCAGTTCATCTTTGAGCCGTCAGTGTATATCTTAGTTCCTTATTGTTCAAGAAGATTACCCCTTCTCCATTCACTCCTGGTGGGGAATAGGACTTTAATAGTATTTCCGAAGTCCATGTGGAGAATCATATAGTTGGTAAATTGATTGAATTGCGGGGGTATTAAATTTAATATCCTCGCGTGCCCATACGTTCTTGATCTCCAGCTTTTCGTTGCAGATAATCTTATCGCACTATTAACTGATGATTCAATTATGTATAGGTCTATAGGTGTTAGGTGCAATACAGTTTTCAGAGCTTCTGATGGACTAGTACGTAATGCACCTGCAATGCCAATGGAAACGGATCTTTGTATCCTGTAAAGCTGATCCACCACGTATCTCTTACTAGTAGCGGTCCACCACACAAGAGATCCATATACAAGAATGGGCCGTACTATTACAGTGTATAGCCATTTTGTCAATTTTGGACTCAGACCCCATTTCACACTGAACATCTTTCTACAGGTGTAGTACCGTAGCCTTACTAACCCTATGTTGCATGTTCAGTTTCCATGAAAGCTTAGAGTCCAAAATAATGTTCAAGTATTTTGCATTGTTCGACAAGGTGAGTTCACAGTTTTCTAACCGTGGTAGTCTGAAGTTCGGAATCTTGGTCTTTGTGGTGAAAAGTACCAGCTCTGTCTTGCCCGGATTCACTCCTAGTCCACATTATTTGGCCCAGTCACTGAGTGTAGTCAGAGCAGTTGACATGATATCACTTATCACGTTCAGAAACAGTCCTGATACTAGTATCACCACATCGTCCGCGTAAGCCACGACTTTCACTCCCTTGAAATCACACCACCTTGTGGAGTTTCACGCATAACTTGTTTGGTCTTAACACTGTTGCCTAAATTCGCAATGACGATTCTTGTCTCTAGCATTGACACCAGCCAGTTGGTGATATAATCCTCAACTCCTAGTTCGTACAGAGCTCTCTATATCGCCAAAGTCGTGACATTGTTAAAGGCGCTTTCTATATCCAGAAAGGTAGCCATAGCGTATTGTTTAAATTCAATGGATCGCTCGATGACCCTTACGACCTCATGAAGAGCCGTCTCCGTGGAGCGTGTTGACTTCCTGAGAGTCGAGTTGTACCCTCTAGACGCTGCCTTATATGTAAATCAATGAGTCTCCAGAGTTTTCAGCTGAAAAGATGAGAGACTAATCGGACGGAAGTCCTTTGCATTCTCATGACTTCTTTTTCCGATTTTTGGAATGAACACTACCTTTACTCTCCTCCAGTTCCGGGGAACATAGTTGAGAGATAGGCAGAGTTTAAAGATTCTATGTGATCAGGGTATGATGTATACCTTTGCACTTTGTAGCATCCGTGGTATAATACCATCAGGCCCTGCAGATTTGTACGGAGAGAAGCTATCCATTGCCCATGAAATTTTCTCAACGGATATTATGTCATCCTCGATTCATTGTGAGGATTTAATATGTCCCATCTCCTGGTCTGTAATATCAGTGCAGCCAGGAAAATGATTATTAAGTAAAATGTCCAAAGATTCCGCCGACGATTCTGACCATGAGCCATCCATCCTTTTAATATAGGATGGATTATTATGACCATTTGCCAAAACCCTACTGAGTCTAGCAGATTCCTTGGTATTGTCGATAGATTCGCAGAAGCCTTTCCATGAGTTTCTTTTTGCGATCTTTATTGCTTTCTTATATTCTCTACGCTTATCGTGATACAACTGCCACGATTTTGTTCTGTAGCCAATATTGAAAGCATTGCGTGCCTCCTTGCTTAGCTTCGAGAGTTCCTTATTCCACTAGGGAGGGAAGCTCTTTTTAGCCTTCGTCATTGGACAGGATATATTAAAAGCTTTAACAATTTCCTTGCTTAATGTACTCTCAATTTGGTCAAAACCCTCAGTCGTTGCTTCGACTGGAGGTATTTTTTTCAGTTTGTGCATGAGAATCCCATTGAACTTAGTCCAGTTCGTTCGTCTTGGGTTTCTGAAAGTTGACGCTGTTCCGAAAAGGATTTTTCTTTGGATACTCTCCACCTATCAACTGATAAATTGGATCTGTCTTTCGTAAGTGTAATGTCTAGCACCTCTTCCCATCCATTATGGTTCACCGAGCTCGGAAAAACGAATGTGGGGTTGTTGCCAGAGTTGCATATGGTCAAGTGGTTTGTATTCATGAAATCAAATAGACACTCACCTCTGTCGTTGATTTCAGTGCTGCCCCATATTGTATGCCTTGAGTTTGCATCACAGCCAAGGATAATGTCATCTTGAGCCTTTATAGACGCCAGAAACGCCTTCACTTCGTCTGGCGGGGCTGGCTTGTCGTGTGCCATATAGCTGGAGGCGATCAGAAAACTCCTGTTTCGCGACTTTCAGGTCTGCTGAGCTATACTGTGAGCAAAGAAATATATTTATGTGTTTTTTAGCAGTAAGACAAGATTTTGGCTTACCTTTATCTTTAACATATAGTGTTTTATATGTTGAAGTCGGGAACTCTTAGACTTGGGAGTTTGAAACCCAGAGTTCCTGGACTATAGCAATGTCGAGGTCCTTTTCCACTAAATGAAGCCTCAGGTTGTCTGTAGCACATTTTGAATGCTGAAGATTAACTTGCACAATTTTCATCGTCGGTTGTGGGGTTTTGTGCAGGTTCATTTAGCTGCATACATGTCAGCAGATTATTGGCTATCTCCAATTCGTCTGCTTCGTCAGCTCCTGGACCTGTGGGACGGAACACCTTAACCTTGGCGTCCCTAACCCCAAAGTACAGTTTTAGCCCCGCCTTCTCTAGCTCAACTGCGCTATTCTCTGAGATGGCAAAGATAATGCACTTCTTGTTGTCCCCATGATCTTCTGAACGGATGACTGTCCAGTCACCCATTGGAATACTGGGGTTCTGCAGCTTCTGACACTCCAGTATTTTATGGTTATCGCAGCTCATCTTTGGTAACCAAACCTTTGTCCGCGGTCTCATAGGGATTTCCCCCGCTGGGATAAGCTTAAGGCTTAAGCCTTCCCATGCATCAATAATCTTTGCAATACATTTGCTGAGAAAATCTTTAGAGAACACGTCCAAGCAATTGATTATCCTGTAGCCCCGGTGTATCTCACCGGAGTAAAAACGAGGAACTGTAGAATCTTTATTGGTGAGTACGTGTTCCATCACGAGTTTAGCCAATTTAGACTCTATAGCAGCCCATTCTGCTACCACAGGAGTTAAGTTGCCGCTTTTGTCGTTGGCCAGCGCCATCAGCAAGTGATCTTTAACCACCTCGTTAAACGGCCTTCTTGCTGACGTTATTGTGGAAGGAGCCGGAGCGGTCGATTTATTTTGGACCTTTCTCCTCTTCACCGAATTGCTACCCTCAGCTTGGGAGCGGTTTCGCTTCGCTCTTTCCTGCACTGCCTGGGATGTGGATGGTTGAGAGTCCTTAAACTTAAGATACTCGTCAACCACCGATTGGTATTTGACACGATCTTCCTTATCGCGTTCATGAGGAGTGCCATTTGCCTTATTCTTGGCAATTTTCTCCAGTATAAAGAGAGCTTTGACATATCGTTGTCTCAGAATCTCTTTCTGGCTCTTCTTTTTCTTTCGTTTCTCCTTCGACTGGTCGTCAGACTTGATATCCTGTCGAGGAGCCATTGTGTTTTGTGACAGCGGGGTGCTATGACTTTCTCCCCTGCCGCCAGGTTGTTCGACCAAGGTCTCTTGACTAGAGGCCAAAAGGTCGTCTTCCGAGGAGATACCCATCTCCACTTTTTTGCTGTTGTTGTTATTTTTGTTTTTTATTTTATCTAAATTCTTCATTTGATTCCCACGAGTAGGCACGTAAGGGGATGGACTATCCATGCAGGGATGGCGTACATGGACTAGACAAAACTTACAACTGGCCCGTGTCCTGGCGCCAGAGGGGAGCTGTTAACGACTAGTCTTCTTTAACCACTGACTAGCCATCCAGGTTCTCGGCACTACTACCAACCACCTTAACCTTACAAGTGGGGGAAAGAGGATATGGAATAAGAGGGGAGAAAAGAGGGTAGTTGGGGAAAGAGGATAGGGAATGGATAACCTTTGGTCATGAAGGCCTTTAGAGTCTAGACCTTGATTACTCAGTATCCTCCAAGAGGACAACTGAGACTTCAAGAAAGAGACCACAGCCTACATTTAAGCCGCCACATCACGTCAAGATTGTTATCCAGGTAAGGTTGGGTCATAATATTTATTCACCTCGATGCATATTCTACGAAATAGATCAAATTCTGCGAAATTGGATCTATGGAAATCGATATAGAGTGGAACATATGATCTAAGTTGTATATTTTGAACATTAATGAATACTTTACTAATAAGATATTCGGAATATATTTCCATTAACAAAATTCAAGAAAAACGCTATGTTTGCAACGATCCTTCTACTTTTTCAAGTTGGAAGTTTTATAAGGGCCAAACGACTATGATATGGAGGAAGGTTTGAATCACGGTTCCATCTTAAGTTACGAAGGCAAAAAAGGAGAAACTGTTTTTGCTTCAAGTTTACGAATGCTAACATTATATTGCGTCCCCAGATTACTGAACCGTATCCAGAATAGGCCTAACTAATGTAGTAAATAGCCTATTCGTCACGTAAGGGTCAGTGAATTCTTTCGACCACCGTTTTATAAATCTTAAAACACCAAATGCCATATTCATAGTCATTATTATATGATAATTGAAGTTGAGTTTTTTCTTTATCAAAATTTACTCCTAAATCAATTAGGGAATCAACCGAGTTCAATTTTGTGTCACCAATACACAGTGGGGCAGAATCGAAATTTTTTGGAAATAAATCTGTAACTTCTGATCGGCCGGTTTTATTTTCATGAAATTTGGTACAGGCGTAGCAAAGGAGTGTACAATGTTATGTTTGGAAGGGGGGCAAAACAATTCCCCCCAGGGGCGGAGCTAAGGGGGCTCAAATTTAGGTACCTCTGACATAAAAAATTTTTAATCGCTTGCAAAATTTTTGTTTCTCGTCCGATTTCAAATATTTTTATATATTGTTGTAGGCTCTGATAAGACCTATAAAAAAACACGCTTATATGTCCTATTTATCTCTTTTAGATTTCTAGTTATTTTCGTTTGAATTTTTAAACACCATAATTTTGCATGTTCTTTGTCCAGTTTTTTTCATATATATCCTACTATTTCCGAACGATTTTATTAGTTTTTTTCTTAACTAGTTAAAGAACAAAATTATCTATTGAATAAAAAAATTTGAAGTCGATATCTTTACCGAGGCCAAAAATAATCGATTTTGAATTTGAAAATTGCAAAAAATACGACTTTTTGTGTTTTTTTAGCCGAAAAAGTATCTATACTCTTTTTTATCTAAAAAAAAAAAAATTTCTTTAGCAACATATAATAATTTTGCACTTTTCTGAAAGGTAACTTCACAGAGATGACTTTAAGATAAAAAACAAGCCCAATAACTGGTGATGGTACATACCCTCCCGAATTCGACCCATTTATATCAAAATTTTGATTTTAGACCATATTTTCTCGAATCCCAAAGCACGAATCCACAAGCGGAATATATTTTAAGAATCTTCAATATGTTGTTAAGAGTTTTAAATCAAAATCTACGGGACTTCGGAAAAATGTGGATTCTATATCCAAAAATGTAAATAATCCCATTTTTGGGAATTTTGATTAGTTTATGTGAGAATTCAGGAAAACCCTACCCCTGATTGAAATTTGGTTAACGCGCTTTTATTTATATTAATAAGATCCACATTTCCTGCAAACTTCATTAAGATATCTTTATAAACAAATATGATATTACAATTTAAAAATTTGTATTTTCTCCAAAAACCCCAAATTGGGCCTTTTGTTTGGTTTATTTTTAAATAGCGAAAAAAATTTTAAAAATATGTTTTCCAAATTAAGCTTATCCTTTAGCATATATAATTTCCGAACTTTTGCAAAAAGATTCAAGTCAATATCATGCCTCATTTTAGAAATATTCGCCTTTAAACTTTTATATTTCTAATTTATTGTATATATGACTATATTTTTACAAACTTGAAACTTTTGCCTTTAGTTTTGCGTGAATAATTACCTAGAAAATTATGAATATTTCTGTATACTTTTACTAATATCTATAAACAAAATATTTTTATAGAAATAATTAATAAATATTTTTTATTTTTAATAGGGTTGCCATAATTCCCAAATTTAAGTAAATCTTTATCCTTTTCTAAGCATTCATATATTTCTATTAATTAATTTAAAATAACGAAACAAACAAAAAAATGTCTATTTTAACTTAACCAATAAGTATTTTATTAGTTTACATTTATGGTGTTTATCTAAATTTAACAAATGTATTTATCTAAAAAAAAAAAAAAATTATATATTTATGATCTATATATTTATGATCTAGTGGCAATGTACAGGTATAATTTCCGGTGATACCTAGCTGCAGCATTTATCTATTAGTGATGGTTCAAAATCTATATTTTTATGAGCTAGTGACAATGCACAGGTAATAACCTTTCCGGTGATACCGGATAGTAACATATAATATCAATGAATTCGGTATAGGTACTCTTCCAAATTGACTCTTTCAGATATTTTACCTAATGAAAATTCACAGAATACCTGTTAATATATATACCTGTGCGATATATCTAATAGATATATATAAATGCGCAGCTAATTATTATCAACATCATAACGACTTTGATTACCATGGTGAGTTCTGTGGAGTTTATCTAAAAATGATCTTAATCGTTTAGAAGTATAGTGGAATTCATAAAAACTACATATCATGCAAAAGTCGACGTCATTGGTAAATCTCAGATAGAGAGCTTTTTAAAGTTGTATGACGTAAAAATGAAGTCCATAAATCTGCGTACTAACAGATTAAAAATTAAACATTCCGATTGAATGGATACTTATATAGAAATATCGGCGTGCAAAATATCAACTGGAGCACCCTGCAAGACATATGATGATTTAAGTGCAAGATCTGAGAAGAAAAAACTGGCCCATAAGCAATTAATATTGCTGAAATACTGTCAACTGCATAACCAAAACGTCTTAAACGGATTGCCGAAAGTGTACCTACTCCAACATCACAATCTAATTTTAAAGAGGAAGAAGCAATTGCTCTAATGCTTGAACTGGACCTCAGCCGAAACAAATATCAAATTTTAAGAAAAGCTCTGCTTGAAAAGGGACACTATTCTTCCATCATACAAGGATATTTAAGAAAAAAATCAAACTTTTTTACCATCTATTTCGGTTACCGAAAAGGAAGCATGTATAGAGCTATCTTCTTTGCTTGAGAATACAGCTACCAGGACAGTTGCAGATTTTTCTGCAGATCAGTTGGAAAAAGTAAGTAACAGCGACGTTGTATTAATCTGTAAGTGGGGATGTGACGGACTATCAGCCATTCCTGAATACAAGCATGCTAGTGGAAGTAAGAAAATGGCGGATTATAAAAGCGTATTTATAGCATCTTTGGTGCCATTAAGAATGCGATCTTATTCCTTAAAGCAATCTCCATCAAAGTGTAAAAGCTCATTTGAAGATATATGGCTTAACACTACTCCAGGATCAAAACATTTTTGCAGACCTATTTGGTTCGAATACACAAGGGAGTCGAAGACAACAACAAAGGATTTAGTGGAATATATTAAAGATGAAATAAATGATTTACATCCTCTTTCAATAACCATAAACCAATACACATTCGACATATCCTTTCAACTTAGTCTAACAATTATTGATGGAAATGCCATTACGGAATCATCTTCTTTTTGGAAACGCTCACTATGTGATGAGACGAAATCACAATTTTCGGATATTGGTAAAGCAAGGAGTATTAATGAAGAATTTCTGTTTTTCGGAATATCTCCACTTCACGCCAGAATACGGTTGATGGAGCATTTTCTGCGCGTAGCATATGATTTAGTGTAGAAGTGTGCCAGAAAATTTAACAAAACCTACCAGAAACAACGAGGATTTAAAAACACTTAGAATATCTGAGAAAAGTTGAATCCAGGACGAATTCAGAGAAGAGACGGGATTAA
Source organism: Protocalliphora azurea (assembly GCA_932274085.1). Lineage (NCBI taxonomy): Eukaryota > Metazoa > Arthropoda > Insecta > Diptera > Calliphoridae > Protocalliphora > Protocalliphora azurea. Next base: position 74,637,611 of record OW026520.1, read on the forward strand.
ACATCGACAAACCTCTACCGACTGGTGGCAGTACAAATGATGGAAAAACAGCAAGAAGGTTTTTCGGAAATTTCGAAGCTACATCTAAAATAACTGGTATTAATAAAGAGTTACTTGAAAGGACTAACGTACAATTAATGGCAATTAATAGTAAGCACAAAATTAACTCTGCTAGATTTAGGGAATATGCAACAGAAATATCTAAACTACTTCTTTATCTATATCCATGGAAAGAAATAACACCAACAGTACATAAGGTATTGTGCCATGGCGAAATTATAATTGAACGAAATATCCTTCCACTTGGAGAGCTTACAGAAGAGGCTCAAGAAGCAAGAAACAGAGATTTTAAACACGTTCAATTATTCAGCTCCAGGAAATGCTCCAGAACGTCACAAAACGAGGATATTTTTAATAGCCTATTGTTATCATCAGACCCTGTACTATCATCAATGAGAAAACGGTGGTTTTATTATGAGCCTTTATCAACTCAAAATACTGAAGACTTGAAGGACCTTTATTATCTTTTGGATATGTATACAGATACAACAGATTATTTTATAGAAAATAAGTAGTATAAGTTTAAAATATTAGAAAAATTGTCTACATAAATTAAATGTAAATAAGTAATAAAAAATCGTATTAGAAATAGAATATTTATTAAGAAAGATGATAAATACAAAAACTAATAATTTCGATTAAGTTAAAATAGACATTTTTTGTTTGTTTTGTTATTTTAAATTCATTAATAGAAATATGTGAATGCTTAGAAAAGGATAAAGATTTACTTAAATTTGGGAAATGTGGCAACCCTATTAAAAATAAAAAAATATTTATTAATTATTTTTATAAAAATATTTTGTATATAGATATTAGTAAAAATTATTAATTATTCACAAAAGTTGCAAGTTTGTAAAAATATAGTCATATATACAATAAATTGTAAATATAAAAGTTTAAAGGCACATATTTCTGAAATGAGGCATGATATGGACTTGAATCTTTTTGCAAAAGATCGGAAATTATATATGCTATAGGATAAGTTTAATTTGGAATACATGATTTTAAAATTTCTTTCGCTATTTAAAAATAAACCAAACAAAATTGGGCCAATTTGGGGTTTTTGGAGAAAATACAAATTTATTAATTGTAATAACATATTTGTTTATAAAGATATCTTAATGAAATTTGCAGGAAATGTGAATCTTATTAATATAAATAAAAGCGCGTTAACCAAATTGCAATCAGGGGTAGGGTTTTCATGAATTCCCAAAGAAACTAATAAAAATTCCCAAAAATGGGATTTTTTACATTTTTGGCTATAGAATCCACATATAAATGGGTCGAAGTCGGGAGGGTATGTACCATGACCAGTTGAGTTATTGGGCGTTTTTTTTATCTTAAAGTCATCTCTGTGAAGTTACCTTTCAGAAAAGTGCAAAATTATTATATGTTGCTAAAGAAAATTTATTTTAGATAAAAAAGAGTGTAGATACTTTTTCTGCTAAAAAAACACAAAGTCGAATTTTTTGCAATTTTCAAATTCAAAATCGTTTGTTTTTGGACTCGGTAAAGATATCGACTTTTTTTTATTCAATAGATAATTTTTTTCTTTAACTAGTTAAGAAAAAAACTAATAAAATCGGTCGGAAATACTAGGATATATATGAAAAAAACTGGACAAGAACATGCAAAATATTATTTGAAATCGGACGAGAAACAAAAATTTTGCAAGCGATTAAAAATTTTTTATGTCAGAGGTACCTAACTTTGAGCCCCCTTAGCTCCGCCCCTGGGGGGTTTGTTGTGCCTGTACCAAATTTGATGAAAATCCAACCGGCCGATCAGAAGTTACAGATTTATTTCCAAAAAATTTCGATTCTGCCCCACTGTGCAATATAATAATCATTGCAAATTGGGGAATATCTACAGAAAGACATGCAATGACATTTCTTAAGATTCAGTTCCATTAGGTTAATGTTGCAGCAATTATTAAAGCTGGATATATGGGATTGTAGATTTAATACATCTTCTTGAATTGATTAAGTAAAAAATAGGATCTTGCAATGTTGAATGGAATTAGGAAGATCATTTATTAAAAGTAGAAATAATAGTGGACGAAGAATACTACCATGTGGGGAACTGGAAGTAACGTTCACATAGTTAGACATTGTGAACATTATACATTGTTTACGATTCTTTAAGGAAGTTACCACAGAATCCAATTGCATCTAGTTTAGCAATTAATATATCGTGGTTAACTACATCAGTTCACAATCTTCTTCGAAAACCGGAATTAATATGTGATGATAACTTCATTAAGTTCGTAGATGTTGATCGTCCATGGTAAAATTCATACTGTGTTTTTGATATTATGGATGAAATTTGTGGCGATAATATCGATGTTACAATTTTATCAAATAGTTTAAGAATGACACTAAGCTTTGCAATTGCTTTATAATTTGTCACTGCACTTCTACTACCCGATTTATAAAGGGGAATTATATAGCAGTTCTTCCACCTTTCTGGAAAAATATAGATCGTAAGAGAGTTATTATATATGTGAGTAAGAGGCATTGTTAATACTTCCGCACAGTTTTCAGGATAAATGTGGGAATACCATCAGTTCCAGGACTGGATAAACTTGCTATGTCTATATAATTGAAAAACATCGCACTATTAATTTTCATTGTAGTCGGGTATGAGGAAATTTTTCGTTTAGAAATAATAAAATTACAAAACAGTTTCGGGTTTCTTTAATATCTAATTTCATTTATGAAGATAATTGTTATAACATCTCTTATTCTCCAAATTATAAAATATTGACATTGGTCAAACATTTCCTAAAGTTTTTTAACAAAATTGCCAGCGTGGTAGTTTTCCAAGGAGGTCCATTTGTTTTAATTTGTTTCTTCAAAGGAACTGCCTTAGCGATGCACATCTCTAGTATGGAATAACAATTATGTATAACTTGATCAAAATTACTTCTATCTTCGTTAAAAACCAGTTTACATTGGACAATAGTGCGATTAAAGCATAGTTAGGACAACACTAGGGGCTTCTGTATTATGTGGAATTGGTGTTGGATGATGTCGATCCTCAGGTGTACAAAGCGGATTTACTCGAACCACATCAAATAAGGAAGTATTATTTACAAATATAGAATACAGGAAATAGGAGAGTAGAACTAGAAGAGAAAAGAGTAGGAATGAGAACGAATCATATAGGGGGATTAGCAATGTTACCAATCCCCCTAGGGTTATACCCCTGATTCTCCCTTAAACAGTCGATTCCCATGACGAAGCCATGGTTCTGACCAAGATCCAATCATTGATCTTCCCATGCAAGAAACTTAGTGGTGGTTTCACATAGGTTTCCCTCTCCGAGACATTCTTTGCTGCGCCTTGCCTTGCCAGTTCATCAGCCAGTTCATTGCCTGAAATATTTCAGTGGCCAGGCACCCAGCAGAGTCTCACCATGTAGTCCTCCATCAGCTCTCTCAGTGTCTTCTTACAGGCAGCAACTAGCCTGGATCTCACCAAATGTGTCCCCAAGGCCTTCAGAGCCGCCTGACTGTCCACATTGTCTCGCAATGTTTTGTCTGATTATTTCTGCGTCTTTCAGGATGCCGAGAATCTCAGCCTGAAAAACGCTGCACTCATCAGGGAGTCTAAAAGAGCCTTTCAAATCCGTGCCCATAATATAGACCCCCTCCCCAGTACCTTCGTTCATCTTTGATCCGTCCGTGAACACTGCACCACCTTCATATAGTCTCTCAGTGCCGGACCAGATCTCCCTATCAGGTATCACCACGACAGGATTTACCCCAAAGTGTGATTCAGCGGTCATGTAATCTGATGCCCCCATGGAGTTCAGATTAGCCTCACCGTAGCTGATCTCGTATATGACCCTGGAGTGTCCTGCTCTTGATGAACCTAATAGTCCTAATTCCTTAAGTCTCAGTAGACTCCTTGCTGCCATACCCCTCACAAACTCTTCAATGGGTAGGAGATGAAGTATGACATCCAGAGCCGCCTGTGATGTGCTTCTCATTGCTCCTGTAATGCCAATCGAAGCACACCTCTGTGCCTTCGACAAAAGTTTCCTATTACTCTTGCGTTCCAGTGCCTGCCACCAGACAGAACAACCATAAGAAAGGATTGGTCTCACCACCGAAGTGTAATATACAACTTTTGGTTTGAGCCCCCAACTTTTACCTATGGAGTTTCTACAGGTGTAGTAGGCATTGAGGCCACGTTTGAGTCTCTCCTGAACATTCCTCTTCCAGGTCAGTTTACTATCGAAGAATACTCCCAGATATTTCGCTGAATCGGAAAGCCTCAATTCAGTTCCACACAGTACCGGTAGTCTGAAATTCTCTACCTTGTACCTCCTGGTAAACAGAACCAACTCTGTCTTTTCCGAATTCACACCCAACCCCTTATCAGCGGCCCACGAGGACAGCTCACATAGCGCGGACTGCATGATCTCACTGATTGTGGGAAGAAATTTACCCTTTACCAGTATGACCACATCATCAGCATATGCCACGATCTTCCGCCCTCTGCTGTCGAATTGACGCAAAATCACGTCGACAGCTATTAGCCCCAGCAGGGGTGAGAGTACTCCCCCTTGCGGTGTCCCCCTAGTCACTAGTTTCCTTAAGCGTACTCTACCCAAGTTTGAATTGACAATCCTGTTGCTTAGCATGAAGATTTTCCGTTCGATCAAGAAGTCATGTACTTTAAGATCCACCAGCGCCTGCTTGATAGCGTCAATCTTGATATTGTTGAACGCTCCCTCAATATCCAAGAACGCGGCCATGGTATATTCCTTATAACTAAGTCCTTGTTCTATATATCCCACCACATCACTCAGCGCACTCTCCACAGATTTACCCTTCAGATAAGCATGTTGAGCACTACTCATGATGTTGGAGTTAACAGAAGATCTTAAATATAGGTCTATCAGTCTCTCTAAAGTCTTCAAAAGGAAAGGTGATAGGTCTATAGTCCTTGGGTTTCGAGTGACAGGTCCTACCACCTATAGGTATGAATATGACCCTTACCTCTCTTCACCAGACACCCTTTAAAGATCTAAACCAGTAGTAGACGAACCACCAACGGTGCATTCTGCAACATGGCCGGAAAAATACCATCCGGGCCAGATGACTTGTAAGGCTCGAATGAATTCACCGCCCATGTGACCTTTTCAACCGTAATCTGGTCTCTTACCACTGTTTCAATTATCCCACTGGCGGACTCTGTGAAGAAGAGCTCTTCCTCACTTGATCCCTCCATCAATGGATCCCTACAACCCGGAAAATGGGTTTCCAAAAGCACATTAAGTGACTCAGAACTAGACTCCGTCCATGAACCATCTGATCTCTGGATACTCCCAGGAACTCTAGGGTCCTTTGACAGCATCTTCCTGAATCTAGAAAGTTCATTGACAGAGTCAATGGCCTCGCTGTACTTAATCCACGAGGCTCTTTTAGCTCTTCTAATGTCCTTTTTGTACTTATTGAAACACACTCTATAGGTGCCCCAATCTTCGTCCTTACCAGTTCTATGGGCTCTGTTGTATAGCCTGCCAACTGTGGTCCGTTGAGCTCTCAACTCCTCTGACCACCAGATCGGCTGTTTCTTTCTATCCGGATAGCTCACCTGGCGGTTGAACTCATAGCTTCTGTTAATAGACCCCGTTACCTTCTCTACCACTTCGTCAAGATTATCCCTCGACAAGAATTCCATCGGAGTTCCAGTCAATCTTGACCCCAGTTATCATCAGACCCTGTACTATCATCAATGAGAAAACGGTGGTTTTATTATGAGCCTTTATCAACTCAAAATACTGAAGACTTGAAGGACCTTTATTATCTTTTGGATATGTATACAGATACAACAGATTATTTTATAGAAAATAAGTAGTATAAGTTTAAAATATTAGAAAAATTGTCTACATAAATTAAATGTAAATAAGTAATAAAAAATCGTATTAGAAATAGAATATTTATTAAGAAAGATGATAAATACAAAAACTAATAATTTCGATTAAGTTAAAATAGACATTTTTTGTTTGTTTTGTTATTTTAAATTCATTAATAGAAATATGTGAATGCTTAGAAAAGGATAAAGATTTACTTAAATTTGGGAAATGTGGCAACCCTATTAAAAATAAAAAAATATTTATTAATTATTTTTATAAAAATATTTTGTATATAGATATTAGTAAAAATTATTAATTATTCACAAAAGTTGCAAGTTTGTAAAAATATAGTCATATATACAATAAATTGTAAATATAAAAGTTTAAAGGCACATATTTCTGAAATGAGGCATGATATGGACTTGAATCTTTTTGCAAAAGATCGGAAATTATATATGCTAAAGGATAAGTTTAATTTGGAATACATGATTTTAAAATTTCTTTCGCTATTTAAAAATAAACCAAACAAAATTGGGCCAATTTGGGGTTTTTGGAGAAAATACAAATTTATTAATTGTAATAACATATTTGTTTATAAAGATATCTTAATGAAATTTGCAGGAAATGTGGATCTTATTAATATAAATAAAAGCGCGTTAACCAAATTGCAATCAGGGGTAGGGTTTTCATGAATTCCCAAAGAAACTAATAAAAATTCCCAAAAATGGGATTTTTTACATTTTTGGCTATAGAATCCACATATAAATGGGTCGAAGTCGGGAGCGTATGTACCATGACCAGTTGAGTTATTGGGCGTTTTTTTTATCTTAAAGTCATCTCTGTGAAGTTACCTTTCAGAAAAGTGCAAAATTATTATATGTTGCTAAAGAAAATTTATTTTAGATAAAAAAGAGTGTAGATACTTTTTCTGCTAAAAAAACACAAAGTCGAATTTTTTGCAATTTTCAAATTTAAAATCGTTTGCTTTTGGACTCGGTAAAGATATCGACTTTTTTTATTCAATAGATAATTTTTTTCTTTAACTAGTTAAGAAAAAAACTAATAAAATCGGTCGGAAATACTAGGATATATATGAAAAAAACTGGACAAGAACATGCAAAATATTATTTGAAATCGGACGAGAAACAAAAATTTTGCAAGCGATTAAAAATTTTTTATGTCAGAGGTACCTAACTTTGAGCCCCCTTAGCTCCGCCCCTGGGGGGTTTGTTGTGCCTGTACCAAATTTCATGAAAATCCAACCGGCCGATCAGAAGTTACAGATTTATTTCCAAAAAATTTCGATTCTGCCCCACTGTGCAATATAATAATCATTGCAAATTGGGGAATATCTACAGAAAGACATGCAATGACATTTCTTAAGATTCAGTTCCATTAGGTTAATGTTGCAGCAATTATTAAAGCTGGATATATGGGATTGTAGATTTAATACATCTTCTTGAATTGATTAAGTAAAAAATAGGATCTTGCAATGTTGAATGGAATTAGGAAGATCATTTATTAAAAGTAGAAATAATAGTGGACGAAGAATACTACCATGTGGGGAACTGGAAGTAACGTTCACATAGTTAGACATTGTGAACATTATACATTGTTTACGATTCTTTAAGGAAGTTACCACAGAATCCAATTGCATCTAGTTTAGCAATTAATATATCGTGGTTAACTACATCAGTTCACAATCTTCTTCGAAAACCGGAATTAATATGTGATGATAACTCCATTAAGTTCGTAGATGTTGATCGTCCATGGTAAAATTCATACTGTGTTTTTGATATTATGGATGAAATTTGTGGCGATAATATCGATGTTACAATTTTATCAAATAGTTTAAGAATGACACTAAGCTTTGCAATTGCTTTATAATTTGTCACTGCACTTCTACTACCCGATTTATAAAGGGGAATTATATAGCAGTTCTTCCACCTTTCTGGAAAAATATATATCGTAAGAGAGTTATTATATATGTGAGTAAGAGGCATTGTTAATACTTCCGCACAGTTTTCAGGATAAATGTGGGAATACCATCAGTTCCAGGACTGGATAAACTTGCTATGTCTTTATAATTGAAAAACATCGCACTATTAATTTTCATTGTAGTCGGGTATGAGGAAATTTTTCGTTTAGAAATAATAAAATTACAAAACAGTTTCGGGTTTCTTTAATATCTAATTTCATTTATGAAGATAATTGTTATAACATCTCTTATTCTCCAAATTATAAAATATTGACATTGGTCAAACATTTCCTAAAGTTTTTTAACAAAATTGCCAGCGTGGTAGTTTTCCAAGGAGGTCCATTTGTTTTAATTTGTTTCTTCAAAGGAACTGCCTTAGCGATGCACATCTCTAGTATGGAATAAAAATTATGTATAACTTGATCAAAATTACTTCTATCTTCGTTAAAAACCAGTTTACATTGGACAATAGTGCGATTAAAGCATAGTTAGGACAACACTAGGGGCTTCTGTATTATGTGGAATTGGTGTTGGATGATGTCGATCCTCAGGTGTACAAAGCGGATTTACTCGAACTACATCAAATAAGGAAGTATTATTTAAAAATATAGAATACAGGAAATAGGAGAGTAGGACTAGAAGAGAAAAGAGTAGGAATGAGAACGAATCATATAGGGGGATTAGCAATGTTACCAATCCCCCTAGGGTTATACCCCTGATTCTCCCTTAAACAGTCGATTCCCATGACGAAGCCATGGTTCTGACCAAGATCCAATCATTGATCTTCCCATGCAAGAAACTTAGTGGTGGTTTCACATAGGTTTCCCTCTCCAAGACATTCTTTGCTGCGCCTTGCCTTGCCAGTTCATCAGCCAGTTCATTGCCTGAAATATTTCAGTGGCCAGGCACCCAGCAGAGTCTCACCATGTAGTCCTCCATCAGTTCTCTCAGTGTCTTCTTACAGGCAGCAACTAGCCTGGATCTCACCAAATGTGTCCCCAAGGCCTTCAGAGCCGCCTGACTGTCCACATTGTCTCGCAATGTTTTGTCTGATTATTTCTGCGTCTTTCAGGATGCCGAGAATCTCAGCCTGAAAAACGCTGCACTCATCAGGGAGTCTAAAAGAGCCTTTCAAATCCGTGCCCATAATATAGACCCCCTCCCCAGTACCTTTGTTCATCTTTGATCCGTCCGTGAACACTGCACCACCTTCATATAGTCTCTCAGTGCCGGACCAGATCTCCCTATCAGGTATCACCACGACAGGATTTACCCCAAAGTGTGATTCAGCGGTCATGTAATCTGATGCCCCCATGGAGTTCAGATTAGCCTCACCGTAGCTGATCTCGTATATGACCCTGGAGTGTCCTGCTCTTGATGAACCTAATAGTCCTAATTCCTTAAGTCTCAGTAGACTCCTTGCTGCCATACCCCTCACAAACTCTTCAATGGGTAGGAGATGAAGTATGACATCCAGAGCCGCCTGTGATGTGCTTCTCATTGCTCCTGTAATGCCAATCGAAGCACACCTCTGTGCCTTCGACAAAAGTTTCCTATTACTCTTGCGTTCCAGTGCCTGCCACCAGACAGAACAACCATAAGAAAGGATTGGTCTCACCACCGAAGTGTAATATACAACTTTTGGTTTGAGCCCCCAACTTTTACCTATGGAGTTTCTACAGGTGTAGTAGGCATTGAGGCCACGTTTGAGTCTCTCCTGAACATTCCTCTTCCAGGTCAGTTTACTATCGAAGAATACTCCCAGATATTTCGCTGAATCGGAAAGCCTCAATTCAGTTCCACACAGTACCGGTAGTCTGAAATTCTCTACCTTGTACCTACTGGTAAACAGAACCAACTCTGTCTTTTCCGAATTCACACCCAACCCCTTATCAGCGGCCCACGAGGACAGCTCACATAGCGCGGACTGCATGATCTCACTGATTGTGGGAAGAAATTTACCCTTTACCAGTATGACCACATCATCAGCATATGCCACGATCTTCCGCCCTCTGCTGTCGAATTGACGCAAAATCACGTCGACAGCTATTAGCCCCAGCAGGGGTGAGAGTACTCCCCCTTGCGGTGTCCCCCTAGTCACTAGTTTCCTTAAGCGTACTCTACCCAAGTTTGAATTGACAATCCTGTTGCTTAGCATGAAGATTTTCCGTTCGATCAAGAAGTCATGTACTTTAAGATCCACCAGCGCCTGCTTGATAGCGTCAATCTTGATATTGTTGAACGCTCCCTCAATATCCAAGAACGCGGCCATGGTATATTCCTTATAACTAAGTCCTTGTTCTATATATCCCACCACATCACTCAGCGCACTCTCCACAGATTTACCCTTCAGATAAGCATGTTGAGCACTACTCATGATGTTGGAGTTAACAGAAGATCTTAAATATAGGTCTATCAGTCTCTCTAAAGTCTTCAAAAGGAAAGGTGATAGGTCTATAGTCCTTGGGTTTCGAGTGACAGGTCCTACCACCTATAGGTATGAATATGACCCTTACCTCTCTTCACCAGACACCCTTTAAAGATCTAAACCAGTAGTAGACGAACCACCAACGGTGCATTCTGCAACATGGCCGGAAAAATACCATCCGGGCCAGATGACTTGTAAGGCTCGAATGAATTCACCGCCCATGTGACCTTTTCAACCGTAATCTGGTCTCTTACCACTGTTTCAATTATCCCACTGGCGGACTCTGTGAAGAAGAGCTCTTCCTCACTTGATCCCTCCATCAATGGATCCCTACAACCCGGAAAATGGGTTTCCAAAAGCACATTAAGTGACTCAGAACTAGACTCCGTCCATGAACCATCTGATCTCTGGATACTCCCAGGAACTCTAGGGTCCTTTGACAGCATCTTCCTGAATCTAGAAAGTTCATTGACAGAGTCAATGGCCTCGCTGTACTTAATCCACGAGGCTCTTTTAGCTCTTCTAATGTCCTTTTTGTACTTATTGAAACACACTCTATAGGTGCCCCAATCTTCGTCCTTACCAGTTCTATGGGCTCTGTTGTATAGCCTGCCAACTGTGGTCCGTTGAGTTCTCAACTCCTCTGACCACCAGATCGGCTGTTTCTTTCTATCCGGATAGCTCACCTGGCGGTTGAACTCATAGCTTCTGTTAATAGACCCCGTTACCTTCTCTACCACTTCGTCAAGATTATCCCTCGACAAGAATTCCATCGGAGTTCCAGTCAATCTTGACCCCAGTTATCATCAGACCCTGTACTATCATCAATGAGAAAACGGTGGTTTTATTATGAGCCTTTATCAACTCAAAATACTGAAGACTTGAAGGACCTTTATTATCTTTTGGATATGTATACAGATACAACAGATTATTTTATAGAAAATAAGTAGTATAAGTTTAAAATATTAGAAAAATTGTCTACATAAATTAAATGTAAATAAGTAATAAAAAATCGTATTAGAAATAGAATATTTATTAAGAAAGATGATAAATACAAAAACTAATAATTTCGATTAAGTTAAAATAGACATTTTTTGTTTGTTTTGTTATTTTAAATTCATTAATAGAAATATGTGAATGCTTAGAAAAGGATAAAGATTTACTTAAATTTGGGAAATGTGGCAACCCTATTAAAAATAAAAAAATATTTATTAATTATTTTTATAAAAATATTTTGTATATAGATATTAGTAAAAATTATTAATTATTCACAAAAGTTGCAAGTTTGTAAAAATATAGTCATATATACAATAAATTGTAAATATAAAAGTTTAAAGGCACATATTTCTGAAATGAGGCATGATATGGACTTGAATCTTTTTGCAAAAGATCGGAAATTATATATGCTAAAGGATAAGTTTAATTTGGAATACATGATTTTAAAATTTCTTTCGCTATTTAAAAATAAACCAAACAAAATTGGGCCAATTTGGGGTTTTTGGAGAAAATACAAATTTATTAATTGTAATAACATATTTGTTTATAAAGATATCTTAATGAAATTTGCAGGAAATGTGGATCTTATTAATATAAATAAAAGCGCGTTAACCAAATTGCAATCAGGGGTAGGGTTTTCATGAATTCCCAAAGAAACTAATAAAAATTCCCAAAAATGGGATTTTTTACATTTTTGGCTATAGAATCCACATATAAATGGGTCGAAGTCGGGAGCGTATGTACCATGACCAGTTGAGTTATTGGGCGTTTTTTTTATCTTAAAGTCATCTCTGTGAAGTTACCTTTCAGAAAAGTGCAAAATTATTATATGTTGCTAAAGAAAATTTATTTTAGATAAAAAAGAGTGTAGATACTTTTTCTGCTAAAAAAACACAAAGTCGAATTTTTTGCAATTTTCAAATTCAAAATCGTTTGCTTTTGGACTCGGTAAAGATATCGACTTTTTTTTATTCAATAGATAATTTTTTTCTTTAACTAGTTAAGAAAAAAACTAATAAAATCGGTCGGAAATACTAGGATATATATGAAAAAAACTGGACAAGAACATGCAAAATATTATTTGAAATCGGACGAGAAACAAAAATTTTGCAAGCGATTAAAAATTTTTTATGTCAGAGGTACCTAACTTTGAGCCCCCTTAGCTCCGCCCCTGGGGGGTTTGTTGTGCCTGTACCAAATTTCATGAAAATCCAACCGGCCGATCAGAAGTTACAGATTTATTTCCAAAAAATTTCGATTCTGCCCCACTGTGCAATATAATAATCATTGCAAATTGGGGAATATCTACAGAAAGACATGCAATGACATTTCTTAAGATTCAGTTCCATTAGGTTAATGTTGCAGCAATTATTAAAGCTGGATATATGGGATTGTAGATTTAATACATCTTCTTGAATTGATTAAGTAAAAAATAGGATCTTGCAATGTTGAATGGAATTAGGAAGATCATTTATTAAAAGTAGAAATAATAGTGGACGAAGAATACTACCATGTGGGGAACTGGAAGTAACGTTCACATAGTTAGACATTGTGAACATTATACATTGTTTACGATTCTTTAAGGAAGTTACCACAGAATCCAATTGCATCTAGTTTAGCAATTAATATATCGTGGTTAACTACATCAGTTCACAATCTTCTTCGAAAACCGGAATTAATATGTGATGATAACTCCATTAAGTTCGTAGATGTTGATCGTCCATGGTAAAATTCATACTGTGTTTTTGATATTATGGATGAAATTTGTGGCGATAATATCGATGTTACAATTTTATCAAATAGTTTAAGAATGACACTAAGCTTTGCAATTGCTTTATAATTTGTCACTGCACTTCTACTACCCGATTTATAAAGGGGAATTATATAGCAGTTCTTCCACCTTTCTGGAAAAATATATATCGTAAGAGAGTTATTATATATGTGAGTAAGAGGCATTGTTAATACTTCCGCACAGTTTTCAGGATAAATGTGGGAATACCATCAGTTCCAGGACTGGATAAACTTGCTATGTCTTTATAATTGAAAAACATCGCACTATTAATTTTCATTGTAGTCGGGTATGAGGAAATTTTTCGTTTAGAAATAATAAAATTACAAAACAGTTTCGGGTTTCTTTAATATCTAATTTCATTTATGAAGATAATTGTTATAACATCTCTTATTCTCCAAATTATAAAATATTGACATTGGTCAAACATTTCCTAAAGTTTTTTAACAAAATTGCCAGCGTGGTAGTTTTCCAAGGAGGTCCATTTGTTTTAATTTGTTTCTTCAAAGGAACTGCCTTAGCGATGCACATCTCTAGTATGGAATAAAAATTATGTATAACTTGATCAAAATTACTTCTATCTTCGTTAAAAACCAGTTTACATTGGACAATAGTGCGATTAAAGCATAGTTAGGACAACACTAGGGGCTTCTGTATTATGTGGAATTGGTGTTGGATGATGTCGATCCTCAGGTGTACAAAGCGGATTTACTCGAACTACATCAAATAAGGAAGTATTATTTAAAAATATAGAATACAGGAAATAGGAGAGTAGGACTAGAAGAGAAAAGAGTAGGAATGAGAACGAATCATATAGGGGGATTAGCAATGTTACCAATCCCCCTAGGGTTATACCCCTGATTCTCCCTTAAACAGTCGATTCCCATGACGAAGCCATGGTTCTGACCAAGATCCAATCATTGATCTTCCCATGCAAGAAACTTAGTGGTGGTTTCACATAGGTTTCCCTCTCCAAGACATTCTTTGCTGCGCCTTGCCTTGCCAGTTCATCAGCCAGTTCATTGCCTGAAATATTTCAGTGGCCAGGCACCCAGCAGAGTCTCACCATGTAGTCCTCCATCAGTTCTCTCAGTGTCTTCTTACAGGCAGCAACTAGCCTGGATCTCACCAAATGTGTCCCCAAGGCCTTCAGAGCCGCCTGACTGTCCACATTGTCTCGCAATGTTTTGTCTGATTATTTCTGCGTCTTTCAGGATGCCGAGAATCTCAGCCTGAAAAACGCTGCACTCATCAGGGAGTCTAAAAGAGCCTTTCAAATCCGTGCCCATAATATAGACCCCCTCCCCAGTACCTTTGTTCATCTTTGATCCGTCCGTGAACACTGCACCACCTTCATATAGTCTCTCAGTGCCGGACCAGATCTCCCTATCAGGTATCACCACGACAGGATTTACCCCAAAGTGTGATTCAGCGGTCATGTAATCTGATGCCCCCATGGAGTTCAGATTAGCCTCACCGTAGCTGATCTCGTATATGACCCTGGAGTGTCCTGCTCTTGATGAACCTAATAGTCCTAATTCCTTAAGTCTCAGTAGACTCCTTGCTGCCATACCCCTCACAAACTCTTCAATGGGTAGGAGATGAAGTATGACATCCAGAGCCGCCTGTGATGTGCTTCTCATTGCTCCTGTAATGCCAATCGAAGCACACCTCTGTGCCTTCGACAAAAGTTTCCTATTACTCTTGCGTTCCAGTGCCTGCCACCAGACAGAACAACCATAAGAAAGGATTGGTCTCACCACCGAAGTGTAATATACAACTTTTGGTTTGAGCCCCCAACTTTTACCTATGGAGTTTCTACAGGTGTAGTAGGCATTGAGGCCACGTTTGAGTCTCTCCTGAACATTCCTCTTCCAGGTCAGTTTACTATCGAAGAATACTCCCAGATATTTCGCTGAATCGGAAAGCCTCAATTCAGTTCCACACAGTACCGGTAGTCTGAAATTCTCTACCTTGTACCTACTGGTAAACAGAACCAACTCTGTCTTTTCCGAATTCACACCCAACCCCTTATCAGCGGCCCACGAGGACAGCTCACATAGCGCGGACTGCATGATCTCACTGATTGTGGGAAGAAATTTACCCTTTACCAGTATGACCACATCATCAGCATATGCCACGATCTTCCGCCCTCTGCTGTAGAATTGACGCAAAATCACGTCGACAGCTATTAGCCACAGCAGGGGTGAGAGTACTCCCCCTTGCGGTGTCCCCCTAGTCACTAGTTTCCTTAAGCGTACTCTACCCAAGTTTGAATTGACAATCCTGTTGCTTAGCATGAAGATTTTCCGTTCGATCAAGAAGTCATGTACTTTAAGATCCACCAGCGCCTGCTTGATAGCGTCAATCTTGATATTGTTGAACGCTCCCTCAATATCCAAGAACGCGACCATGGTATATTCCTTATAACTAAGTCCTTGTTCTATATATCCCACCACATCACTCAGCGCACTCTCCACAGATTTACCCTTCAGATAAGCATGTTGAGCACTACTCATGATGTTGGAGTTAACAGAATATCTTAAATATAGGTCTATCAGTCTCTCTAAAGTCTTCAAAAGGAAAGGTGATAGGCTGATAGGTCTATAGTCCTTGGGTTTCGAGTGACAGGTCCTACCACCTATAGGTATGAATATGACCCTTACCTCTCTTCACCAGACACCCTTTAAAGATCTAAACCAGTAGTAGACGAACCACCAACGGTGCATTCTGCAACATGGCCGGAAAAATACCATCCGGGCCAGATGACTTGTAAGGCTCGAATGAATTCACCGCCCATGTGACCTTTTCAACCGTAATCTGGTCTCTTACCACTGTTTCAATTATCCCACTGGCGGACTCTGTGAAGAAGAGCTCTTCCTCACTTGATCCCTCCATCAATGGATCCCTACAACACGGAAAATGGGTTTCCAAAAGCACATTAAGTGACTCAGAACTAGACTCCGTCCATGAACCATCTGATCTCTGGATACTCCCAGGAACACTAGGGTCCTTTGACAGTATCTTCCTGAATCTAGAAAGTTCATTGACAGAGTCAATGGCCTCGCTGTACTTAATCCACGAGGCTCTTTTAGCTCTTCTAATGTCCTTTTTGTACTTATTGAAACACACTCTATAGGTGCCCCAATCTTCGTCCTTACCAGTTCTATGGGCTCTGTTGTATAGCCTGCCAACTGTGGTCCGTTGAGCTCTCAACTCCTCTGACCACCAGATCGGCTGTTTCTTTCTATCCGGATAGCTCACCTGGCAGTTGAACTCATAGCTTCTGTTAATAGACCCCGTTACCTTCTCTACCACTTCGTCAAGATTATCCCTCAACAAGAATTCCATCGGAGTTCCAGTCAATCTTGACCCCAGATCCTGCCCGAAGGCGTCCCAATCCGTCCTTCTAGGATTCCTAAAAGGTTTCCCTTCAGAACCCAGGAAGTTCAAATTAAAGGTTAGTCTGCCACGGTCAGAGAAAGTGCACCCCATGGCCACCCTCCAATCCTCAACTAGGTCCCTAGAGTTAGTCAATGTGATGTCTATTACTGAATTCCTATCCTTCGTCCTGAACGTAAGAGTATTACCCCTATTACAGATTAAAAGATCATTCGCAATAATAAAATCAAATGTTGACTCACCTCTCCTATTGGTATCCCTGCTACCCCATTGACTGTGGTGTGCATTAGCATCGCAACCGAGCAATAGACGTACTCCATTCCGTCTTGCGTACTCGGCTAAGGCCCACACCCTGTCATCTGGTGGTTCCAGCTCCTCATAGGGCATGTACACCGAGGCCAAGGCCAGTTTACCGCCTCCCAACGCCTCTCCTTGAACGACCGTTAGATCACCATAACTGAAAGAGTTAAGAAGAATTAGCTGAAGTTATCCTCAGTGGACGGCTTGAACAATTTGTATCCTTTGGCCCTTAAACCACAGACCTGGTTATTATTTAGCCAAGGCTCCTGGATTAGGGCCACGTCCACGTTGGTCTCACTGAGGTAGGTTGTTAATTCGGTCGAGGCCGCTTCACAATGGTGCAGATTTATCTGCACCATCCGCAACCTCTTTAGCTTTGTCATTTTTCATGTAGCGAAATTTGATGTAGCCAAGCCCGAACGTAACAACCCCCCCCCCCCCCCCCCAATGAGTCCAATTTCTTAATAGATTCCCGATCTACTGCGAATCGGAAATCTTTTCCTTGGTTCTCTTTACAAGTCAATGAAGAGACAAGTTTCCATTGACTTGTATTGATCTCCCTATTCTGTCATTCCAATATTCCCAGTATGACTTCCACCGGCTTAATGGGTAGTGGAATCCACACCGTGACTATTGGCCGCAGAGGCAAATCTGACGCTGGTATAACCTCCAATTGCACATCTGGACAATGGTTGCCACATCTGCCAATCGCGGCTTTCAGGAACTCAAAAGTTCCTTTATTACCGTAACCAACAGTCTTGACACCCCTTGTCAAGTCTGCACCCATGAAGGTTATTTCACCCGGCCTGTGCCTTGCCTGGAAAATTTCGTCCATAAGTCTGTCTTCAATCAGCTGCCACATTTCCGTTCTGATTCTCCCATCTGTATCAGCACGGTCAATGACTGCTGCTTGAAGAATGTCCGACTTGGACGAATCCTTCCCCTTTTTGAACGATGAAGGTTGTACGTCACCAGATAATACCCGCTTCACTACTCCCTTATGAGAGTTTTTGTGCGGGCCACTTGGTGCCTTACCAACCTTCTTCGCAGATGGAATCTGCTGGTCATCCTCCGACCTCACTCTTTTTATGGTCCCCTTAGGAGGACCCTTAAAAGAGTCATGCGGTACATGACCTGCTTTCTTGGAGGTAGAGGGTATCTCTACTCTCTTCTCAATGTGTTTTTTCCCACTACCAATTCTTGCTGACCTGTCACTTCCCTTGAGAGAACCTACAGGACTGCTGGATGGCTTGTGAGCACCACCATGTTTAACAGCGCCGACTTGTGGTTCTAAAGTGCTGGTAGACACGGACTCTTTACACTTGCGAGCAATTTCCGGACCTTCCTCTACCTCCACTTTAAAACCATCGGGATAAGACAATCCCAGGATGTCACCGATAGAGCCATAGGTCCGTTCAAACATGTAGATGCTCTTTCGGTATTTCCTGCGAACATGCCTATCCCGCTCGTCTAACAGCGATGGGTTATTCTTAGCCAACTTATTTAGTGCAGCTATAGAGGCCCTAACACCGTTATTCGCTTTTTCATATCTCGTTCTACTGTCGGTTACGGCTTGCTCATCCATTGGATATGCTACCGCTTCCTGCCGAACAATAGGTTTGGCCATATGACTTGACATGCCTGATGCCCCCGTCGAGCTCACCTGCTTCATACCCAGTGTTGACGCAGGGACTGCAGTTCCGTTTCCTTGCCCCGATCAAGAGCAAAGACAACTGTTGTCTCATGTTCTTCATCGGATCCAAAAGACAGGTCCTCCAGTCCCTCCGTCGCACCAGATCCTACAGGGCACTCCGCCGAGTCCAGCAGGCTGTCCTCCTCCATCAGTTGGGTCATTAGTTGTCCGTGTTGTATGAGGATGTTCGTATGCAGTCTTAGCAAGTCCATGTCATCGTCCTCATCCTCATTTTTCCCCCCTTTCCCGACGTCGTCCTTGTTTTCCCCTACCTCGACCCTATCCCTAGCTCTTATGTCAGCGTCCGTCCCTTCCACTTCTCTAACGCAGTCTCCTTTGTCCATTGTCCCTTTGTCTCGTTCATCCCTTAACCTATTTGTTTCTATATATTTTTCTTCAATTTTGTCCCACGAGTAAGCACGTAAAAAATAGACCATCTCGCGCAGTGACGGCGTACGCGGACTAGGCTGAATACAACTGACCCACAGTGGGGTCAAACGCAAATTTTTTGGTAATAAATCTGAATCTCCTAAACTACTGGTCGGATCAAATTGAAATGTATGGAAGAGTTGTAGAGGAGGACCTAAGCTTTCAGAAAAATCATCTTGTAGTCACCCTGTGATAACACGAGATATTCTACAGGGTGTCAAAGTATGTAAAAGTTAAAAAAAATCGTAACTTGAACAAATGAAGTCCGATTTGCAAGATTTTTATATTTCTGGAAAGTGCTTGGCAAGATAAAGAAAATATAAGCTTACTCATCTAAGTTATCTCTTACAGTTAAAAAGATATTTACGCTTGAATTTTGAATTTTTGATTTTTTGGCTCGACTTTCTTTCGTTTTTCGGGAATAAGTCCGGAGATATGTGAGGTAAAAATTTTTTAAAAATATTCTGTAATTTGCTACATATTTTAAAATAATAAGCTGAAAGAATTTTTGGATTATCTCAATTCATCTAGACGTGAGAAATATTCAAAGTCAGCACTCTGAAATTGGCATGAAAAATTGCTATTTTTTTACAAAAATATAGTAAAATTCATTCACTTTTTTCTCAAAGTTCCGTTAATAAAAAATTTTTTTCCTTATTAATTTCAAAAGATAAGGCTTCATAAATGGTTAATAAAGAAATTTTGAATTGATTTAAGTTTGCACCCTACATCCAGCATTGGCCGAAAATTGTCAATTTTAAAAAATAGTTTCATTTTTATCGATTAATAAAAAAATGTCACGCGAGCTTTTTTAAATTTGGTACCCATATTTTTTATAGAAATAGATTTAGAATGATTTAACACTAAACTGCTTTCCGCCCGGCCAAAAACGAATGCAGGAGTGGAGATTTTATGTTAAAAGTCAGTTTTTTTAACGACTATTTTTAAAAGCATATTAGCATAATATTTTTAATATTATTTCTTATGTAATGTATAAAAAACAAATCAAGCTTTCATTCCTAAAAAATCAATAAAATAGCTCCAATAACCTATTTTTGGAAATTTTCAAAAATAAATTTTTTAAAAAAAAAATAGCTGAAAATACAAAAAAATTTAATTTTTTTTAATACAACTCCACTAATTTTGCAAATACTTTAAAAATGTTAAAAGAATATAAAAATAGACTTATTTACCAATTCAACGATATATAAAATGTGATATAGGTCATTTAATAATAGTAATATAATGGCCTCAAAACTACCAAGTCACGTCCAAAGTTGCAAAATTCACTATTTTGTTCCGTATTTCCATATGTGTGTATACGTAACATTTTAGTTTTCTAATGTATTATGTAGGTATATATTTGTTATTATAAAGTAGTAAATTCTTTATTTGAGTAATGTTTATTTAATTTGTTCTACATATTTACATACTTATTATACATATATCCCGTATATTTATTTTATTAAGAATATATTATCGAAGATATTATTATAGATTTTCTTGAAAATAATCAGAAACATCAAACGTTAGCAAATTTTTAACTTCCTTAGCTTCGGAATCCTCTTTTTCTATTTCAAGAGTGATTTTTGGTAGCCATCGTGTTCTTATAGAATATATAACTGGATCTGATGATATCCATATTTTGCGCTATTTTCGAACATTTTCTGGTATTGAAGAGTCGGAAATGTTTAACATCTTTATTTCGGGCTTCCTGTGCTTCCTCTATTAGCTCTCCCAATGGCAAAATACTATTTTCTATTATTTCTTTACCATGAGTCAATACTTTGTGAATTGTTGGAGTCATTGATTTCCAGGGGTATGTAATGTTAAGTAGTTCTTTAGTTTCGTAAGCAAAAATTTTAAATTTGTTCGCATTAATTTGTTTTTTGCTATTAATGGCTGCCAATATAATCCAAAAACGCTTCAAAATATTTAAGTCAATGCCTGTGATTGAAGATGTGAGTTCCAGATTTTCAATGAAACGTCTTGCTGTATTTCCATCATTTGAGCTTCCATAGCCATGTAGAGGTTTATCAATTATTAATCCGAGTTGTTCTTTGAATTCTAATTGAATTTTTTTCTTCTCCTCTTTTCGTAATTCGTGAAGTTCCAAATTGTTTTTTACTATAGCATTTTCCTGTCCGGGAATATTTCTGTACTTCATATCATATGCAAGATGTAAGCAGAACTCCAAAAATCTTATCCTTGCGTGGAGTGGTGATATTCCAAATTTTAAAGAATTTTTATTAACAAGGACTTCAGAATTATCCTGAAATTGTGAACTTATTTTTCCACATATATTACATTTCCATCTGTCATAGCGTTTGCAACTTTTCCATCAATCATCGTTAATTGTTGTTGAAATGTAACTTTAATAGTTCTGTTTGATACTTTTACATATATTGGGGGCGATGCTTTAATTTCTTCTTCCAATTGATTGACAATGCTGTTTATTGTAACCGTGGTTTCTTTTGTGTAATCAAAAAGGATTGGACGGCACAAAAATTTGGAACCTGGAGTTAAATTTATCCATATATCATCAAAAAGCGAGTCATTTCTTGTCGATGAGGAAGGCTTATTTAAGCGCATTCGAAGTGGTACCAGAGACGCTATAAACAGCGAGGAATAATTATTTCCAGAATTACTTCCATCCAGTTGTTTGTATTCCGAAAATCCTGATGTTCCATCGCAGCCCCATTTGAATATTAAAATAAGTTCAGAGTCTTTGCATTTTTCAATGTTATCATTGCTGAAGGTAGATATAATTTTAGAGGCAGTATTTTCATGTAATTGCAATATATTAACTTTAGCACTTTTAACAGAAGCATTAACCGGGTGCTCCATAGGCTGTAAAATATTACTTTTCGCTTCTCTCACTGATTTGCTACTGGGAAAGATAGCATATCCTTTTTCGCTAACAGATTTCCTCAAAATCTCGTATTGGTTTCTTGATAATCATAAATTTAATATTAGAGCTAAAGCATCTTCAGAGGTAAAGGACGATGTTGATTTCGGTGTCACTATGCTTTGGATTATCCGATGTAATCGATTGGGAGAAGCTGTTGGTAATACGTCTATAACTTTTTCTATTTCCTTTGGTTGCGTACGTGTTACTAAAGCTTTAAATGGGTAATTTTAAAAATCTTTTCAGTAGAAAAAAATTATGAACACTTTAAATAAATTCATTAATAAATATTATTATCTCGTAACAAAAATAAGCAATGCAGTTGAGTGTTACGTATACACACATATGGAAATACGGAACAAAATAGTGAATTTTGCAACTTTTGATGTGACTTGGTAGTTTTAAGGCCATTATATTACTATTATTAAATGACCTATATCAACATTTTATATATCGTTAAATTGGTAAATAAGTCTATTTTTATATTCTTTTAACATTTTTAAAGTATTTGCAAAATTAGTGGAGTTGTATTAAAAAAATTAAATTTTTTTGTATTCTCAGCTATTTTTAAAAAAAAAAAAATTATTTTTGAAAAATTACCAAAAATAGGTTATTGGATATATTTTATTGATTTTTTTAGGAATGAAAGCTTGATTTGTTTTTTATATATTACATAAGAAATAATATTAAAAATATTATGCTAATATGCTTTTAATATGCTTTTAAAAATAGTCGTTAAAAAAACTGACTTTTAACATAAAATCTCCACTCCTGCATTCGTTTTTGGCCGGGCGGAAAGCAGTTTAGTGTTAAATCATTCTAAATCTATTTCTATAAAAAATATGGGTACCAAATTTAAAAAAGCTCGGCCAATGCTGGATGTAGGGTGCAAACTTTAATCAATAAAAATTTCTTTATTAACCATTTATGAAGCCTTATCTTTTGAAATTAATAAGGAAAAAATTTTTTTATTAACGGAACTTTGAGAAAAAAGTGAATGAATTGTACTATATTTTTGTAAAAAAAATAGCCATTTTTCATGCCAATTTCAGAGTGCTGACTTTGAACATTTTTCACGTCTAGACGAATTGAGATAATCCAAAAATTCTTTCAGCATATTATTTTAAAATATGTAGCAAATTACAGAATATTTTTAAAAAATTTTTACCTCATATATCTCCGGACTTATTCCCGAAAAACGAAAGAAAGTCGAGCCAAAAAATCAAAAATTCAAAATTCAAGCGTAAATATCTTTTTAACTGTAAGAGATAACTTAGATGAGTAAGCTTATTTTTTCTTTATCTTGCCAAGCACTTTCCAGAAATATAAAAATCTTTAAAATCGGACTTCATTTGTTCAAGTTACGATTTTTTTTTAACTTTTACATACTCGAGGTAGTCAACTTTGACACCCTGTAGCTTATCTCGTGTTATCACAGGGTGACTACAAGATGATTTTTCTGAAAGCTTAGGTCCTCCTCTACAACTCTTCCATACATTTCAATTTGATCCGACCAGTAGTTTAGGAGATTCAGATTTATTACCAAAAAATTTGCGTTTGACGCCACTGTGTGACCCTTGCCATCAGCATCAGAGGGGAGCTGTTCACTATTAGTTTCTTTTAGCACTAACTAATCATTCAGATCCTCGGCACTGCTACCTACCACCTTGATCTTAAAAGTGCATGATACCTATTTATTTGGTCCACGGAAAACGTATGGCACCAAGACCGTACCCAGTGCCAGAGATGTATTCATTTCGGCATAATCACCAATTAGAATACATCAATGCATCGCATCCAGTCCAGCAAGTCTTCCGTTTCCAGGACTGGGTGTGATACAAAGGATGCATTAATGTCGGCAAAGGGAGAGGGCTCCAGCACCGTACATTAGTGCATCCAGTGTCTCTCGCCCAATCCACCCTATCCGCCACCTGGGGACGCGTCCGATGGGAGTAAACAAGTAAAGACTCCACACGGATTTTTGTTGATTTTTATGACAACAGAATTTATTTCAGTATTCGAGGAGTTGATCTATTAGGATTTCTTCAGTAGAATATTCATTTGAGACGGCCAACAAAACAACGCCACCGAGTTTACCAACTCAATCTTTTCTAAAAATTTGATAATTATCACATATTATCTCAGAATTTTGTAAATATATATATTATCAGGAACAACGTTATTAAATTTACCTTTCATATAGTTCCTTATATCATCTACGATTGTATTATAATAAAATCTTGTAGTAAAAATAGTTTTTCTAGGCGGAAGTATACGCAGTTTTCTAGGTTCAGGAGACTCAACAGTATTTTCCAATGGAGGGACTGTGACTAATAGTGAAGGAATTGGATTAATGGAAGTGGATAATGGAAAATTAGGATCAATGGACTTTACTGGCACTGCTAATGACGATGCTATAAAGGACAACTGGAAATATTATCAGGAATTTCCGATGAAGGATATGTTATTATGGGAATAATTGGAGATTTATAAGCTAGCTTCTTCCGTTTTGGAGATGAATTATGATGGGATTTGGATAATTCATCCAAATTTGGGTAATTAGTAAATAGTTCACCAAGTTTAGTGAGTTTACCTTGCAAAGTCATAAAGTCTTTATTTAGTAGCTCAAACTCTCTTTTAAAGTTTTTAAAAAAGTTGTAAAATTCAGTATTTACTTTCCTACAATTAGGACAAGTCCAATGTGAGTATTTAGAGGCATCGATGGGTGCATCTACATCACGAGCCCTAAGACCACATTTTAAATGATAGGTGCCTGAACATAGCCAACAAGATACTATATGTTCCGTTCCGGAAATAAAGATTACACTACAGTTGACGGTTACCGTCCAATTTCATTAATCCGAAATCATTTAACTATCTTATCTATAGATTATGAAAAAGCGTTTGTCCGTTATTTCTAATTAAAAGTTGGTTCAAAAATACTTATATTTGTGTTTTAATTTTTATCAAATAGGAATATAAGGGCAAGAGTTAATACATATTCATCCATACAACCTCTACAAAACGGGATTTTTCAAGGCTATCCATTTTCGGTGGTTCTATTTCTATCCAAATTACTAAAATAATATCAGACAATAAGTTTTTCAAACACGTAATGTATGCGGATGACTATACATACTACGTAAGCATAAGGAAAATGTTAACATTCAAGTAGAAATTGACTTACTCATCATCTCTATAAATTATTGGTGTAGCACTATATTTTCTAAAATATCGATAGCTAAAACAAAATGTCTTCATGTGTGAAAGAAAAAGATATGTAATAATTCCAACATTTCACAGTGGGGCAGAATCGAAATTTTTTGGAAATAAATCTGTAACTTCTGATCAACTGTTTGGATTTTTATGAAATTTGGTATAGGCGTAGCAGAGGAGTGTACAATGTTAAGTTTGGAAGGGGGCACAAAAACCCCTCAGGGGTGGAGCTAAGGGAGCTTAAAGTTAGTTACCTCTGAAATAAAATTTTTTTAATCACTTGCCAAATTTTTGTTTCTCGTCCGATTTTAAATATTTTTATATATTGTAGGTTCTAATAAGACCTATAAAAGACATGCTTACATGTCCTATTTATCTCTTATAGTTTTCGAGTTATTTGCGTTTGAATTTTTAAGCACCATAATTTTTCATGTTCTTGGTCCAATTTTTTTTCATATACATCCTAGTATTTCCATCGGATTTTATTAGTTTTTTCTTAATTAATTAAAGGACAAAATTATCTATTGAATAAAAAAAATTCGATATCTTTACCGAGTCCAAAAATAAACGATTTTGAATTTGAAAATTGCAAAAAATACGACTTTTTGTGTTTTTTTACCCGAAAAAGTATCTACACTCTTTTTTTATCTAGAATAAAATTTTCTTTAGCAACATATAATAATTTTGCACTTTTCAGAAAGGTAACTTTACAGAGATTACTTTGAGATAAAAAACAAGCCCAATAACTCAATTGGTCATGGTAAACACCCTCCCGAATTCGACCCATTTTATATGAACGTTTTGATTTTAGACCATATTTTCTCAAATCTTCAATGTGTTGTTAAAAGTTTTAAGTCAAAATCTACGGGACTTCGGAGAAATGTGGATTCTATAGCCAAAAATGTAAAAAATCCCATTTTTGGGAATTTTCATTAGTTTTTTTTTGGGAATTCATGAAAACCCTACCCGTGATTGAAATTTGGTTAACGTGCTTATATTTATATTAATAAGACCCATACTTCCTGCAAATATCATTAAGATATCTTTATAAACAAATATGTTATTACAATTAAAAAATTTGTATTTTCTCCAAAAACCCCAAATTGGGCCTATTGTTTGGTTTATTTCTAAATAGCGAAAAAAAATTTAAAAATATGTATTCCAAATTAAGCTTATCCTTTAGGATATATAGCTTCCGATCTTTTGCAAAAAGATTCAAGTCAATATCATGCCTCATTTCAGAAATATGCGCCTTTAAACTTTTATATTTCCAATTTATTGTATATATGACTATATTTTCACAAACTTGCAACTTTTGCCTTTAGCTTTGCGTGAATAATTGCTTAGAAAATTATGAATATTTCTGTATACTTTTAATAATATCTATACACAAAATATTTTTAAAAAAGTAATTAATAAATATTTTTTATTTTTAATAGAGTTCCACATTTCCCAAATTTAAGTAAATCTTTATCCTTTTCTAAGCATTCATATATTTCTATTAATTAATTTAAAATAACAAAATAAACAAAAAAAATGTCTATTTTAACTTAATCAATATTATTATTTTTGGTATTTTAAACTTATCTCTAATATTTTAAACTTATGCTACTTATTTTCTGTAAAATAACCAAATTTTAATCAGGGGTAGGGTTTTCCTGAATTTCCAAATAAACTAATTAAAATTCCCAAAAATGTGATTTTTTACATTTTTGGCTATAGAATCCACATTTTTCCGAAGTCCCGTAGATTTTGATTTAAAACTTTTAACATATTGATATTATATGTTGCTGTTAGGTATCACTGGAAAGGATATTACCTATGCATTGTCACTAGTTCATAAAAATACAGATTTTGAACCATCAACAATAGATAAATACATTTGTTAAATTTAAGTAAACACCATAAATGTAAACTAATAAAATACTTATTGATTAAGTTAAAATAGAAATTTTTTGTTTGTTTTGTTATTTTAAATTCATTAATAGAAACATATGAATGCTTAGAAAATGATAAAGATTTCCTTAAATTTGGGAAATATGGCAACTCTATTAAAAATAAAAAATATTTATTAATTACCTCTTTCTTAAATATTTTGTGTATAGATATTGTTAAAAGTATACAGAAATGTTTATAATTTTCTAAGTAATTATTCACGCAAAACTAAAGGCAAAAGTTACAAGTTTGTAAAAATATAGTCATACATACAATAAATTGGAAATATAAAAGTTTAAAGGCGCATATTTCTGAAATGAGGCATGATATTGAGTTGAATCTTTTTGCAAAAGATCGGAAGCTATATATCCTAAAGGATAAGCTTAATTTGGAATACATATTTTTAAATTTTTTTTCGCTATTTAGAAATAAACCAAACAATAGGCCCAATTTGGGGTTTTTGGAGAAAATACAAATTTTTTAATTGTAATATCATATTTGTTTATAAAGATATCTTAATGATATTTGCAGGAAGTATGGGTCTTATTAATATAAATATAAGCACGTTAACCAAATTTCAATCACGGGTAGGGTTTTCCTGAATTCCCAAAAAAAATCTAATGAAAATTTCCAAAAATGGGATTTTTTACATTTTTAGCTATAGAATCCACATTTCTCCGAAGTCCCGTAGATTTTGATTTAAAACTTTTAACAACACATTGAAGACTTGAGAAAATATGGTCTAAAATCAAAACGTTCATATAAAATGGGTCGAATTCGGGAGGGTGTGTACCATGACCAATTGAGTTATTGGGCTTGTTTTTTATCTCAAAGTAATCTCTGTAAAGTTACCTTTCTGAAAAGTGCAAAATTATTATATGTTGCTAAAGAAAATTTTATTCTAGATAAAAAAAGAGTGTAGATACTTTTTCGGGTAAAAAAACACAAAAAGTCGTATTTTTTGCAATTTTCAAATTCAAAATCGTTTATTTTTGGACTCGGTAAAGATATCGACTTCACATTTTTTTTATTCAATAGATAATTTTGTTCTTTAACTAGTTAAAAAAAAACTAATAAAATTGGTCGGAAATGCTAGGATATATATGAAAAAACTGGACCAAGAACATGCAAATTTATGGTGCTTACAAATTCAAACACAAATAACTCGAAAACTATAAGAGATAAATAGGATATGTAAGCATGATTTTTATAGGTCTTATCAGGGCTTACAACAGTATATAAAAATATTTGAAATTGGAGGAGGAACAAAAATTTGGCAAGTGATTAAAAATTTTTTATGTCAAAGGTACCTAATTTGAGCCCCCTAAGCTCCGCCCCTGAGGGGTTTGTTGTGCCCCCCTTCCAAACTTAACATTGTACACTCCTCTGCTACGCCTATACCAAATTTCAGCTGATCAGAAGTTACAGATTTATTTCCAAAAAATTTCGATTCTGTCCCACTGTGCATTGTCATACAAGGCACTCAAATAGAAACAGTCAATAGTTTAAAAATACTTGTTGTTATATATAATCTCACACATAGATAGCTTAAACCAAGCGCTATATTCAGCTGTACCACCTTACTTAATAAAAATTACGCCTAAAAGTATGCTTTTATATTTTCACATTTATACTTACAAAAATAATCTACATTTTTTCTAAATTACAAAAATGTAAACACAAAATTAAACTATCATAGCAAGAGTTCCTTCCTTAAAAAAACAACACTGATAGCTTCTGATGACTACTAAATTTATATGAAAAATTTGTATGTAGATACATGCTTATACTAAAAACAACAACACTGAGTCATTGCAATGTTTTTATTTCCGACAAAAAAAAAAAAAAAAAACGTCCAAACATACATAAAAAATGATTATATGTATATACAATAAACAACTACTGTGTGCTTATACTAAAACAACAATACTGAGTCAATGCAATGCTTTTTATATGTGTTTGCGTGTGTATATTTTTAATAATTTTTTCAGATTTTTGCCTATAACTCGCTTGTCTAATTCAAAAAACCTAAATTTTAGAAAAATATTTACAACAGATTTGTACAAAAAGGAATTCCGAAGCTTATATAGAAAAATCGTTTTGACCGATATCTCAGTTACTAATGAACCGATTTTGTTCATTTCGTCCGCAAAAATATTAAAAAAAAAGATTACGAATTTTCTGTGCAAGAACGATGCACAGTGGTTCCTAAACTAATCTGTTTGGAAATTATTCTGTAACTGCAGAACTACTGGATGTATTTGAATAAAATTTCACATGACCATTCCTGAGGTGTATTCCAATTGATTTAGAGGAACACAGGTTCTTAGCTAGTCTGGGGGACAGAGGGTGGACCTCAATTTGAGTCCTAAAATTTTTCTAAAATATTCTCCGGATTCTGTACAAAATTCTAAATAATTTTCGTGCAAGAATCATATATCTATGCGTTTTCGATAAACGTTATATTACTTTGAAGTAAAAAATTAAAAAAAAAAAAAGTCTGATTTTCTGTGATCTTTTGTTAAAAAAGTGGTGACATTTTTTCACTTTAAAATCCACTATTTTCCTCTGGACCATACATTTTTTATGTTTCTATAATAATGCTTAACGCAAATGCATATAAAGCAAATCCAAATTCGATTGCAGTAACAGTCCCCCGCTAGCCCTATCAGAATTTCTTTAATTTTAATTTTTTTCATTTATTTGTGGAGGTCAAAATATCAAAGCTGAGATAAAAAAAAATACCTTGTTTACATACCCAAATATGTTCGCTAAACACACAAAAAATATTTTATAAGCCACGCCTCTGATAACGACATGGTAACCATTTTACTGAAAAAAGTAAATTTTCAAAACAAGTTTTCCTCGCACTGGGATTTTGCGTATTTCGGAATAAAAAAGGTGGAATCTATTTATGTTCTTGTTTTAAGGACAACTTTTTTATATTATACTAAAATTTCATAATAATAGCTTTATTTATATAGATTTTATTTAAGTTCAAATATTAATATTTTTTTTTAACAGAATAACACAACATGAAATTTTTGCGTTTTTTGATAAATTTAATGAAGAAATTTAATCCTAATATTTTTCTATTTATATATCATTATTTATCAAATATCCAATGATACCAAATACTTGCATAAATAGGTTACACATTCGTATAAAAACTAACTGAAACTTGACCTCCTTCAACAAAATTTGTACATTTTCCTTCATAAATAAAATAAATGTGTGCTACAGCATTCTATATACATAAGTGCACAGCTGTTTCAGTATGTTTTTTTTTTATAATTTTATGTAACTTTTGAACCGTTAAATATATTTCAGCGAAATTTCACATAGTTATTGCTGAGGTATTTTCAAACTGTTTTGGAGGAGCACAAGTTTCTAGCTGATCTCGGGGCTGGGGGAGGACCTCCGAAATTAATCACCTCGGATATTTGTAATTTAGCTTGATCTTGTATTTCGATTATCTCCGATAGGATTTGGAAAGCAAATATTACATAAAATAAATTTGCGTTTTTCAGCTATCTGAAAAATAAAAATAAATTATTTTAACCGATTAAGATAATGAGGCTTAATGATTTTTTATATGTATTTTTTTTAATATGTTTTTAACTAGGTTCACGATGGGAAAAATCTTAAGGGACGTTCAAATGATGCTAAAGCATCGGCTTGTCTGTACATTGCATGTCGCCAGGAAGGTGTACCGCGTACGTTTAAAGAAATTTGTGCTGTTAGTAAAATCAGTAAAAAAGAAATTGGAAGATGTTTTAAGTTAACACTTAAAGCATTGGAAACAAGTGTTGACTTAATTACTACAGCCGATTTTATGTCAAGATTTTGTGCAAACCTTGGTAAATAAAGGTTACAATCTAAAATTTATATTTTACTAAAATTTTATTTAAATATTTAGATCTGCCAAATATGGTTCAGCGTGCAGCTACTCACATCGCAAAGAAGGCTGTTGAAATGGATATTGTGCCTGGAAGGTCCCCAATTTCGGTTGCTGCTGCTGCTATATATATGGCTTCTCAGGTAATTTTGAAATCTTAATTTACATATAGATTTGAATGTTCATAAAGTGGAACAAATTTAATTTTTTTCACAAAAACTATACTATTTTACGTGAACTTAGGTGTATATTAAAATTTCTAGAATGAAAAATGTATATTTTAAGAAATTGTAAAAAAGTGAAAGTAAACACTATAGTATACATAAAGCCCAAATCACATTAACGCGTAGTCGGAAACAGTATCACTAAAACATGTTGCTGCCGTTATAAGCTGTACTCACGCACTTGATATTTTGTGATAGAGTGATAATCCCTGGTCTACAACTGATATAATATGTGAGATAACGCCGGCAGCAGAGAGTAACCATTTTGTTTACATTATGTTAAATCTTAAATAAGGGGTACACGTATTCTAATAAATCTTATAAAATAGCATCGTTTTCAAAACAACAATCAGTAAAAGGAAACAATTTTACAAAAAAACATTCTTTTTTTTTGTAATTTCTAAAATACACATGCGCACATACAAACAAACATTCGTATATGCATAGTTTTTTGATAGTTCATCTTATAAGATAGTTGTGTAGAAAAATCTCGATACAACAGTCTCATAATACTTTTTATAATACTAATATTTGAATCTACACGTGAAGTAGTTCTCTCATAGAGCGAATTTGGCATTTTAACATGGGCTGTAATGAAAAATGAGAGAGACAAAATTGAAAAGTTTATTGATAGAGAAGTAAATGATGCAGTGTGGTTTTCTTCTATTCTTATGACAAATCTGTGAAAATTAAAAAAAAAAACAAATGTAAATACCCAACTATTAAAAAATATTAATTATTTCTCAGTCGCATAAAAGTTCTCGTTGAATACAGTTGTGTTTTCCAAATACCGCGTTGTGTATATCATAAAGTTCTCTAAGTGCAGTGTTTTTCCTTTAAATTTAAACAAAAACAATAATTCTTTTTTCTCACATACGATTACCTAATAAAAATAAACTAATTATTTCGTTTTCGTTCACCTAAGCGGAAAAAAACTAATTATAACTACAACATAAATAATACGTTTGATTTTCCAAAATTTACACAAAACAAAACTCTAATACGAAAAAAACAACAATGTCCTAAATACATTGTAATAAAAAGTAAAATAGCCGACAAACCCCTACAAAATTTCAATATTTTCCTATTGTCAAAAGCATTCGAATCTATATCAAGAGAACCAATGCAAAAAATCACATTTACTGTTAATTTTGACAAAAAATGAAATGCAAGCCAATAAATTTTTAAAAACAACTACACTCCCCGGCCTTGGTCCAGTCGAAAATACACTACACCCTATATTAAATATTATTAAAGGAGTAATCTTCTGCCCATCTTTAAAAGAACTTTCCGAAAAAGATATAACCGATGGACTTAATGAACAAGGAGTAGTAGAATGTAAGAAAAAAAAATACCAAATTCAATGATGGGAAAATAACCAACACTCCATTACACATTTTACATTTCAACCAATATACACTACCGAAGGAAAAAAAATTGGATTCTTTAACTGAAAAGTGGAGCCTTTCATTCCTAATCTGCTTATCAACAACTCACGATCCCATACCATGCATAAAAATTGAATGTGTAAATTGCAAACACCCACACAGATCAAACAACAAAAAATGTCCCGTTATCCAACATCGCCAAGAAATTTTAAAGCAAAAAACCATCAACAATTGTACCTACAAAGAAGCATCCTCAAAAGTCTCACCAGTGGAATCTTTTGAAATTCCTTCAGAAGATCTTGAAACAGCAATTGAAGAAAAAAAAGAAAATAATAAGCAAACAAAAACCAATTGAATACAACTAACACAACAATAAACCCAACAACATCAAATGAAACAAATTTAACAACAATAAATTCTACATCATCAAACTCTTCAACAATTAGATCTCTAGAAGAGATTTTAAACAAAATCAAAAACCTCAAAAATGCAACACAAAACAAATGTAAAATAGATAACGTACAAAACACTCAAACACCTAACACAAAAAATTAATTAATAACCAAAAAACAAACTCAAGAGAACCATCTTATGATGGAATGGAAAAAAACAAATTAAATTCTGATAAAATTTCAAATAAATGATTAGCAATTGATGGAAAAGATCAAATGGTAATGTAAAAAAACATAAAAGAAAAATATACATTATTCTTAACATTTTTATACTATTCAATATTTAACATCTTACAATGGAACATAAAAGGATTTTTTAATAATTTCATCGATTTCCAACTCATCCTAAAGGAACAAGACCTTTAATTTATTTTTTGACAAGAAACACACTGCCCATCAAATTTTACACCAACTCCTCCAAATAATTACTACTGCTACTTTGAGAATGATCCGGCGAATACCTCAGCTAAGAGTGGAATTGGTATATTTATCCGGAACGAATCCCCCATAAGGAAATTTAATATAAAAAAAGCTAATTGGACCTATATGGAAAAAAAGTTGAAAATATACTTAACCGCAAAAACTCTTCAAATAATATCAACCAAGTCAAAAAAAAAAAAATGGAAAATGTTTAAAAAACATTCCCACCGTGATAATTCAATTTTATATAAAAAATCTAATGCAAAGTTCCGTGCTGAGTGTAAAAAATCAAAATATCACAGTTCCAAAAAATTTACAGAAACTATATCGTGGGTTCTTCGACATCTCTCTTATGAAAAAAATTAATATGTTCTCCAGCCACAATAAAATAAAACCCATAACTGTCATAGAAACAAATACCGAAACTATAACATACCATATAAAAATCGCAAACCACTTCGCAAGTATATGGTCAAATAACTCCCTTGATAATACTTTTTCACCTAATTTTGTTACAGCTAAAAGACCTCTCTAAAATTTTTAAATATACGAGCTAACAATGCTAATGCAGAAAAAATTGAAAGCCAATTAACATTATGTGAACTACTAGTGGCAATAAAAAAAGCTAAGGGCAATACACCATGCCAAGACCGCATATGTTACGATATAATAAAAAATCTGACTAATCACAGCAAAGCAACTATTATGCAACTATATAATAAGTTTTCAACACAGGAATTATTTCACATTCCTGAAAACAGCAATAGTTGTCGCAATTCCAAAACCGAATAAGAATCTCACTAACATCCTGCCTATCAAAACTCATGAAAAGAATAATTGCCAATCGTATAGCAAACTAAAAAACTAATCGCAATAAACCAAGTTGCAGTTTTGAAAAAAAGCTACCGTTGGAAAAATCATGTTTTAAACCTCAAAAAATCTCTTGTCAATAAAACAAAATTAATTAGCTACTTATCTACTGGAACTTACGTACACATAGATACAATCAAATACCTTGTAAAAACTCTAATCATTAGTAAAATTTAATACTGTATTTTTCTTTATGGTAATGCCGCAAAATCCAATCTATCTCAATTAAAAACGTTATGTAACCAAACACTCAGAGCCAGCACATATGCATATCGAACAACATCAATACAAACACTTTTAATAGAATCTGGTCTTCCGCCCATCGAACAAAAAATTTCCGAATAAATTAGCCGACTTCTACCTCAATAAATACCTCAAATGAAATATATAAACAATTATTTTACCAAAAAATAAAACCTTACTCAAATTCCGACTGGCAGCATTTCTTTACTGATGCGTCAAAAGATAAAGACAATGTAGCCTACGTAGTAGTTGATCAAAGCAGTAACACCTTACCAACAAAAATCCTAGTAGAACACTGTTCAATATTTACTGCGTAAGCGGCGGGTATTTTAC
Source organism: Protocalliphora azurea (assembly GCA_932274085.1). NCBI lineage: Eukaryota > Metazoa > Arthropoda > Insecta > Diptera > Calliphoridae > Protocalliphora > Protocalliphora azurea. The sequence goes on from OW026520.1 coordinate 74,672,441, forward strand.
AAGCTATCTTTATAGCTACTAAAGCTCAGAACAGTTCTATTATCTTCTCTGACAGCCCGTACGTAATAAAGGCGATAAATAACCTGGGAAACGACAACAAGATCTGTTAACATTAGTTACAAAAATTAATTAATTAAAAATTAAAAAATTAAATTAAAATATTTTGGATACCAGGACACGCAGGGATACAAGGCAACTCATTTGCTTACTCAGCAGCGAAAGGAGCATGTTCCTCTCCATTAATTAAAGATTCCTTAACTGAACGACTTGACATACGCAACATAATAATCAAAAAATAGAAAATCTGGGGATCACAAATTTAAAATTCTACCATCACCCCACTATTCACAAATTAATCCAAACATAAAATCTCCCATATATCCAAATGGTATTGGCAAAAACAAATTAAAAATATTTTCACGTTTACGAATGGGTCACACCATTTCCACTAACCAAGATTTAATAAACCCTAATTATTAAAATAATAACAGCAACTGTATATTCTGTGGATCAACAAGCTGCGTAAAACACCTTTTATTAACTTGCCCTAATTTAACAAGTTCACAAATTAAATACCTTTATAACAATGGTCTCAATCTAGTGAAGGAACTGTCTATCAATAATATAAATACTATTTTTAACTTTATTTCCCATTTAAATATAAAAATTTAGTTCAATATTTGATATTAGCTGATAGCCATAGTAGCTAATGCTAGAATTATATAACATATTAATCTTATATTAATATAATATTAATATCATGTAAATAAATAAATAATTATTTATGTAACCAATAATTTAATTATATTATAATTGCAACAAAATGAACCAACAAACTAGGTTTCTTCAAAATGCCCCACAAATCGTTGTTGCCCTATAGGATTGATTCGCTATAAATAATATAGATTATGACAGACAGAATTTAGAATAATTTGAGTCATTCGTGAAAAATATCCTACGAGCAGTTTCAATTACAATTTCAACAACAATTACAACAATAATTGAACCAACGTCAGTTACACTTACATACAAAAAATCAACCATTACAACATCAACAATTGCATCAGAAACAATTACAACAGCCGGAACAATTACAACAACATTTTTTCAAACAGCTACAATTAAAAAGCAGAAACATCCATAAGAACATACACAACAACAACAACTTCCACAAAAATTGTCGCCAACATCACAACCTTTACAAATATACCAACAAGATCAGCAGCAAGTACAACAACCACATCAACTGTAATAAACACAACAATCAGAACAAATTGTTGATGTTGTTCTGATTGTTGGGTTTATTACAGTAACAAATAACACAATAACAATATCTTCAACACCAACATGACCATTTGTAAATAGAACAACGCAGACACCAAAAACACCAAAGTACACAACAAAAACAACATCTTCAACAACACAAAAAACAAGATTCTAAAAAAAAACTGAATTCTATAATTACAAAAAAATATTTTCAACATTTCATATATGTTAAATATTTTCGTTTTATATTAAAAAAAATATTACATCTCTATATCAAAATTATTTTTCAAAAGCAATTCCTTCATTGCAAAAATACATAAATTTGATAAAAGTCTAATATTAATGCGCAAAAAAGTATTAATTTGTTTGTTAATATAAAAATAACAATATTTTGCAAAAAAAAAAAAAAAAAAAATACATACTTATCTTGAAAAAAGTGTATTAAAGAATTCAGGTTTTTTGTAAGATAAGCTTAAATCTGTAAAAGTGCGACATAGTAAAATGGTGCATGATATATACTAAGAAAAATTGGAAAACACCTCAGACAACCCGTGACAAAGATAGCAGTAGATGTTAATTTAGATATGGAGAAAATAGTTTCAGCGGCAACTATTTGTAATTTCCTTAAATAGGCCGATGATAGATCACGCACTGATAGCATAAAACCTTTGAAATACAAGAAAAAAACGCTTAGAATATGCAAAAATTTGCCATAGTTATAGATCTGAACATTGAAATCGTTTCATTTTTACTTATGAAAGTAAATATATATATATTTAAATCCGATGGTAAGGTAAAAGCATGGAGAAAAGCCAACACTGAAATGCAATAAAAACATTTATCATGTTACGTTTAACATAGAGGTGGGTCCTAGTTGGTATGAGGGCAAATAGGGTTGGTTATTCCTAATAAACATCCTAATAAAACCAAGTCTACCAAATCAAACAATTATATATTTGCCAAAGATAATGACCCGAAGCATGTTGCTCTATATACCAAGCTTTGGCTCTTATATAATGTACTGAAATAGATCAAGACACCTCCCCAAAGTCTTTATATTAATCGAATTGAACATTTGTGGGAGATTCTTGACAATAATCACAATAATGATTTCAGATAAGGCTGATTTAAGAGCAGTTCTTAAGGAAGAATAGCAGTAGATAACACCCGAAGATACATTCAATTTAGTGAGTTTCATGCCCAGAAATCTACAGGCTATAACAGATATGAAAGGTTGTCCTACAAAGTACGAATTTAATCTCAACTTAAACTAATAATCAATTTATCTAAAATTAGACGAATACTCTTTTCACATTTTGATTACATTTTTTCGTCTTTAATGCAATTTCTGAAATATATATTTGCATCTTTTGTTATTTATTCATTTTTTTTAATAAGCATATTATCTAAAATAAAATAAAAAAATTAAGAATTTTGTGCAGTTTTGTACGAATTTTGAGGCATTAAAATGGAAAACCTTAAAGACGAATAATTATTTTTGTCACTGTATGTAATTAAATTTAAAATAAAATAAAACTTCTTTTGCAAAAAAGTTTCTCGGAAAAGTCTTGTAGGATTTTTTGCACAAATATTTCATTTTATTCTAAATTTAGTCTACTTTCATAATCTATACCGTATGCTTAGATATCGCGAATCCTTAGATTAAGTGCTATGGCCCAGTATTCCGTGGGTAAGTTTTTAGGAACCCAATTTTCTTGGAAACGGCTCGTAGTATATATATATATATATATATATATATATATATATATATATAAATAAATTTAGAACAAAATCCTACGAGCCGTTTCTAAGAAAATTGAGTTCCTCCAAAATTATCACGGAATAATTGCTGGGACATAGCACTGAATCTAAGGATTCGCGATATGTAAGCATTAACATCAAAATAATTAAATAAGGAAACTCAATAATTAAATATATATAAATTATATATATATATATATATATATATATATATATATATATATATATATGGGTAATATCGGTAACCTTATATATCCTAAACTAATATAGATACAAAAAAGTAATACCCATCGTTATAAATTTAAAAAATAAGGTGTCTGGTACTTTTTGAAAATCGACCATTTAAGGGAGAAAATGGGTAAAAACTGTATTTTGGGAAAAAAATTACTAATAGAAATTTGGTACTTTTTTGAAATTCGAACGTTTAAGGGGTAAAAATTTTAACTATTTTATATTTATTGACATATATATATATATATATATATATATATATATATATATATATATATATCGTATTTTGATATAGGATAGATAGATATTTAGAAATTAATTTTAATACTATTGTTGTTACATCCATGTGGAAAAAAACGTGAATTTAGTCCTAAGAGAGTGAGAATTCACAAGAGGGGAATTTGTGGTACTTTTTCGTTCTTCTAATGGTACTTTTTGGATTTTTTGTAATAATTAACTTCGAAACATAAATTAAAAATACATGGTCCTATGTGGATAAGAATTCACAAGGGAGACTTTGTGGTACTTTTTAGTTCTTATAATGGTACTTTTTGAATTTTCTATAATATTGAACCTAGAAGCACGAAATTAGAGATACGTGTTCCTATGTGGGCAAGAATTCAATAGGAGGGACTCTTTGGTGTTTTTGTCTTTCTAATGGTACTTTTTGAATTTTATACAATATTGAACCTAAAAACATTAAATTGAATATATATGATCCTAAGTGAATGCGAATCTATAAGAGGCATCTTTGTGGTAATTTTTTTGTTCTTCTAATGGTACTTTTTTAATTTTATATAATATTGAACCAAGAAACGTGAAATTAAAGATTATGGTCCTATGTGGGTAACAATTCAAGAGGGGGGAAGGTTAGGTTAAATGGAAAGCTGCGAATATATAAAATAGACAGCTCACTTGGGTTCTATTGGTCCCGTTGTGTTACCCTGAGGGATCATGTGAATTTGTTTTCACATGTCCAAAAGTAGGTTCGAATCGAAAAAATTTAACGCACGAATAAAAGACCTAATCCTATATTTATATTATATTATATTATATTATATTATATTATATTATATTATATTATATTATATTATATTATATTATATTATATTATATTATATTATATTATATATTATATTATATTATATTATATTATATTATATTATATTATATTATATTATATTATATTATATTATATTATATTATATTATATTATATTGTTACGAAATTGTACTTAAATTCAAATATAACGGTTTTAACGGCCGGTTAAAATCTTTCTCAATGCTTCCAGACATTTCCGTTTATGTTAACGGCAGTTAACATATCTAATTATTAACATAGTTCTAAACATACAACATTGAATAAAAAGCTTTCACCATTGTTTTTAAGTGTGGCAGCACTAAGTGTTTATGCTGCTCGCATTATCATCAAAAGCTCTAGTTTGGCAGCACTAAGTGTTTATGCTCATGGCATTACCTACAAAAGCTCTAGATTGTCCGTTAACATTGTAGAAAGAAATAGAGCTTTCAAGAAACATCTAGTAGGCAATACAGTGTATATAAATTGGCCGTGAGAACACCATTGAGTCAGTCTGGTTGGAAGCGTCGTTAAGTAAAGACGTATTAACTGCCTTTGGCTGTATAATCTTGTACATTATTAAAGTGTGCTGTATAAAGCGTGTAATTTAAGTGTGTGTGTGTATTAAAACACAAAGTGACTTATAAACTGTATTGTTGTACATTTTTAAATAAAATAAAGAGTCGTTACAATTTTTAAACTACTAAACTGCTGTTATTTTTGCAATCAAAGTATAAAGTTTATTTAAAGGAAATAAACGACCGTTTTTAAAAGGTAAAAACGTAACAATATTATATTATATTATATTATATTATATTATATTATATTATATTATATTATATTATATTATATTATATTATATTATATTGTATTATATTATATTATATTATATTATATTATATTATATTATATTATATTATATTATATTATGTTATATTATATTATATTATATTATATTATATTATATTATATTATATTATATTATATTATATTATATTATATATTATATTATATTATATTATATTATATTATATTATATATTATATTATATTATATTATATTATATTATATTATATTATATTATATTATATTATATTATATTATATTATATTATATTATATTATATTATATTATGTTATATTATATTATATTATTTTGTATTATATTATATTATATTATATTATATTATATTATATTATATTATATTATATTATATTATATTATATTATATTATGTTATGTTATGTTATATTATATTATATTATATTATATTATATTATATTATATTATATTATATTATATTATATTATATATATAGATAGATAGAGAAGGTTGATGTGATACCAAATAATACCACATCTCCACCCAGAGACCGATCCCGGTCCATTGTGAGTCCCTTCATTGAAATAGCTGTGAAATATAGAGTATAGAATACAGAAAATAGGAGAGTAGAAGTAGAAGATAAAAGGGGTAGGAATGTGAACGAATCATATAGGGGGATTAGCAATGTTACCAATCCCCCTAAGGTTATACCCCTGATTCTCCCTTAAGCAGTCGATTCCCATGACGAAGCCTATGACGTCTACAAGATCTGCGTCCCGAACGTCGCTTAGCCCGCCGAGGAATTGGCTACCCAGCCATTTCATCCTACGATGCTGCAATCGCGGACAATGGTACACAATGTGCTCAATAGACTCGGTCTCGTCGACGTCTCCACACATTCTACAAAAATCAGAATTGCTAGCGTCCCATCCAGACCTCATCTTCCCTATCAAACAGTGACCCGTTATGGCCCCTATCATGATTCTTAAACTCTTCCTATTCATGCCCAGGAGAGTGCTAGTGCCTGCATTTTTCAGTACCGGCCATATCGCCCTCGACACTCTACAGTCCTCTCTACTCTCCCAAGCCGAATTGGTTCTGACCAAGATCCAATCATTGATCTTCCCATAGAAGAAACTTAGTGGTGGTTTCACGTAGGTTTCCCTCTCCGAGACATTCTTTGTTGCGCCTTGCCTTGCCAGTTCATCAGCCAATTCATTGCCTGAAATATTGCAGTGGCCATATTCTCTTAGTATCTTCTTACAGGCAGCAACTAGCCTGGATCTCATCAAATGTGTCCCCAAGGCCTTCAGAGCTGCCTGACTGTCCACATAGAGAGTGACCTCGGTACCTCTCGCAATGTTTTGTCTGATTATTTCTGCGTCTTTCAGGATGCCGAGAATCTCAGCCTGAAAAACGCTGCACTCATCAGGGAGTCCAAAAGAGCCTTTCAAATCCGTGCCCATAATATAGACCCCCGCCCCAGTACCTTCGTTCATCTTTGATCTGTCCGTGAACACTGCACAACTTTCATATAGTCTCTCAGTACCGGACCAGATCTCCCTATCAGGTATCACCACGACAGGATTTACCCCGAAGTCTGATTCAGCGGCCATGTAATCTGATGCCCCCATGGAGTTCAGATTAGCCTCACCGTAGCTGATCTCGTATATGACCCTGGAGTGTCCTGCTATTGATGAACCTAAGAGTCCCAATTCCTTAAGTCTCAGTAGACTCCTTGCTGCCATACCCCTCACAAACTCTTCAATGGGTAGGAGATGAAGTATGACATCCAGAGCCGCCTGTGGTGTGCTTCTCATTGCTCCTGTAACGCCAATCGAAGCACACCTCTGTGTCTTCGACAAAAGTTTCCTATTACTCTTGCGTTCCAGTGCCTGCCACCAGACAGAACAACCATAAGAAAGGATTGGTCTCACCACCGAAGTGTAAATCCAATATACAACTTTTGGTTTGAGCCCCCAACTTTTACCTATGGAGTTTCTACAGGTGTAGTAGGCATTGAGGCCACGCTTGAGCCTCTCTTGAACATTCCTCTTCCAGGTCAGTTTACTATCGAGGAATACCCCCAAATATTTCGCTGAGTCTGAAAGCCTCAATTTAGTTCCACACAGTACCGGTAGTCTGAAATTCTCTACCTTGTACCTCCTAGTAAACAGAACCAATTCTGTCTTTTACGAGTTCACTCCCAACCCCTTATCAGCGGCCCACGAGGACAGCTCACCCAGCGCGGACTTCATGATCTCACTGATTGTGGGAAGAAATTTTCCCTTTACCAGTATGACCACATCATCAGCATATGCCACGATCATCCGCCCTCTGCTGTCGAATTGACGCAAAATCACGTCGACAGCTATTAGCCACAGCAGGGGTGAGAGTACTCCCCCTTGCGGAGTCCCCCTAGTCATTAGTTTTCTTAAACATACTCCACCCGAGCTTGAATTGACAATCCTGTTGCTTAGCATGAGGATTATCCATTCGATCAAGAAGTCATGTACTTTAAGATCCACCAGCGCCTGCTTGATAGCGTCAATCTTGATATTGTTGAACGCTCCCTCAATATCCAAGAACGCGGCCATGGTATATTCCTTATAACCAAGTCCTTGTTCTATATATCCCACCACATCACTCAGCGCACTCTCCACAGATTTACCCTTCAGATAAGCATGTTGAGCACTACTCATGATGCTGGAGCTACCAGAAGATCTTAAATATAGATCTATCAGTCTCTCTAAAGTCTTCAAAATGAAAGACGATAGGCTGATAGGTCTATAGTCCTTGGGTTTCGAGTGACAGGTCCTACCACCTTTAGGTATGAATATGACCCTTACCTCTCTCAACCCCCTTGGTATATGTCTATGTACCAGACACCCTTTAAAAATCTCAACCAGTAGTAGACGAACCACCAACGGTGCATTCTGCAACATGGTCGGAAAAATACCAACCGGGCCAGGTGACTTATAAGGCTCGAATGAATTCACCGCCCATGTAACCTTCTCAACCGTTATCAGGTCTCTTACCACTGTTCCAATTATCCTACTGGTGGACTCCGTGAAGAAGTGCTCTCCCTCACCTGATTCCTCCACCAATGGATCCCTGCAACCCGGAAAATGGGTTTCCGAAAGCACATTAAGTGACTCAGAACTAGACTCCGTCCATTAACCATCTGATCTCTGGATACTCCCAGGAACACTAGGGTCCTTTGACAGCATCTTCCTGAATCTAGAAAGTTCATTGACAGAGTCAATGGCCTCGCTGTACTTAATCCACGAGGCTCTTTTAGCTCTTCTAATGTCCTTTTTGTACTTATTGAAACACACTCTATATGTGCCCCAATCTTCGTCCTTACCAGTTCTATGGGCTCTGTTGTATAGCCTGCCAACTGTGGTCCGTTGAGCTCTCAACTCCTCTGATCACCAGACCGGCTGTTTCTTTTTACCCGGATAGCTCACCGGGCAGTTGAGCTCATAGCTTCTGTTAATAGACCCCGTTACCTTTTCTACCACTTCGTCAAGATTTTCTCTCGACAAGAACTCCATCGGAGTTTCAGTCAATCTTGACCCCAGATCCCGCCCGAAGGCGTCCCAATCCGTCCTTGTAGGATTCCTAAAAGGTTTTCCTTCAAAACCCAGGAAGTTCAGATTAAAGGTTATTCTGCCATGGTCAGAGAAAGTGCACCCCATGGCCACCCTCCAATTCTCAACTAGGTCCCTAGAGTTAGTCAATATGATGTCTATTACCGAATTCCTATTCTTCGTCTTGAACGTAGGGGTATTACCCCTATTACAGATTAAAAGATCATTCGTAATAATGAAACCAAATGTTGACTCACCCTGCTACCCCATTGACTGTGGTGTGCATTAGCATCGCAACCGAGCAATAGACGTACTCCATTCCGTCTTGCGTACTCGGCTAAGGCCCACACCCTGTCATCTGATAGTTCCAGCTTCTCATAGGGCATGTACACCGAGGCCAAGGCCAGTTTACCGCCTCCCAACGCCTCTCCTTGAACGACCGTTAGATCACCATAACTGAAAGAGGTAAGAAGAATTATATTATATTATATTATATTATATTATATTATATTATATTATATTATATTTTATTATATTATATTATATTATATTATATTATATTATATTATATTATATTATATTATATATATTATATTATATTATATTATATTATATTATATTATATTATATTATATTATATTATATTATATTATATTATATTGTATTGTATTATATTACATTATATTATATTATATTATATTGTATTATATTATATTATATTATATTATATTATATTATATTATATTATATTATATTATATTATATTATATTATATTATATTATATTATATTATATTATATTATATTATATATTATATTATATTATATTATATTATATTATATTATATTATATTATATTATATTATATTATATTATATTATATTATATTATATTATATTATATTATATTATATTATATTATATTATATTATATTATATTATATTATATTGTATTATATTATATCATAATAAATTTATTTGTTTTTAATATTTTATTAAATTTTGCCAAAATTTGACTTAATATTTTTTTACTACAAAATAGTCAGAATTAAATATGTCATATTTCGTATATCGTTGTTACGTCAAAAACACATTTAACTCGCATGTTTATCTTCACACACATGGAGTTTTTCCGAAAAATTGGAAAATCTCCCAGATTATAATGATATCTACAATTTATTCAATTGAAAACTTTTTTAAACTTGCACCTCTTGCAAATTGTAAAAAATGAAAAACAGAAAAATTTTTCCAATTAAAAAATTGATCAATCAACCAAGTAGATGATTGAATGAAATAAAAATTTAAGTGAGAAATAAAATTTTACTTAAAATTTATTTTTATTTTATATTTGCTTGAATATATTTATTAAATTTAAATTCAAAATGGAACAACTGTGTTGAAAGATATGCGGCAATAATTTTTTCTGTGTAAGCCACGGAGGATCCATCAGTTCCATCTTCATATAGATCTATTAGCTTACTGCCTTGTCTGTCAAAAATATTTGAAAAAGTATTTTAACTAAAAATCATATCATTTTTAAATAATAATAGCATTATCGCAGTTCATCAGTTCGGTTTCCGTGAACATCATTGCAATATCGAACAAACTGTAGGGATTAGAAAATCTTTTGAACAGAAAAAAATATTGCTCTGCTATTTTTCTAGATGTGGCACAAGCCTTGATAAAGTTTGGCACCAAGGTCTAAAGCATGAAATTAAATGATTATTACCTCCTAGTACTCAGATTAATACAGTCCTACCTATCCAACCGATTATTTAGGTTAAAGTATAATGAACACTTGACAATTGATTATCAATGCTGGCGTTCCATAAGGAAATGTCCTCGGACCAACGCTCTACCTAATATATACCTTCGATTTGTGATAAACTGACTATCTCCACGTTTGCCGATGATACTGCGGTCCTTAGCTCACATGTGCATCCGTACAAAGCATCTAGAGAACTCGATAATTATTTTAGACGAGTGGAGACGTGGTTGAAGAACTGGCATATAAAAGTAAATAAACTTAGTAGTAAACACGCTACATTTGCGCTCAGGATGGGAATTTGTCCTCCTGCCTCGCTTAACAATGTAAATATCCCACAGTCTGACCATGTGACATACCTTGGCGTCGACATTGGCAAGACTACTTACCAGCATGTAAATGTATTTCGGAACAAAGCAATCTTCTGACTATAAAAAATCATTTTCTTAAAAACGCTCTAATAGTTTTCAAGAGAACTCCATTTATCCAAAGGAGCCCCATTTATCCAAAATGCGTCCGGGAGATGAAAAATAAATTCATTTCGAGATAAATAACAAATAAAAACTATTCTCAAAAACGCTCAAGATCAAAGGAAAAAACAATTTTTTTTGCCGACTCATGTTATCTGACAAAACACTAGAAATTACGAACTAATCGCAAGTTTATCTTATACTTTTCTGATGAATTTCGGAAGGAAATTAAATTTTTTTCGTGCAAACATTCGATTAATGGTATAACAAAACATCAGAAATGCTTATACTAATCGCATATTTGTTATATATGTTATAAGATTTTGTCTGACATCAGACACGTTAGCAAAAAATGTTTGCCGGGAAGTTATTTATTTATTTATATAAAAAATTATTTTAAACGCACACATCATATAAGCACAGGTCATATAACTTTTTTTAGGTAATTTTTTTTACTATTAGGTCATAAATTTTAAGTGTGTGCATATATATACAGTAAACACAAAAAAGTACAATTTTGTTCCGACATACACATTAATGTTTTTTATGGAAGTCGCGATTTTTATCAATTCAGTTTTCTCAGTAAACTGTGAGCAAAATTCAAAGTTGTGCACCGATTGCACATTTCATTCGAAATATGTTTAACTAAATGTTTTTTAAAGAACAAACAAATTTTTTTTTAATTGTTATTTTTTCAAACTTCAACGATATCTCTGAAACTTTTTTTACTGAATATGGCTAACCGTTTTCAAGTTATTTCAATATATGTAGTGAAAGTGCCTTAAATTTGGACATAATGGTATATCTCGAAAAGTCGAACTGATAGAGAAAAACGGTGCTTAGATTTGAAATCAGCGACCTCAAATTAGTAAAAATTTGCAATAAAGCTCCAGGCCGCACAAAAAAAGTTCAGTTTTGTTCCCTTGTGCTATTGTTCAATGTTTAGCATAAAAATAATAAGATTAATTTATCTTTTGGTATTATTTTTGTCGGTTTTTCAAATAAAAAAAAACAAGTTTAAGGATATTAAGTGTTTATTAAATATTTTAAGACGATTTTTGTATTTACAAAACCAGCTAATAAAATGGTACATGTTGGATCTACGAAGTTTTAATCTTAGCGTTATGGAGTTTATTGAGTTATTTAAATTTTTCATACATATGTTCCATTGCTTTTACTAAGACATCAGACTTTTGATCTGTTTTATTAGATTTTCTTCGTTTTAAATAGATTTGCTTTGCTATAAATGATTTCGTTTATTTTATTGAATTAAAATAAAATCGTTTTTTTTTTAATAGTTCTGTAAAACGCTCAAGTATGGAAAACTTACATAGTATGATGGTTAAGAATCTACAAGCGAAATGTAGAGAAGTTGGTGTGTCGTGTTCGGGAAATAAGAAACAATTAATTGAAAGGCTTGAGAATATTGCTGATAAGCAAAATGTACCCACAGCTGAAATGCGTTTCCAACCGCCACAAGCGTTGTCGCCGATACAGACATTTACATCCTTCGAAGATTCCCCTGTACGTGATACAAACGTCTCTGTTTTTAACGGAGACAACCCTCATTGCTACTTCATGAAACTAGCCTAGTGGTGTAATTACCACTACCGCAAACGAATTATGTGGAACCACTGAAAGTGTTGCCGCCGCCAACATAAACGTTATTTCGTGAACCTCTGCATGTCATCCGCGTGGAATATTGTTAGTGTTTCGTCCGCAATGCCCCGTGTCATTGACCAATATGGTCAACGTACAAATCCCCCAACGTGTTCCGTATTATTTAACTGGTTCTCATATACAAAGCCTGCCGCCGAACTGTGCCCCATGCACTGTGCAGGTCTACGACAGAACCCATCGTTAGTGTTCAATGTGAATGAACAACCACAGCATTTTCCTCCGAGCACTAGTTTACATGCTGGCCCGTATGATGATGTAAGAGAGAACACAATTTTGCCGGAATTTAACCCATCGTTAGAGAAGTCTCTTAATTCGACTCAGTACTAAAGGCAACTTATGGCTGGAATAACCACAACCTAATATTCGCCGTGCAGATGCAAAGTCCTGCAAAGTATTGGGTCGACTCGTTGCAAATCGTTTTTAAGTCAACAATAACAGGCAGCAGTTTGTCGATAGATTTTTGAAAATTTTTCCTCAGGTGGACAACTCAGCCCCTATTCATATAAAAATGTGTCACACGAAACGACGTCCAGATAAACCCCCGATGAATATTATTTCCAGATGCTGCTAGGCACTAGAGGTGGCCTACCCGAGTCAGTTATCGCAAGATACATTTTAAATATTGTTAAAGAACCCTATTTAAAGAAGAAAATATATAATTAGTATGAATCGTGTAGTCATCTGTATAGAGACATTATAAGTTATTGCAACTGTAATAACGTCATCAATATAAACGGAAAAATGTAAACAAAATTAGAAGTGTTAAGAATAGCGATAGTCGAGTAAAATGAAATGTTATAAATGTTCGCCACGGAAATCGCGGTGAGCAAATTATAAGCGCACAACACATACTAAAGAAAAGTGCCCCGAGAAATCAACGCCGAAAACAGCTGTCAACCAACTAGTCATCATGGTTAACAAAAGCAACGGTGAACATCGCATGTGTGTTGACTCAACGCAATTACAGCAAAAACTCCGTACCCGTTGCCGATAATGGATGAGCAATTTGCATATATGGATGAGAACCGATATTTCACAAAGTTAGATCTACGTATGGAATGTCATCAGATAGAAGTCGACGAAGAATCTAAACAGTACATCGCTTTTGTTACACACGGCGGGCACTTCGAATATAACCGCATGCAGTTCGGGCTCGTGAACGCCCCCGTCATTTTTCAATCCCTTATGAATAAGCTTCTCAGTAAGATGCGACCTGGTGAAGTCCTAGCATATCTGGATGATATTGTGCTCCTTAGTAAAACGATTGAAGAAGGTGATGAGAAGATAAAAAAAACTTTTTCAATATATTTTAACTGATCGATCTCGAAAAGCAATAAAATTAAAGGTTTCAAGGATGTAATATAATTTAGAAATATAGTGCAATAATGACAAATATAGACTAGTAGTCCGTTTTATAAAAAAGTAATAATAATAAAAATACGTGAACAAGTAATATTTTCTTGATTATCCCATATGCCACAATACCACTACTAACTAATTACTGTTTTTAAATTTTCTTCGGAATCCTTCTCGTTTGGTCCCACTTTTTGATAACAACCATCACGTTATGCGGAGTTGTGTGATCCCATTACCAACATAGATTAACACAGTTATGAAAATACGTTGTCAAAAACCCAAATCGATTGTCAAAAAGTCTTAAGTCTAACTTCCTAATTTATATTTAAAACAATAAATAAATTTATTTTTTCTTTTTTTTTTTCATAAAATCTATATGGAAAACAATAAATGAATTCAAATTTTATTTTGTTTCCCATACAATAATGATAAAACCATGATACAATTACCCAAGATGGAATCATTAGGAATTTTGTTCTCAATTTTATTTGTTCTGAAAAGTCAATCATATAAAAAGAAAAAAATGAAAACTATTGAAAACAAAACTTCAAATAAAAAAACAAATATTTTAAATTTGAAACAACACAACTTTATCAAAAACAAATAAATACTCTTTAATATGTTCTTTGGACGTCCATTTGATCAAATGGAACGTCCACAAAATTGAGTTCTGCCTTTCAGGAAGTATTTCAAATCACAAATATAAATTTTTTATATTTTTTCATACGTATTTTTATATTTTATTTTTCTATAGTTTTCATATTTCATATTTAGAATTAAAAAGAATTTAAATTAAAAACTCTCTCCATTGATACTACCTTCTGTTATTATATTATGGATAAAGCTACAAAATGTATAGATATTATGTTCTCAATTTCATTTACATAAAAGTCAGTCACATAAAAAACTAAAAAAAATGTAAAAAATTCAAAACAAAACATCAAAAAATAAAAAAAAGTTCATCTTCAAACTGAAAATAAAAATTTTATGTGAATAAATTTTATATAATTAAATTTTATGAAAAAGCAAATATCCATATAATTTGTTATGTGAAATGCGCAAAAAAATAATTCTACAGTTCAACACAGGTCAACACTAAAAAAGTATCGTGAAAAATATGGTGCATTTATTGAAGATATAATCACTCCAATCACCAGGAACATTTCGGTTTTGCTCCATCACTTCAAATTTTTAACCCACTGACGACCAAAGAAAATATCCTTCCCTGAGAAGTTTTTAGTTTATACAATTTTCTAGATAATAAGTAGAGCAAACTATTCACTCATATTTTATAGAACTTCAATTAACCCTCATAAAACCATGGAAAAGGCCTACGTGATGAAAATTATGCGATTGTCATTTCACATGCAGCTTGAAAACGGCTAAATTTATTTTCATTCAAGCGTTTTACTTGTTCGGTTACTCTTAATTTGATCAGCTGTTATTATTAAATCGTTAATGGAGGAGAAAATAAATGAGAAAGAGAATAATGGATCAAATTTTAAAATTCATATTTTACTTTGTTTTGTATATTTTGTTTGAAAATATTACTAGTTTTTATCCACCATTTTAAATTTTATTTGTACGCCATTTTTTTTTTCTTTTTTTTTGTTTTTTAAAATCTTGTTCAAGCAAAATATACAACTTCACTTTGGTATAAGTATGCAATTTGAAGTCGCCTAATTTCTTGCGATTGTGAACCACATAACACCTATTATGCGATTTTAATTCGTAACCGCTAATTTTATGCGATTCTCATCAGAGATTAAAATTACTACTAAAATATTCAAAAAATTGCAGAATTTTTTATATTTTTTGAAGGAAAATCGTAAAAATATTTCACCAACAAAAGTTTTTATTATAAAAATGCGAAAAAATATTCAAACATACTTTTAGCAGTTTTACTAAAAAAAATTCACACATCAACATATTTTATATTATCTCTTGTATTAAGCGGTGATAATCTTCATAAATTTTCTAGTTCTCCAAAATATTTTGTTTGAACATTTTTCTTCTCAAAAAATATATTGTAACCAAAAATTATACAAGACAAAAAATATGCAACTTGACAATACGAACTACGAGTATTTCATCTTAAGTATTTCTTACTACGAAGTAAATGTGTATGAATAAACGCACACTTGCGAAGCTGACATTTTAAATATATGCGTACGAAATATATGAAAAAATATGCGGACAAAATACGCATTTGTATGGAAATTTTTAGTAATACCTACAAAAAAAATAAAATCGATAAACTAAAATTGTAACAGGAGCACAAAACGAACACTAAAGATGCCAAAAGGATTGATAATATATTTGTGTTTTATGAAGTAAAAGTGATAAAGCAACAAAAACTTTATTTAGGAGGATTCACATGTATATACATAGATGCATATGTACCAACAGAATTTTTGGAATTTAATTGTAGGATAATAGAAATGTGGTGGAATGTACACCTGCACAAGTGCATACATACATGCATACATATGTACATGTGCATTTCAGGGAGAATAATCTCTTAATGCTCAATTTGTGATTAATTGTTATTAAAGTCTTGTCGAAAAATGTGACTTCTGTTGATGCACCTATGTACATATGTATGTAAAGTTGTCGATCGAAAAGTATGAAATCAGTCAACTAAAATAGTAATAGGGGCACAAAAACGAACACGAAGGATACTAAAAGGGTTGGTGACATGTTTATGATTTGTAATTTAAAAATACAAAATTAAGAGTAACCGAACAACTTTATTTAGTCTTGTGTTGAAAAATTTACCTACAGTTATAGGATCATTTGTTATTTTTTTTTTTTTTTTTTTTTTTTTTTTTTTGTTAAACGACATATATAAAAGGCAACAACAACTTATTAATAAAATTACAAACACATCAATGCAATAGGAGATAGATAAGATAATATAGAATAACGATGAGTATGATTGATTTTAAACTATAAACAGTAGCTCAAAATAACTAAACAGGGTAAATGAAAACAATGAGAGCTAATAATATGTACATACATATGTATGTAAATGTGTTTTATAAAAATTCGTAAATGAACTACTGTTTTTGTGCGCTTGTGTTGTTTGTATTGTGTATCTATATATATGAATGATTGAAAGTTTGTAACAGGTGCCCAATAAATTAAGGAGAAGCAAAAAACACAATAATTCTTAAAAACATTCTATGAAAGGTACATATTTCATTTAGTCGTCAATAGTTCAACGTGATGGAGAAGTTTCATTTAACTTTCTATACTATATCAAGTCCAAGGAATAAGAATTTTGCAGAATTATTCACTATATAGAAATTTTTCTGATTTTGTAATTTGTGCAAGATATATTTAAAAATACAAATATAAGCAAAACATTTTTTTTCGTTCTTGTACTTCATATTTAAATTTTCTGACTTAACAAGAATGACAACTTTCTTTTATTATGGTCGAAATGAATTATTATGATTCGACATTGGGACAGGCAGTAAGAAATTGTTAGTAAAAAATTTCATTGAAAATAGAAACAAGCCTAGTATGTGTGACATTTTGATTAAATTTTGCCAATTGGTTTTTTTTTTTTGCCAAAAAAAAAAAATAAAATTTACACTGAAACATTTGAGTGAAATATAATTCCTACTTCAAAGAAATAATCCTATTAATTTAATAAATATTAATTAGTAACCAATTTTAGTATTCCCATTTATTACTTTAATAATAAAATATATTATTCAATCGTTTAAACTAAAAATTAAAATATAATTCTTTTTGCAGGCTTCGGAGCACAAGCGAAGTCAAAAGGAAATTGGTGATATTGCCGGTGTTGCTGATGTGACAATAAGACAATCATACAAGCTTATGTACCCAGAAGCTGCTAAATTGTTCCCGGAAGACTTTAAATTTACTACCCCAATAGAACTGCTTCCGCAGATGTAATTACAATCCTTATCATATTTTATGCTTATTTTAATAAAGAAATAAAAAAAAGAAAAAAAAAACAAAGTCTTATATGTATATCATATTCAACATTTGTTTATTATTAGACCATTTAAAAGTTTTATTGATCGCACATTTGCAATTTAGTATACATATTTTTAAATATATAGATAAGTTGAAAAGTTATCAAAATGATGATGCACAGAGAAAAAAATCATACATTTTAAAATTTTTTTTCGTAAATATGACTTCTTTTCATAAAAAAACAAAATCTTTTCCAAAGATATTATTAAATTGTACGAACATTTTACTAGTTTTGCAGAAATGTTGCTAAAATTTTGATTTAGTTTTATTAGATTTTATTCAAATGGTAATTAATAATAGTTATGCATGAATATATTAACAATAAATCTCTTTAAATGGCAACTTTCCAAGAAAAAGCTGTTAAACAGTAATGGTTAGAAATTTACATCAATTTTCTGTCGTTCTATAGCACATGCATCATTTTAATTAAAAAACGCTTCTAACAGAAGCGTTGTGTTCTGTTCCCAACACAAGTGGCTAAAAATCATTAAAAACTAAAAATTCTCCAATGAAAATTTCAAACATGCATTTAAAAATTGAAAATATAAATGAAAATTTAAACAATTTGTTTGACTTTTGATTCTTTTCAAAAAATATAAAAAAGTGTAAATATTTAAGACAATATTCTTAAATATTATGAACTAAAATCAATGAAAGTAAATTTTTATATTTATGCACAAACTTTTTTCCGTGAGTGTAACTTTGTATGGATTTTATACAAAAAATTAATTGTTTTTTCGTACTCCTAAAGAGATTTTCAAAAACACATAGGACTTTTCGACAGCGCATCAACGGTATAAGAAAATTAAAAATATTATAAATTTTATCAATGCGAGCAAAGTTTAAACTAAAATTAAGTACTTGACAATCTTTACCATCATACAACTTTAGTTAGTTCTTGCTATATTAATTGCTACAAATTGATGGTGATATCTTAAAATAGCATAATTTATAAGTTATCAGTAATATACCAGCAAATAACCAATCGAAAGGATACTAATTTCTTAAATAACTTAAAAAAATTATATCCAAATATATCTTGAGACTTGAATTGATCTAAATACTCGTAATACAAAAAACTTGTGATATAATCCTCAGAATAAATTTTGTGCACCAGGTTTTGCAATGATTTATAATTTATCGTTCCGTTATTTTCAATATTTAGAAGGCATTCAAATGATCATTTATTATTATACAAAAGTATACAGTTTTTAAGATTTGTATTAAGTGATCTCTTGATTATGTTTTAGTTCAATTTTGTTCAAAAATATTTCGCAACTCTTAATTTCGAAAAGATATAAGAAATTCTACATAAATTCTATAAACTTGTATAATTAATTAGTCAAATATACAATTAGTTAGAACTAACTACTTTTCTCCATTTAATAGACAAATTTATTGCAAATTTGGAAGTGAGTTTATTCATCCATATACTACAAAGTGTCTTTTTTTACACAAATTTATAATAACAAAATACATTTTTACAGAATTATGATCTAAGAAACTTGCATTAGGCACAGTGTTGTTATACATATGTATGTTTTTTGTGAGACCTTGGAAGAATTTTGAAAAATTATTATATTGTAATTTTTTTTTTTTATTTTTACTTTTTTATTTTATCTTTTATTTATAGATAAACGATTTAGAATCGGTAGATTCAAAATTCTTCGTGTCATCATAAATGTATATGTTGCTAGGTAGCGACTAGGATGATCAACTCGGTTTTCCAACCGTTTTTTTCGTTTTAAGTGCTGTAGGTTTTTTTTAAGTGTTCATTTTGAATAGAAATTTAGGAAAAATTCCTTGATTGATTAATATCCAAAAAGTTAATTATATATAGTTAAAAGTTAATATATATATATATAATGCAGTAAACTATTTACAGATATTTCACAGTTATAATTGTGTAAGTATATTTGGGGGTATATGTTTTTTGATGTTCATGTGTGAGTTTGGAGTATCCTAGCCTCGCCTAATAAATAATTTTTTTCTTGTTTTGTAAATTTGCTTGGATATATAGCATTTGTATAAAGTATTTGGCATGTTGCTACTGGTTTGTCGAATCTGGGATTTTGCGAGATTGTTGATATCTTTTTTGGTATAGTTGTTTCTAAGGATTGATGGTGATCTATTTGTGTATTTTGCTGTTTTGTCGGATAATTCGTTTCGAGGAATGTTGACATGAGCTGGGGTGTATAATATTTTAGTATTTTTACTACGGATAAGATTTTCCTTTATTCGTATAATTAATACATCTGTTTGTGTATGTGACTTTAAGACATTTATGGATGAGAGACTATCGGTACAGATTAAGAGGTTACATTTTGATGGTTTCAATTTTATTGCTTCTTCAATGGCTGTAATCTCGGAGGTCAATATGGAAGTAAAGTGTGGTACGATTCCGGTTTTCATAATTTTGTTGTTTTCATCAACTATTGGAAAGGAATTAGTGCTTGTTGTTTTAGATCCGTCACTATACCAAATTATGTAATCGTTGTTTTTGTAGAGATTCTTTTGTTCCAGGTGGTATTGTATAAATTGTTGGGTGTTTGTGTTACTTTTGTTTATTTTTGGTGTTTTGATAAAGTAGTCATCATTATCCAAGGAGGGGAATAGATTCTAAAGTTTGGCGGGCTGTTTAGTGTTATTGATAAATTGTTTGAGTATTGTATTATTAAGTCTATTGTTGATTTTATTTTTATTTTTTTTTTTTGTGAGGAAATATTCTAGATGTATGAGGGTGTCTATTGTTGAGCTATTTTGTTTAAGTCTAGATTGTTTTATACTAATAAATTTATTTTACATTAAATACCAAGATATACGTTTTGCTATTATTTTTTCTAGCAATTTACTAGTACATGAGATCAGCGATATGGGACGGTAAGAACCTGGTTACTTTTTTGAGGTTTGGGAATACATATTATTGATTTTTTTCCATATGTGATATTACGCCGCTATTAAATATATTATTGTATAATTTCAGTAGCCTATATTTAAGATTTTCAGTTCCATTTTTTATCATTGAGTAATTAATTCTGTCATAACCAGGGCTATTGTCTTTTGTTGTTTTAAGTGCAAAATCTAATTCATATCTGGTGATTGGTTGTTCTATTTGCCTGGCTGGTTTGTTGAGGTTAATTGTTGTGAATAGTTTTGATTAATAAAATATATTTTTTTTTTTTTTGTCTTATAAAATCAGTGGAGAAATTTGAATCTTAAGATTTTTGTATATTGTAAAGCAAGAATTTCAACAATTTCTTGCAATGATGTGGTAAGATTTCCATCAGTTTTTTTTAATGATTTATATATTGTGCGTAGATGTTGTTTTATATTCGAAGGACCTTATTGTGCTCCATATACTACCAACTTTGGTGTCAGGATTTATGTTAGATGTAAATTTTGCATAAGCGTTCCTTTTTGTTTTGAAAATAGCATTAATTTTTTTGTATTGAATGTATAGCAGAGACCTGCGCCGAGAAATTTTATGGGTGGCGGCGGCGGCTTGTGTTTAAAAGCTTCGGCAGCGGCTTAAAATCGATTGTCAGTCGGCTGAAATTATACACATTTTTCTAATTAAAAATTTTATATTTTCATGCCCCATTGATTAACATTGTTAATAAAAATATGACTATATAAAACATATCAATTATTAAGATATGCTGAAGAAATAAAAAAGTACAATAAATGGAATTTATATCAATTATTTTGATAATTCCCAACCACATATCGCTAGTGAATAGAAGTTATTTATTAAATAACAAAATCTTATGTAAAAGTTTTTTTAGACTTCTCGCAGGATGGCGATTAAAGCTCATTAAAATGTATTAGCACCTGTTAATATTATTTTTTCACAGCATCAGCATCAAAAATAATCAATTATAAGTCATCAAAAATACTTTGTTGAATTATAATTATCTGAAGTTCAAAATGATGCAAATATTTTTCTTTCATATTTAAATACAATATAAATGGTAAATACTGCATAAAAAGTTTTGTTTTTAACATATTTTTCCAAAAATAATTTTAAAACGGCGGCTGCTTTCAAGCCGAAAATTTTACAGCGGCGGCGGATTCCAAATTTTCCTCGGCGGATCGTCTTAACCGAATTTCAGCCTCTCGGCGTAGGTTTCTGATGTATAGGTTGATTGTTGGATTTTTCTTTACCACAGGTCTACAACTAACACCCCGTCTAGACGTAACATAATATGTAAGATTTTTGTGTCAGAGAGTGTCAATTCGCTCTCTGAGAGAATTATTTCACGTGTAGATTCAAATATTAGTATTATAAGATGTATTATGAGACTGTTGTGATGAGATTTCTCTACACAATCATCTTATAAGATGAACTGTCAAAAAATACACATACACGAAAGTTTGCTTGTGTGTGTGCATGTGTATTTTGGAAATTATTGAAAAACAATGTTATTTTGTAAAATTGTTTCCTTTTAGTGTTTGTTTTAAATGTTAAAAATCATTTTTATAAAAATTGTGTTAAAAAAGTGCGAATTGCTTAAATAAAAAGGACATGTTTACTCTGTAACTGATTGAAAATAATAATATCTTATAGGATTTATTAGAATACGTGTACCCCTTATTTAAGATTTAACATAATATAAACAAAATGTTTACTCTCCTCTGCCGGCGTTATCTCACATATTATATCAGCGTTAATCTCAGTTGTAGACCTGGGGTAATTTAACGCTTATATAATATGTGAGATAACGCCGGTAGAGGAGAGTAACCATATTGTTTATGATATGTTAAATCTTTAATAAGGGGTACACGTATTCTAATAAATCCTATAAGATATCATTATTTTCAATCAGTCACAGAGTAAACATGTCCTTTTTATTTAAGCAATTCGCACTTTTTTAGCACAATTTTTATAAAAATATTTTTAACATGTAAAACAAACACTAAAAGGAAGCAATTTTACAAAAAACATTGTTTTCCAGTAATTTCCAAAATATACATGCACACACACACAAACAATCGTTCGTGTATGTGTATTTTTTTTTTTGACAGTTCATCTTATAAGATGGTTGTGTAGAGAAATCTCATCACAACAGTCTCATAATACATCTTATAATAGTAATATTTGAATCTACACGTGAAATAATTCCCTCAGAGATCGAATTTGACACTCTCTGACACAAAAATCTTACATATTATGTTACGTCTAGACGGACTGTTACCTAGTGTCTATATTAGGTAAATTTGTATCAAAACAAACGTCAAAATCAGTGCGAATATATACAAGGTGACCTTAGTCAAACAGCTGATTATTATTTTGGTTGTTACAGTTATCAAACTGCATATATAAAGAAACAATAATGAATTCGCCATATTGTTGTTTTTGTGCAACTGTTGCCACCTTCCATAAGTTCGCGTTAAGTTTGACGTTTGTCTTGATAAAACATTGTTATAGTAGACACTATGTTATTGTATGCCAAACATTCATTTTTTAATTTCTTAGACTGTTAAGATCTACATTCCACTATTATGTATTATGGATAGTTTTTATGGGTTTATTTTGTGGTAAGCTTATATTAGCAGCTCATAATATTGATTTTGTGATGAGAGCGTTTTCTTTATTCACATTGTCAGTTTGCTTTTTTGCAGTTCAGAATTTATTGCGTATTCATATATTTGCCAGTTAGAGTGCTGTGGTTGAAATTTGGGGAAGAAAGGTGCAATGTAGTTGTTTCTTTATAAATGGAGTAAAATTGGATGATGGTCACTACCATGTAAGTCGTCAATTATGTCCCAGTTTATTTTTGCTGACAGGTTGACAGAGCATATACTTACGTCAGTTGCTGTGAATGTATTATGAGTGAAATGATGGATTTGTTGACCATCATTTAATATAAACAAGTTGTAATGATTGATAAAATTTTCAAACAGTTTTCCACGATCGTTGGTTGTACTAGACTCCCAAAGTGGGCTCCAACAATTTATGTCACCCAAAAAAATGTTCTATTGTTCCGTAGTATTGATGTTATTTTCTAGATCAACTATTGTAATTTTTTTCTTTGATGGTAAGTATATATTTTTGGTTGTCGTATTTCATAGGATTGAATTTGGTAGTGTGGTGTTTTGGAAAAACAATGAGTGGTGAATATTCTTTTTTATTAAAATGGCAGTTCCTTGTTTGGTTATATGATGTGTGTTGTGAAAATAGGCAATTTTTTTATTAGCAAGGATATGAGTTTCTTTTAAGGCTACTAAATCAGGTTTGTATTTTTTTTAAAGTGTTTCAAAATAATCGTAGTTATTTTGGTACCCATTTATATTCCATTGTAATAATATCATAAATATAGAATTTTAGTTTTTTATAAAATAATCGTGGGTATTTTGTTTTGAACGTTATTTCTGTTTTAATCTTCATCACTAACGTCAGATATGATCATCTGGTGAGGTGATTGTTGTGTTTTTGTCTTATTTTTTGATGTCTGTTTTGGGTTTTGAGAGAATATTTTCTAATTTTGCTTGTAGAATTTGTGTTGTGGAGAGTGGTTTATTTATTTTATTCTTCATTGATTGTTGTTTTATTGTTGAAATATTTTTGCTGCTTTTGAACTGCTTGCTGTTTCTGTAATTTTGTTTAATGTGTTAATTTTATTAGATTCATGTGTTTGTTCGATTGGTGTCATTGCTTCGTTTATTGCAGTTATGTTTGTTTCTTCGTTAGTTGTTTCTTTATTATTTTTTCGGATTTTTTATTTTTATTATCGTGTTTGTTTTTGTTATTTTCTTCTAGTGTTTCTATGGGAGAAGGAAAATAAAAAAAATAATTGAGTGAATACAACAATGCATTGGTTAGGCTTATGTTACTATGTTAAATATTAGTCAATGCATAGTTAACACTCGAACTGCTCACACATGTTTATAATTGCATTTTATTGCTGTGCTTTTCTCATCTCACAAACAATACATTATTATTTTTCATTTGCTTGAAATTTTTGAAAACATCAATAGTGATTTAACATAAAAAAAATGAATGATCCTTCGCCTGGAGGTGGTAGTTTTTACGAAAACTCACCACCTAGAAAAAAAATAAAAACCAAAATCTTCTACAAATTCTATAAATTCCGTAATAAATTTTCCTTCCTTAACAGTGAATACCAACTCTCAAGAAGACTCCAAATTTGTTATAATGAAGTCAACAAATCCTGAACTACTTCTTAACAAACTAAACATTTTCCTTTTGAGCAAAGCTCTAAATGGTCTGATTAGTGAAAACAATCGTAAATTTACAAAGGAATTTACTGATTCGTACCAAAACAAAATGTCAAGCATAAATTCTTATAAAAACTAGAAAACTTTCAAATATTTATGACATAACTTGTTCACCTAATACTGTAAAAGGTATTATTTATTGTCCTGAAATCAAAGAACTGTCAGAAACTGAAATAGTCTCCGGACTATCGGATCAGATTGTAACAGAAGTGCAAAAAATCGAGAAATTCGTAGATAACCAACAAAAAAATACTCCACTTCATATATTACATTTTGATCTTTATAAGCTACCATCAGAAATGAAAATAGGTTTCCAACTGATAAAAGTCGACTACTACATACCAAAACCAATGCAGTGCAAAAACTGCTACAAAATTGGTCACACGAAAAAACGCTGTCAAGGCATAAAGCTCTGCCCAACATGTTCCCTAACCATGCATTCGGAAGAACAATACTGTACCCAATTAAAATGCATAAACTGTAAAGTACATCAATCATCAAAAAAAAAATCAAAATTATTAAAAAAAAAAAAACAATAAATCCTAAAACACTGCAATAAATAGAACTTCAATAGCCGAAGCAACCGAATATGTCAACTCCAATTTTACAGCTCATTATTTCACCTAACCAATGCATTGTTGTATTCACTCAATTTTTTTTTTTTTTTATTTTCCTTCTCCTTTTTTTCATTTTATTATTTCAAATTAATAATGGACCCATTCGCCGGCCAGAAATGTGCCTCATTTGTTTTCAGAACTAACATCTGAGAAATGAAAAAAAAAAAAAAAAAAAAAATATTAGAGAAAATTAACTATACTCCTCACGATGAATAATGATTCATACAAGAATCAAACATCAAATTCACCATCCAAATACACAACATAATGATTATAAGTAACTTCAACAAGAACCAATTGAAAAGGCAACTTCCTAAGAAGAAAAATAGAAGTAATAGAGAAGAAAGAAAAAAGTTTCATTAATTCAGAACTATACGTCCACAATGTCCATCACAAGTCACTTCCTGCCAAATCTATCTTACATTGTGTTTATCCCTTATTAGCTAACTTAACTAAGCAATTACAATATCCTTAAACAACTCAACATTCTTAATGTTTCTGTTAACAGAAATAACCAAAATATTGATAAAACAATTCTATTGTAATCATGAAGCGGACTATATGATCCAAAAATAACATATACCAACAGCGCAAAGACAACAAACTATATCAAGACAGTTTGAAGAACATGCATCCTAACATTTTCTAGCTTAACTTAGAGTAAAAACCAAAATATTCTCAAATTGAAAAGTACGCGAACATGTGGCAAATATTTTCAGGTTTTTGTTTGTAAACAACAAATTAGTAATGTTCTCTCATTAAATTAAAAAAACGCTAATCTATCTATAAAAACAGGAAATTGTTTTTTTGTATTAGTAAAATAAAAGCGAAATGTTATTAATCTAATTTTTTTTTAGCATAAATCTAAACAAATATGAATTGTAAGTATTTGCTTAATATTTTATTATATTTGTTTTTCTAAATTTTTACAGAATTTGAGTTTTTATATTTTAATTTTCTTTGTTTACATTTGTAAACAAATGAACATATGTTTTCATAACATATGTTTTATTGGTTGAAGTTGATGGAGGAAAAACATCAAGCAGCCTTCGTCAATTTCTCTATCAATGAACTGTCAAGTTTTATCTCTCTTGTTCTTTTAAATTGAAAAAACTTCCAGCAACATTAATAATAATTATCACAAATTGTCAAGTACACGAACACAATTATTAACTACAAATATTTAAACAATAGTAAATAAAATGATAAATTAATATAATGCAAATCAAATATGGTCAACCATAGTCTATACATAAAGTACACAACTACCAAAAATAGGTCCAATATGCAGCTTCATCAAATCCTAAATAACAACGATAATATCCAGTGTCAAGTTTCAAATAACTCGATCAAGCCATCTCAACTTATGCAATCATAAGAAGTTGAAGAAGAACGTTAATTATACTCCACATACATACACTCCGTGTTATCAGGATAGAACCAACTAAATTTTTAAAATGCAAACGTTCTTATGAAGAGACCTCAAAGAATATGTTGATATTTTTTTTAAGAGACAACAAAACCATAATCCACTTTCCTTATAACGGTACTTTTTTACTATTTTTAAAATAAAGTGAAAAGTATAAATATAATATATATAAATAATATATAAATATTTATAACAGGCGAACAAATCTTTGCATTGCGTCAAATTCAGCGTATTCAACCACAAAAGCTAAGCATTTAGGAGTAGTAATTAGAAGAAAATCAAGCTTTTTTGCGCAGTTAACATCCACAACTTTCAAAACTGAAGAAATAAATCCCGCTTAGTATCATTCAGCAAACCCAATTCATTTGTTTTGCTAATATTTGATGACATGGTATCTGAAAATCCTTCTATGTGATAAGCACTGCAATTTTTTGGTTGAAGAGGGGTTCAAATGAAATTGTTTTGATTGCTACGATTTTTATTTTTACGATATTTTTAGAATAATTGTCTGACCCTTTACTACTAAAAAAGTCGGTTTTTGGGTATAGACAGCATAATCGCATTAAGGAACCTTATCTAGCAAAGTTCCCGCATGGCCAGAAAACAAGGTTTTCCAAGACTAAATATACTTTTAAAAAATACAGTGGATTTATCACCATGAAATTGCACCCACACACATGTGAAATGCCCCATTCGGTTCATTGTGATCCTTTTATAAATGCCAAAGAAAGGCTAAGATAAAAAAGAGACCTTATAAGATAAGGCAATAGAATAAAAAGAAATGAAAAATGTGGAACCTAAGACCCGTCAATCAATAACGACTATTTCTAAGCCACTTAATCCCCATTACGAACCCTGTAAAGTTACTAAGTCCTTTGTTCGTGACCTCCTCTAGTTCGTGTAGCATGTGACTTCTAAACCACTTCAGTCTACTACGCTGAAGCCCTACGCAATGACAGAGTATATGCTCTACTGTTTCTAGCTTTTCCACATCATCGCACGCGCTACAAAAGCCTGACATGCCAATGTCCCACTTACTAGTCATATTCGCTATTGCGGAGTGATTTCGATAACGGAAGTAGCCCCGAAGTCAATTATAGTTCCGACATAATCAGTTTTGGGCGTCCAAGGACAATATCCGACCATCAAATTCGACTTCGTCTATCGGCTTGAGACCCTAGTTCTTTCCAATAGAGTTCCTACATGCATAATAGTCACTAAGCCCCTTCCTGACCCTTTCCTGATTATTTCTCCTCCAAGACAATTTGTTGACCAAGTAAATACCCAGGTACTTGGCCTTCCTTGCCCATCTGACTAAATGTCTCAATCTTGTATCTACTGGTAAACAAAACTAGTTTTTTTCAGATCTTTTCAGTCTTTCAGGGTTGCCCTCAATCCATTACTGCTGACCCGAAGGGAAAGTTCTCGCAGCCTTGATTACATGACCTCTCTGATTCTGGGTAGAAATTTACCCGAGACCAACATTACCACGTCGTCAGCATAGGCTACGATTTTCCTTCCCATGGCATCGAACTGTCTCAGTATGACATTCACTGCCAAGAGTGATAATAATAGAGAAAGAACCGCCACCCCCTCCTTCTATATTGAGAAAAGCTGCCAAGATGATGACCAGATTTCCCATCCGCCTCCTTAGATACAGATCGATCAGTCTTTCTATTGTCTTAAGTAGAAAAGACGATAGGCTGTCTATAGTCCCTGGGCTTCGAGTCGTCTTATCCGCTTTGGGTATGAAAATTACTTATCTCTCTCCACCCCCTAGGAATATATCTCCCCCACGAGTAGTGAGATTACTCTGTAACATGGCCGGAAAAATGCCATCCGAGCACGATGAATTTACCTATATCTGTCCCAATAAGCCTTACTCCTCGTTAGCTTGGCTCTGTTAAACAACCTCCTAACTGTAAACCGTTAAGTTTCCTGGTCCACTATTTCGGCTGCCTCCGTCCATCTGGAATTTCTATAGGGCCTTTTAGTTTCACAAAGCCAAGACTGAAGGATATCATGCTATGGTCCGAAAAGTAATAATCCATAGACGCCCTCCAGTCCTTGACAAATGCACTCCCTTGGTTTACAAGCGTTACACCTATTACTGTTTCCCTATCTTTCGTCCTGAATGTAGGATCATTACCCCTATTACAGATATGAAGATAACAACTAGTTATAAAACCAAATACTAACTCACCCCTCTCGTTGATGTCCTTTCTTTTCCATTGGTAGTGGTGAGAATTCGCATCACATCCTAGAACCATGTACGCTCCTCTTCTCCGGATAAGATAAGCCTACTGCCTCCAGTGGATTCCCATTGGACAGCTGTAAGGCCTCCGCTGCCAAAAGAATGAAGAAAATTAATGTTCAAATCATTCCTAGCCTATATACATGTACATATCTTCTCCTATGTGGACGGTATGAACAAGTTATACCCGGTGACTCTTAAACCACATACCCTGGTATAGTTAATCCAGGGTTCCTGGATAAGGACCACGTCTACTTTGGAGTCTATGAGGAGCTTTGTCAATTCAGTTGAGGCTGCTTCACAGTAATTTAAATTAATTTGCACCACTATTAGCCTCTTTGTTCACCCCAAACACAAAATTGATAATTTCTTCCAGTGACTCCAGCTTCTTCAGAGACTCCTGATCCATCTGAATCTGAAGTCTCTACCTTGGTTCCCTTACAGGTCATGGATTTCACAATCTTCCATTGACATGTAACAAGACCTACATTCTGATTTTCCAATACTGTCAGAATGGTTCCAACCTCTGGAATGGGAGGAGGAAACCGTGCCGTCACTATTGGACGCAAGGGAAACTCAGACGCCAGCATAACGTCAAGCTTCGCCCCCGGATAAAGAGAATTGCACTTTACAACTGCGTTTTTTAAGAAATTCAATATATTTCTTATTACCGCAGTTGATAACTTTCTTCATCCAGTCCGCGCCTTTGAAGGACTCCTCCTACGGTCTTCCTTTTACGAGGGCGATCTCTTCAATGAGCTTATGTTCAATCTGTCGCCATTGCTCAAGGTTAATCCTCCCATCTGGATCACCTTGCTAGAGATCTTAGCCACCCCATCATTATGGTTTCCACTGGTAGAACTGGTCGGCCACTGACTTTTTTCTTGTTTGCCGATGGCTGGTCATATCCAGGCCTAGCATCCGTGACAATCTTTTGCGAATTGCCAGTTTTTCTGGCTGGTACATGAACAAGCCACACCACCGGTAATCTTTTGCTTATCAGTCTTTGCCTGCTGGTCTAGAATGGTTGCAGGTCTGGATGGATCGCCACTCCGGCACGGATCGTTGAGGATGATGACTTTCCTCCTGTGCTCTCATGAGACATCTCTGGAGTGCTGTCCACATTCATATTCTCACCCAATCCTTCAAGATAAGACATTCCCAGAGAGTCAGAGACAGGCCCGTAGATCCGTTCGAATGTTTTAACGTTCGTCCTTATCCTTGACTGCAAGTGGCATTGAGCCTCTCTTAGCTATCTTATGCAGATAGATAAGAGAAGATCTTGCGCCACTTCGAGCTTTATCTTCTTTAGTTCGGTATGTGACATCGGTTATCGCATCTCGCATTTCCGCGTCTTGTCGAACTAAGTTGCCACTAGCCGTATAATATCCTGAGCCAGTCGAAACATCCCCTTGCTCAGACCCTGCCTCAACGCTCCGGTTCATCTCTTGACTTGACGAGTTAAGATCACAGTGATCTTGTGCTCATCTTCAGATCCAAGAGAAAGATCTCCTAAAAGAAAGATCTCACTAAATCGTCGTCCGTATTGTCCATGTCTGTTTTATTGCCCCGCGATCGTTCGTCATCTGTCCGAATGTAGTTTATGTTGGAAAAATCAACTACGTCCCACGAGTATGGCAGTAAAAGGAGGACTAGGCTAGAGCTTACAACCAACCCGTGCCATAGGCGTTAGAGGGGAGCTGTTAGTTTATTTATTTGACCTTAAAGCTCTCTGCTTTTATTTGGTCCGAGAGACCCTAAAGAACTCTAGGACAAGAGATGATACACATGATCTGAACACTCAAGTTACGGGCCTGTATGCACCGTGTACCAAAATGTACAGATCATGTGCCTTATAACCAATCTCCCCTTTCCGCTACCAGGGGACACGTCCGATGCATATATAAAAAAATTAATGAATTTGCGATATTGTTATTTTTGTAGAACAGCTACCACTTTTTTCATTTCGCCATGATCAAATTCGAAAACAAAATTTCATTAGTTAATTATACAAAATTTATAAAAAAAACTCATTTTCATACTTAACATTATTAAAACATAAGAAAAATATATACATATTTACACACATACCTATATACAAATAAATAAAAAAGAACTCATTTTACAATTATTTTTACAATTACAAAATTTGTTAAAAAAAAAACTCCAGAAAAATTTCATTAAGAACAAATTATTAAATTTCATAAAAAGTCAAAAATCAATATATAAAAAACATGTCTTCCACTCATGCGCATGTATCTTTTTACAACGTGTGAAAATAAAAATTTAAAAGTCTAAATAAAATTCATTGTGTTTATTTATATTCAATTACAAATTATGAAAAAAATAAATTAATTAAAAAATAATACTTATGGAAAATTACATTCGGAAGAAAATTTTAAATCAACTAAACTTTACATTTTCTCAAAATTCAATTATTTATATACAATAAAAATTATGAATAAAATCTATCTTTCATAGAATTCTTGATATATAAAATAAATTTCACAAATTGATGAAATTATTAAGCATCAATAAATCAAAATATTTTGATATTACAATATTAACAAATTTACTTCAACTATTTTGAATTAACTATGTATAAGCATACCAGACAATGTGTTTCATCATTAAAGTCAAAAATCTTAAACATTTCTTACGTAATATTAAAACATAAAATACAAATATCCGACGATCTATATATATTTTTTAAAATATTTGTAAAGATGTGGGTTTTAAACTTCATAAAAACATAAAAATATCCATAAAAATTAATTAATTTCTTTCAAAAAGTTAATTAAAGAATTAATTATTTTAAACTTAAATGTCTATATCATTTTCCTATAATATAAAATTAAGAACAGATTATCCATGACCATACCTAACAAACCCAAACATATTTTTTCATTAAAGTCAAAAACCTTATACAAGGTTATTTTATGCATATGAAAAAAAAAAACAAAAAAATCAAAACCAATTATCAAGTTCTTAAAAAAAAACTTCTAATTTCCATCTTAATACTTAACAATACTAAAACATAAGAAAAATTACAAGAGTTTGCTAAAAATTATTCAAAATAAATTCATTAGTTTTGAACTTCATAAAAAATATAAAAATATTCTAGTCAGCCATTTAGTTTACACCAAAAAAATTTATCTTATAAATACATACATTAAATACATTAATGTACCAACACATTAAATTATTCAAATTAATTCTGACTGTGTCTATCATAATCAAACAATATATTTTAAAACAAAAAATTCGTATGACATTTTCCTCTTTATTACTATACATACATACATACATACATACAAATAAACAAAAGATTTATTTAAAGTTGAAAATTTATTAATTTCGAATTATGTATTTAAAATTCTATAAATAATTAAAAATTACATAATCTACAACTCCAAAATTGCAAACAAAAATATCAAATGTCATTTGAAATTTTTTCGCTGACACAGCGCTTTCACGAGTTAATGAGATTCAGCAATTTGGGTTTTTGTGTGGAAAAAGTGGTCCAGAAGGTACATAAACATACTTATATTTACATTAATGTCAAAAACCTTTCAGAAGGTTATTTTTTCATATAAATAAAGACAATTCTCAAGTTTATTTTTCCACTTTAGAAAAATAAAAATAACCATATAAATGTAGATGAATAAACCAAAAATATTCAAGCACTATATATCCAAGTCATCAATTTTTAATTTCATCACAATGAAAAATGCAAAAAGTAAAGTACATTTTTCCCCTATTAAATTGTTTGTATGTACTTTAACATTACTACTACATACAAGTTAAAGAGGACGAGGGTCGCGCTATAAAAAATTAAGGGTTGGGCTGCCCATGGGTCCCAAGTCACCTTTTAAATAAAACACACAAAATTATTAAGACACCGTACTATGTTCAGCCTAGAATTGAACTGACTTAAAGAGTCAATTCAATTACAAAATAAACTTAATTTCAATTTACAAAAAAACTTAAAAAAGTTTAATAAAAATGTCTATTCTAGCTTAAATTAATGAGAACGAGTAAATAACTTCATTCCCATGATTTTGCAATGCAAATGTTTCGCATTGCAACACACTTGCCATATATTGGTGGAAGTGTAGTGTGTTAACTCCCTCCTTCTTAAAAATCAACGTCCCGCTGATCAATTTGCGACAGGTTTTAAGTGATCGGTAGTGTTTTTTTTTTTTTCGAGATCATGAATAAAATGATTACTATTACAACAATACGCAAGAAAATTGCAGCATTCGACCCAAGAGACTGATTTACATGAAGCACTAGACTTTGAATGTGCTTAATATTCTTTTCGTGAAGTTCATGCAAAAGATTAGTGTCAAGTTTGCGTGTTTCCTCATACATGTTAATCAATAGTGGAGCAGTAATTCTTCTATTCGTAAAGTTCCTCTCACTGACAACAACTTCTTTGTTATAAATTCTTATGAGGTATGCTGTAAGCATAATTGTTTACAGTGTTCCCCTCAGAAGAAATATTTCCTTTGAGAATAAAATTCTCGACAGGCAATCTTCATCTTGCAGCTTTTCCAGTTGTTCTAATAAACAAATTGTGACATTATTAGGTGATGAACAGTGATCTTTAATACCATAAATTTTCTCGTGGTTTAAGAGAACCGTGTTGAATTTTAAATCAAGCTGGCGATTTAGGGATACAGTTGTTCTAAGAAGAATTTTGTTAAATTTACTGGTATCCACTTTTGTATTGATATAACATGTAGTAATGAGTTTCCGTTCGAGGATATACTAGACTTCCCATATTCTGTTGCTTCGATTTTATTATTATATGGGAGCAATTCAATATCGGAAACAATATGATGAATTTCTTCCATATTCAATAAATTAGTGTTCACAACACCTTTAGTAAGTTGACAGACCCGTACAATTTCTCCAATATCTTCTTCGATCGCTATTATTTGACTTAATGCTTCACGGACGATATCATCTGATTCAGACTTTACTACCTTATTATTAAATCGGTCGATAAGGTCGTTCATTTTCCGTACTAGCTTATCTGTTGTACTAAACGAGTTTTTATTTACAACGTATTGTTGTTCATTGTTTTCAATTAGTTTCTGCTACCTGCCCAAAATCTTGTTCCAATCAGTTGCATCTGGGTTTCTGGCTTTCCGTTTCCATGAAGAGTCAACCAATCTATAGATCTCTTCTGTCTTGCCTTTTTGAGTTGGTATTTGAACATCTCCTTGCCCTTTTCATCTTTAGTAGTGGCAGTGAATACGTCTGCAGTTGTTCGAAGCATCTCTTCGAGTTTTTCCAGTTGTATCACATGTACGACGTTCAGATATCCTTATCCGTCTTTGATCGTTACAAGCGGTGACCGGTACTCAAAAATGTGGAAGCTTCCAACATTTGTTGAAAATAAAAAATACTTAAAAACATTAAATCTAAATTAATACGTGCAACTTACAATACTTATAATATGAGTTCAATGCATAAAATTGGATAAGCTTAAAAGTACTTGCTTTCAAAAAATAGTACATATTAAAATAAAATATAAATACAGATTATATAAAAACCTGATATATATAAATACTTGATTGTTAATGAATATTCACTTAGTTTTGGTTTAAAACATTTTACACATTTTGAAATTGAAAAACAATTTTTTTGATAAGAATTTTGTTGAACTTCATAAAGTTTTGGAATTTCTAAATTCATATTTTTTCTTTGTAATTAGATTATTAAAAATATAGAAAAAAATGTTAATAATTTTCAAATTATTAATATATATAATTTTTTCTTAAAAGGATTACAATTTTCAAATAATGATGACATTTGCAGGGTAACTGCAAGGGTACATACTTTTACGTTTTTATATTTTTGATTTGTGCTTTGTGGTATTCACACTACATGTGAATAGTAACACTATTATTGGCAGACACTTTTTGCTGTTTGTATAGGGGTTTGTGCTTCGGCTTAATTTGTCTATCCCTAATTAAAATATCCAGATTTTCCCCAAATTCGGCTGTATCCGACCTATTTCTACTAAGGCGGTCGTCCCTTATGCTCGATGAGACCGCGAATATCCTCATTAACTCGATCGCGAAAATTTATCAACTGTTGATAATTAAACCGTTGAGATCTGTTGAAAAAATATCCGACGGCTTCTTCTTGATGCCGAGTGTGTTGTGTTATTATATCGATGTACTGCGAGATTAATTAAGTCTTTTGGACCAACGTTCTTTATATCCCTCGACAAACACCTATATATCTCAATAAGTTGAATGGAATCTTTATACCTGTCCATTTATCTCACTACTCTGTACGGATGTAAAATAAACTTCTATATTAAGAGATCTTTTAAAATTTAAAATTATTGAACTCAAAAATCCCCTTTCATTATCCGATACAATCATGCGAGACACCGTAAAATAATGCAAGTTTGTTTCTTAAATGAATAGCAAATCGATTTTTAATATGGAAAAGTTTGGTGAATTTAGAAAACTTGTCGATGCAACTAATAAATTTCGAAAATGTGAATGTGTAGAACACGGATATCTTGGAACAGGAGTTGGTTGAAGTTTAGGTTTACTTGGGTGTCTACCATATTTATTCAACTTACAAACTTCGCAGTTCTTCGTTTACTGCTTTGCAAGACTTCCCATGCGAGGAAAATAGAATTTCTCAAGTATTTGTGGCACATTCTCCCTTGGATTGCGGTGAGCTAGTCTATGCTCATTCTCAATTATACTACAGATCCTTTCAGGATTACTTATATCCTCGACTAGTCGATGAGTAATCCCTATCTTATATGAAACAAAGTGAGCTAAATAGACTTCATTTAGTAGTTTGATAAAGCATTCAGGTATCTTGATACTATTAACGCATGTTGGATTTAAGCACCTTTTTAATGTTTTCGAAAGTGTTTTCGAAGTCATTTGTTCAATAGTTGCATGGTGCCTATTAAAACGTGGATGTGGTTTTATATTACTATAAAGTTCTTTACCTTACCTAATTACTATCTGGTTCCTAAAGACGTTTAGGAGAGCTTCAACGTGAGTAATAAGGTCACTACTATCCTTATCAGTAATGTGCATCGTGGCATCAGGCGGCATCCGCCGTTACAGTTTCAGAACCAATTTCCGAGGCTGCAATCGTGCTATCATCACTAAGAGTGTTAATTTGTTTCAAATTGGAACCTAATCTAGAAAGTGCGTCAGCCAACACCACCAAATTGGACTTACCAGGTTTATATAGTTCATAGTTATACTCCTCTATTCTGGCTTTCCATCTTTTCAATTTAGCGTTATGGTTCTGGTTCACAAGTGCGTAAGTAAGTGGTTGATGATCGGTAAATATTTTAATTTTTTTCACACCGTAAAGATAAGGTCGTAGGTTGTATAAGGCCCAGACGATTGCTAGCATTTCTTTTTCGTTGGTGGCATAATTTTTTTCCGTTTTACTCAGAGAATGGGAGACAATCAAATGATGCTGAGATAATACTGCTCCAATTACGTAATGTGAAGCATCAGTAGTCAGTATGAAAGGTTGATCAAAGTCGGGGAATGCTAGAGCTTCAGATGGTATTAACAAAGTTTTTAATTTATTAAAAGCTTGTAATGCCTCTTCCGTAAGAGTAATAGAAACTTTCCTGGACCCTTTAGCCTTAATTTGGGCGTTCTCTCCTCTAGTTAGATTCGTTAATGGTTTAGCAATCTTTGCGTAGTCTCTTATACATTTCCTATAATACGATGTCATACCGAGAAAACTTTTTAAGGTTTTAAGTGTTGCAATAGGAGCCAACTTCTTAGAGGGTCTAATAATCTCTTGTTCTAAAAGTTCAGACACTTGTTCTTCTATAACACACCGTAGGTTCGCTGGATATGGATAGCTTTTGGTATATATAGGTTCATCAGTAGATATCCTAATCTCAGCCCTGACCGAAGTCATAGCCATTTCTCCAGCCTCAAGAGGACCAAATAATGGAAAAAATTTCTCCAGGAGATTCCTTAGTTTATATGTTATCTCCTCGGGCATTTTTTGAGTGATATTATTAACCTCCTGTGAAAATTTCTACTTGGAATAATCATACCCAATTTAAGGGTCATTACATGGTTTTTCCTATCAATTAAAGCTGCTATCTCGTTAAGGGTATCTCTCTAATAATTCCAGCGAAAGATTTTAATTTGGGCAACACGTAAAAGGTTATATCCGTATCTACACCGGCAGACTCAAAAAATTTACCTTTGACTTCTTGATTTATAATAATATTTCCCGCTGCTGTTTTTACATGGAAGGGTTTAAGGAGCTGCGTAGCGCTACTGCAGATATGAGACCCTATAAAATTCTTGTTGGATCCCGTATCGACTAGAAATTTTAGTAGCGCCTCATTGGAATTGTACTCTATATGTAGTACGCCTGAAAGAAAGCCTCTGACATAAAATATATATCAGGATCCTCAAAGCTATCATTTTCGCCACTGACGGATTGTACAGGATTATTGTCTTGATTTACATAGACGTCTAACAAATTTCGTTGATCATAATCTCTTTCAGGTACGTTGTAAACTTCCGCATAAGTATGAAACAATCTTTGGTGTTTAAAGGGATTAGTTATGTTCTCTGATTTTACATTCCTTTTGAATGCACCTGGTAGGTTAATTATTTTACCCTCCTTGATTTTATAGACTGGTTTATCATCTTGTTGCTTTGGGGGATATTTCCACTGTCCATAACTGTTATTCCTATTTGGAATAAATATTTTTCATGTTTCAGTTTATTTCATATTTCATTTTATTTTCATTTTTCCATATTTTATTTCATATTTTTCATATTTCATTTTATTTTCATTTTTTCATATTTCATTTTATTTTAATTTTTTTGTATTTTATTTTATTTTCATTAATTTTGTGCTTTTTTGTGGAATTTACCTTATTAAACTATTAATATGCTTTCATTTTACTGTTTTATTTTATACTTCTTGTTATGCCGTTAAAGATGAAGGATCGTTTTATCCG
The DNA here is from genome assembly GCA_932274085.1 of Protocalliphora azurea. NCBI lineage: Eukaryota > Metazoa > Arthropoda > Insecta > Diptera > Calliphoridae > Protocalliphora > Protocalliphora azurea. The sequence goes on from OW026520.1 coordinate 74,711,013, forward strand.
GTTTCGAACAGTCAACGCTGACGTAATAGTAGAGTAGTGTAGGTTCGCTTGATAAGGGTTTTCGAAGAAAATCTTAGCATTTTTCGAAATGACTAATGTTATTAGTTTTTATATTTTTCACATACTGGAGGGCCAGGGGTTCAAGATCGCAGTACACTGGGATCTGTTTAGGATCCCATATTAGTCACTTTTAAAATTTATAGCACTACATTTATATAGCGAACTTCACACATAAAAAAATATTTAATCATTATTCATTAAAAAGAATAATAATAAAAATTTTGCTTAATAGCATTAAAAAAGAATTTGTTATTTTTCTTATTTTAATAATTTGTATTGAATTGTATTATATTCTTATTTTATTTTAATTTTATATATTTAGAAATTTCATTCATTTCATTTTATTATATACTATTTTATTTTAATTTTCATCCTTTTTCCCAAAAAAAATTTCACTAATGTTATTGCTTTAGAGATTTTATTTCACTTCAGGAATTTTTAATAACAATTTAAAATTATTTTTATTTTCACAAATTAAATTTTTTCTATTTCATCCTCGTGAGCCAAGAACTTTATTTAGGACCCGGCACGTCCTGACTGTTTAAACTGTTATTGTTGCACATTTTAAAAAAGTTAATAGTAACAGCTATTTAAACTTTGTTACATACCTATAATATTTATATTTATTACTATATTCTTTTATATATCTGTACCCCATTAACATTTCACTTCTTTGCTCGTCTGTAACTACATTTATTTACACCAATACATTAACGTATTTACTTTAGCTACCAACCATCATATGTTAGAGGGAATTAATAATTCTCATTTAGTTTGTTTGATTTTTCACATAAGTATTCTAAGGTTGGTTGAAGTAGTTGCGATTCGAGCGCTCTAGAATTTGCCAAAAACTAAGACAGCTGGTCTTACAATATAATCTGTCTTGTGCCCAAGACATCTGATATTGTGAAATCAGCCACTGTTTCTCTGGTACTCGGGACAATTCCGAGCGTCAGGGCGATACCTTGCACAGCGACTTCGGTTGACTGTTTCGGGCACAGTGGCTTCGGCTGACTGTTTTGGCACAGCGACTTCGGTTGTCGGGTTCGGCACAGCAACTTCGGTTAACTGTTTCGACACGGCAACCTCGGTTGACTGTTTTGGCACAGCGGCTTCGGCTGACTGTTTTGGCACAGCGGCTTCGGCTGACTGTTTTGGCACAGCGGCTTCGGCTGACTGTTTTGGCACAGTGGCTTCGACTAACTGTTTTGGCACGGCGACTTCAGTTGACTGTTTTGGCACAGCGGCTTCGGTTGAATGTTTTGGCACAGCGGCTTCGGTTGACTGTTTTGGCACAGCGGCTTCGGCTGACTGTTTTGGCACAGCGGCTTCGGCTGACTGTTTTGGCACAGCGGCTTCGGCTGACTGTTTTGTCACACCGGCTTCGGTTGACTGTTTTGGCACAGCGGCTTCGGCTGACTGTTTTGGCACAGCGGCTTCGGCTGACTGTTTCTCTTAGATTAAGTCTGAATTTTTTAACCTAGATTTAAGGAATTGTATTATTTAAACTAGTATTCGTAAGATATCTTTAAGTATCATAAACGATCTGGCGTGCTGCATAATATCCGAGGGAACCGAATCTTCGATCCAGCATCTACCAGTAATACAACCCGATTCACCTGAGAAGTACACGACTAAATCTCTGCGTATCATCGTGCTGCCGAATCTTCGATCCAGCATCCACCAGTAATAGAACCCGATTCACCTGAGAAGTACCCGACTAAATCTCTGCGTATCATCGTGCTGCCGAGTCTTCGATCCAGCATCCACCAGTAATAGAACCCGATTCACCTGAGAAATACCCGACTAAATCCCTGCGTATCATCGTGCTGCCGAATCTTCGATCCAGCATCCACCAGTAATAGAACCCGATTCACCTGAGAAGTACCCGACTGAATCCCCGCGTATCAATTGAACCATTATGTGGGGTAAGTCTGCGCACAGCTAATGGGAGTTTATGGTAAAGTAAATGTGAAACTAACCATTGCCAACTTTAGCATCAATAATTTATTTACTGTTGCCGATATTGCGAACGAAGTTATTATTGTTGCTGATTTCATGATTACTCATGGCATTACTTTGGATAGGGTATAAAAAGTTATGATTTGGCGAAATGTGGAGATACCCTTTGACGTCGGATATGAAAATGGGACTCAAGTAAGAAAGATAGTTAGCATCGAGCACCGGAAGGGTTTGAAACACGGCAATGCGGACGAGTGTCAAGACGGCCCTGCAAACGAAGAAGGTAGAACGCCAGCCCGCAATGAAATATCCATCGAAAGTCCATTGAAGAAATCATTGAAAGTACATTGAAGAAATCATATTGGGCCTTATGGAACAGTCTACAGTTGTTAAATGACTGCTTATACCGCATATGGGAAAGTGCTGACGGTAAAACAGTGACAAATCTAATTGTAGTACCATCCTCTAAAATAAAACGAAGTAATGAAAGAGTTCCATGACGGTCCCAGTGGTGGTCATCTTGGTGTAACAAAAACCTTAGGAACGTTAAAGCAACGTTTTTGTCAGCAAGCAGTAGCCGATTGGGTAGCCTATTGTCCACAATGCATAGCAGCGAAGGGAATAATAAGAAGAAGTCGTGGAGAACTTCAGCAGTATAACTCAGGAGCGCCATTCGATAGGATTGCAATGGATGTAGCAGGCCCTTTCCCGGCCCTGTCAGTGATGCCGTAAACCGTTACGTTCTAGTGGTTATGGATTATTTCAGCAAATGGCCAGAGGTATATGCTATACCCGATCAGGAAGCTAAAACTTTTATAAGCGTATTTCTGAACAACTGGGTACGCCGCTATGGAGTTGCATTCTGATCAAGGTAGAAATTTTGAATCTGCCGTATTCAAGAAAATGTGCGATTTATACGGAATAAGAAAAACCAGAATAACGCCACTGCATCCTCAATCTAATTTCATGGTCGAAAGATTCAAAACCTCTGGAGGAATATTTAAGAAAAGTGGTCAGTACACATCAGAAGGACTAGGATGAACACATACCGAAATTTCTATTGGCATACAGATCAGCTGTTCATGACTCAACCTCTCGAACACCTGCAAAAATTGTCTTCGGGACAGAAGTTGCCTGGTGATTTAGAATTCGGTATTAAGCTCTCATCAACAAATAATGAAAACACGAACTTCATGAATTCGTATGCAGACGAAGAAAAATTACCAGCAACAAAATGAAGGCCAGATACGATTGAGCAGCGAATTCTGAAGGATTTAACGAAAGCCAGCTTGTACTGTTGTATAACCCACAACGTAAGAAAGGACTGTTTCCCAAACTACAAACCCATTGGGATGTAGAGTACAGAATGCAGAAAGTAAAGAGCCCGAGATCTAAAATGAAGGTCGTACATCTAGAACGAGTAGCTGCCTATGGGAGAAGTGAATCTGTGGCTATTCAGCATGAACAGGCTTAAGCGTTGTTGCACTTGAATTCGAATATAACGATTTCAACGGCTGGTTTAAAGTTAAGTAATGCATCTCAACTTTTGTGGAAATTATTAACATAGCTGTAAACATATAACATTGAATGAAAAGCTTTACCATTTTTTGAAAGAATGGCAACACTAAATTTTTAAGCTGATAACATAGAAAGCTCTAGAATTCGAATATACTAGTTTGTCCGTTAAGATCATTGTAGAAATAGAGCTATCGAGAAGCATCTAGATGGTAATGCAGTGTATATAAGTGAGTCCAATTTGAAGCATCGTTAATTAAAGACAAATTAACTGCCCTGAAGTTGGCTGTATATTCTTGTACATTATTAAATTGTGCTGTATAAAATGTGCGTGTGTGTATTAGAACACATAGTGACTATTTAAACTGTTATTGTTGTACATTTTAAATAAAATAAAGAGTTGTTACAGCTTTTAAACTACTAAACTGCTTTTATTTGCAATCAAAGTATCCGGTTTATTTAAATGTAAATAAACCACAGTTTTTAAAAGGTAATATTGTGCAATTAATTTATCTTATATTTAATAGTCAATTAGGATTCAAAAAAGCGAGTGACTTAAAATTTAAAAAAAACCAAGATGAGGACAATAATGTTTATAACAAACCGTTGGCGGTTAACACCTAATTTAGACGATGCCTTTTTCAGACATATCTTTTTTAAATTTTGTTTTAAACACCCTTCGTAAAATCTTGAACATTTATACGATGACTTTCAGGCATGACTATTTATTTCTTTTTAATATTTATTTAAATATGACTATCATTTTTTGTTAAATTTGTAATAATGTGATGATTATTATTATATATCTCCTTTATAGATGTGGTAGCGGGGAAGAGTTTGGGGATAATCAAAAGAGACCAATCTATAAAGAGATGTTAATTATAATTACTCATAGATAGAGTAATTATAATTGTAGGTTTAGGGAATAAAAGAAATAAATGGGGATTAATATTTCTTTTAATTATTGTTCTTGAGATAGATTTATTCTCTCCTTTATTTCCTGGGATGGCACAGTTATAAGATGTAAGTATTATTTTGTATATAAAATTTTTCTTGTCATACTAACTGGGGACTAATTAATATAAAAATTATAATGACTATAATTTAAATGTCGAACTAGTTTGGACATGGTGCCGGCCTTTTGTTGATGATGGTGACGTAGACCATTAGCCTGATGAGAGCGCCGGCGGCGTGAATGCAGCAATGTGTGATGATATCTGCCACATACCCTACAGGTATTCGTTGACAAGCATGCTCGTAGGTCGTGGCTTCTTGCCAAAAAATTGATGCAATAGCGATGCCTCTCAACTACTTACTCCCTCTTCTTTGTGCTCATTTTTAAAAACTTGCGGCAAAATCTTACGCATGAAACCTGTCGCATAGAGCACATATATATTTGTCCTGATTACGCCGTCTAACGCTATTGGTGGCTTGGTTGCCACGGCCTTGAGCAGATCGGGTGGTTTCTAGCCTTTTGTTGTTCCTGGAGGTGATAAAATGAAAAGATTACATACAGGTAAAGTTATCGTTGAGGAAAATATATGTAAAATTGAGTGTAGTGTCAGAAGAGATAATTATGCAGTATAGAAATGATAAATATGAATGTGAGTAAATAGTTTATGAACTAAGTGTAAGATGAGTTAAACCTGTGATACAGCATACGTTAGAATTCACAAGGCATTTCCTTCTCATTTCCTAAAGGAAGTAGGCAAAATTTAACAATGGGGCGAGTTATTATGCCAGTGGAGTTACTTACATTAGCTGTTCATATATTCTTATCCGAATCTGGGAAAGTCTCTTCAACCTTCAAATTATTTTGAACTAGATTTAATATAGTCTTCCTTCCATCGTATGGAGAATTGATGGTGAAGTGCCTTCAACTTCTCCCATCTATTTATGACGGACAGATTCTGGAAACTGGGTTCTGGGAATGCCATTAAGGAAGCGCCTCTTAAAAAATTACCAGGATTCAAAGCTGTCAGATCTGTGAGATCTTCCAATATCGCTGATATTGGGCGAGAATTAAGTACACTTTCAATTCTAACCAAGACAGTGGCGAATTCTTCGAAAGTGAATTTTTGCAGACCGGCAATTAGCTTAAAATGGAACTTAAAACTTTTGACTGCGTCTTCCCATAAGCCGCCCGTGTGAGGAGCATGTGGTGGGATAAATTTCCACACAAACCCATGAGTGATGTATTTCTGAGCTATATCTTGGGCTACATACTTAATAAAAGTGGACTCGAGTTCAAGTGCCCTACTGCAACCGAGAAAATTTCTTCCATTATCAGTTACTACCCTTTGGGGTAGGCCTCGCCTTCCAACGAAACAGCTAAATACGGCATGAAACGCTGCAGAGAATAAATCTGAACAAGATTCTAAATATACAGTCTTTGTACTGAAACAAACAAACACGCTGACGTAACCTTTGAAATAGGGGGATTTTCATATGGAAGATGTTTTCAGTTCGAATGGGCCAGCAAATAAAAGCCCGTTACTTGAAAGGGATGAGACAAGTTACATCTTTCTGGAGGCAAGGGAGCCATTATTTGGGAACATGGCTGCTGTTTGTATATTAAGCAGATTTTGTAACTGCATATTATCTTTTTAACACGGGGTTTGAGTCTGAATATGAAATATTCAGTTTGTACTACTCTGAACATTTGGCTACATTCAGCATGATAAAGAAATTTGTGGAAATGAGTGAGATACAATTGAGTAAAACGTGAGTTTCCAGGTAATATAATGAGGTATCTTTCCCCATAGGGAAGTGACGATTGAGATAATCTGCCATTTACTCTTAGAATCGAGTCTTTATCAAGAAATGGGTTTAAAGGTTTTAGAGGACTTTTATTTGAAATAGTTTTTGATATAGTGATAGTCTTCTGGGTAAAACCTTTTCTGGGATAAAATAATTAGTCGAGATTTCACAAAGTTAATTTCTTGTTGAACTAAATTACATTGAGTATTAGTGTGAAGTTTTTTCCTCAGATTTTTTAAAGAATTGTGAAAGAATCTGAGAGCCTTGGTATATGATGAAAAGTCGTTTAAAATATCATCTGATTCTGCATTAATATGTAAGGATTGAGTTTCAGTTGGTTTTGAGACAGAGTGTAGGAGATTTTGTTTAGACCATAAGGGGGATTACTTAGCCATGCAGGTCCATGTGTAGTGTTATTGTTGAAGAATGTTTTAAAGTTATAATTGTCGTGTAGTATTATAAGACAAAGTTTTCCCTATAGCCCAGCTCTATATTTATACAGCTGTATGGGGATCAGCTTAATTGTAGGCGTTCAAAGGAACTGCCAAAAGATGAGACGCAATGATATCAAGTAACTTTCGTTCCTTGACCAATCACAACATTTCCTATTTGAAGTGCACTCAATTATAAGTATGTCACTCAATTATGTTTATGATTAGTCTGCATTTAGTATGGAACAATGTTAGTAGTAATTTGATATCTATTTAATTATTATTTATTTTATGCATTGCTCATACATGCAGACTTGTGTGGTACATTATGTGTTTACATGTGGGGTACACTACACATGCCACCAAAGTAAATTATGGGCAAGATCTTCAGGACTCCGTTGAGGACCTCAGTTGTCCTCCTGGAAGGATCTGCTTTCCTGGAGGATACTGAGTAATCAAGATCTAGACTCTAAAGGCCAACATGACTAAAGGCTGTCCATCCCCTATCCTCTTTGCCCAATTACCCTCTTTTCTCCCCACTTATTCCACATCCTCTTTCCCCCACTTGTAAGGTTAAGGTGGTTGGTAGCAGTGCCGAGAACCTGAATGGCTAGTCAGTGGTTAAAGAAGACTAGTCGTTAACAGCTCCCCTCTGGCGCCAGGACACGGGTCAGTTGTAAAAATTTCTGTGGTCTAGTCCATGTACACCGTCCCTGCATGGATGGTCCATCCCCTTACGTGCATACTCGTGGGAACCAAATGAAAAAAATTTAAAAAAACAAAAATTGGAGACAGGTATCTCCTCGAAAGACGACCTCTTGGACTCTAGTCAAGAGATCTTGGTCGAACAACCTGGCAGCAGGGGAGAAAGTCATAGAACCCCGCTGTCACAAAACACAATGGCTCCACGACAGGATGTCAAGTCTGACGACCAGTCGAAGGAGAAACGAAAGAAAAAGAAGAGCCAGAAAGAGATTCTGAGACAACGCTATGTCAAAGCTCTCTTTATACTAGAAAAAATTGCCAAGAATGAGGCAAATGACACTCAACATGAACGCGATAAGGAAGATCGTGTCAAATACCAAGCGGTGGTTGACGAGTATCTTAAGTTTAAGGACTCTCAACCATCCACATCCCAGGCAGGTGATTAAAGATGACTTGTTGAAGGCACTGGCCAAAGACAAAAGCGGCTATCTAACTCCTGTGGTAGCAGAATGGGATGCTATAGAGTCGAAATTGGCTGAACTCGTGATGGAACACGTACTCACCAATAAAGATTCTACAGTTCCTCGTTTTTACTCCGGTGAGATACACCGGGGCTACAGGATAATCAAATGCTTGGACGTGTTCTCTAAAGATTTTCTCAGCAAATGTATTGCAAAGATTAGTGATGCATGGGAAGGCTTAAGCCTTAAGCTTATCCCAGCGGGGGAAATCCCTATGAGACCGCGGACAAAGGTTTGGTTACCAAAGATGAGCTGCGATAACCATAAAATACTGAAGTGTCAGAAGCTGCAGAACCCCAGTATTCCAATGGGTGACTGGACAGTCATCCGTTCAGAAGATCATGGGGACAACAAGAAGTGCATTATCTTTGCCATCTCAGAGAATAGCGCAGTTGAGCTAGAGAAGGCGGGGCTAAAACTGTACTTTGGGGTTAGGGACGCCAAGGTTAAGGTGTTCCGTCCCACAGGTCCAGGAGCTGGCGAAGCAGACGAATTGGAGATAGCCAATAATCTGCTGACATGTATGCAGCTAAATGAACCTGCACAAAACCCCACAACCGACGATGAAAATTGTGCAAGTTAATCTTCAGCATTCAAAATGTGCTACAGACAACCTGAGGCTTCATTTAGTGGAAAAGGACCTCGACATTGCTATAGTCCAGGAACTCTGGGTTTCAAACTCCCAAGTCTAAGAGTTCCCGACTTCAACATATAAAACACTATATGTTAAAGATAAAGGTAAGCCAAGATCTTGTCTTACTGCTAAAAAACACATAAATATATTTCTTTGCTCACAGTATAGCTCAGCAGACATGACAGTCGCAACGGTCGAATTAGTGCGAAACAGGAGTTTCCTCCAGCTATATGGCACACGAAAATCCAGCCCCGCCAGACGAAGTGAAGGCTCAAGACGACATTATCCCTGGCTGTGATGCAAACTCAAGGCATACAATATGGGTGTGAGGACATGTTCCTAAAATATTTTGTCTCTTTGTAATTATATGAAAAAAATATATATATTTTTTTTACGTTCATACTTAGCATTGAAATTTAGTTTAGAAAATTTTGTAGGAAATTTCATTCATTAAAAATTTTCAAAAAAAAAAAAAATTGTAAGGGAAACGGAGACAATAATTTAAAGCAAAATAATTTTTGAAAAATTAAGAAAAGCCGTGAATATTTAGAGGATTTATACATAGAGGAAAGAAAGATTTGGAAACAATAAAGTAAAAGAGCGAAAAAAAAGGGACTCAAAAGATAAGATTCTACGTAGAATTACAATAATTTGGGAAAGATAGTGCATTTGTGATTATTTCAGGGTGATTCAACATTGCACCAAGATTTTTTTTACTATTTATACAAATTGAAGTCTCAACGAAATAAAGTCTTTCAACAGAATCCAGTATAGAAAACGATTTTTCAAAAATAAAAATAAAATGCGCAAGTTTCCTGGCAACATAAAGAAGTTTTATAATTTGACAACTTAAACGTATCCTCATTTAAACTTACTTAATGTGAAAATATCCTCACTTAAACTTACCTAAAGTAAACTTTTCATCTTAAATCTACCTAAAGTAGAACTAATCAAACTTAAAAAACGTAACCTAAACATATTGTAAACTAACCATTTCATAACTTAAAATATCTTACTATATTTTAATGTAATTTTACATAACTTAACGTAGCTTAAACCTAATAGTTTTAAATAACTTATTTTTTTGTTTGTTTATTATACTAAATAATTACTATAGTAATGAACAGTCAGACGAATTAGCCCGGGAAGGCTCTGCTATGAATGCCTTCTTATCGGTTTCTGTCGCAATCCCGTTAGGATCAGTCAAAAGCAGAATCCAAAAACACTATCCAGAAAAGGCGAAAAATAGATGGCGAAATCTGGACAAATGTAGAGTCGCGAAAGAAACGTGGCGTACCTACAACGAAAAACGCTCAATGTAACTCATTGGGTACAAACATAAAGGCATCTCGAGACTAATAGCATTGTTTACAGGTCACTGGACGATCGGGAAACATGCAAGCAGACTTGGTCTCCCTTACAATGAATATTGTCGTAGTTGTGGCAATCGCGGTAAGGAGGAGACAGTGTATCATCTTCTATGTGAATGCCCAACCTTGAACACAATCAGACATAAATTTCTGGGAAGGCACCAATTAGACAACCTCTATGAGATATCTGACACTAGACTTAGTGACATTGTTAAATATCTCAATGCTACAGGCTGGATCTAATTAATTTATGTTCTCATTGTTCTTCCCTACATTTCTATCTCATTTCAGACTCAGTACAACTCATTCACCTGGCGAGTAGTATGGTCCCATCAAAACGGATTCTAACGAGTCTACGTGATAGCCCGTAAGGTTACGGGTTACGGGCCACCCAAAAATGGTATTATACACCGATGTTTCGCCATTGCGTCAAGATTTACGTAGTGTTCATAATTGGTACCTAAAATTAAATCAATTTGGGAAGATTTGATAAAAGTTGGGTCCGCTAGATCTATCTTTTCCAGATCTTTCGTGTTTGGGATTTCAAAAGTGTAACTGGGAGTCGCTTAGTTACTTTTGGTAAGATTATGGCTTTTATAAGGATTTCCATATTTGTTCGTTTAGCATATAATGTGAACTTACATTCCTTGCTTGTAGCCCTTTTTTGACCACCAATACCTATAATTTCAAAGTGGGATTTTTAATAGCTGAAGACGATTTCTAACTCTTTCAGCTAAGAAAGTTCGTTGAGAACCGGGATAAATCAAAGCCCTTATTGTGAATAGTTCGCCTCTACATTCTATCTGCATTAAGGCTGTTCGTAAAAGAATGTTTTCATTGCTAGTAGAGCAATTGGCTTGAATATGTTTAGATGTACTTAGCTGATCAGGCTGGGGATTGCTTTGGGTAATTTTTGGAGATGATTTTTGAGCATTAGAGGTTTTGCTTTGTCATACTATGATCGTTATTAGGCATATTACTTTGAGGTCTTTTCGCCATATGTTAAAGGGTGTGATGAGGTTTATTTTTACAATTCGCCTTAATGTGGGATTAACCTAGACAATTATTGCAAAATTTGTTTTTAAATACAAAATCCACTCTCTCTCTCTTGTACCGAAAAGGATCGAAACTTTGGGCAAGTTCTGATTGTATGATCTTCATTGCATAATTTGCAAGATGAAACTAAATTTTCTTGTGATATATATGTTTGTATATTTTGAGATTTCGTGAGCGATAAGTAATTTTTCGAGTTTTTTATGCTTGCAAGAGGTTCTACAGCTTCGTATCTATCTACGAAAAATTGTGACATTTGGAACCATTTTGGAAGTTCACGGAGAGATTCGAGAGATAAGGTGAAATCTGGTAATTTGGTGGAGATCAATCGTATGAGAATAGGATCCCAACTTTCTATCTCAACACCAAGGGTTCTGAGAGTTGCAAGAGAATCATTTACAGAAGATTGAATTCTCCTAATAGATTCACTATCTTCACCAGTAGCAGCGGGAATATCAAAAAGAATTTTGATCTGATTATCTATTAGAACACGCTTATTCTCGTAGCGGGATTTCAGTGCATTCCATGCAATGTCAAAATTATCATGAGAAAAGGTATATCCTTTCACTATATCTCCCGCTTCGGCTCTGGTTTTATTGCGAAGGTGGTATAACTTTGTGTCGTGAGAGAGCTGTGAGTGATTAATGTACACAGCCGTGAACATATAACGAAACGAGGGCCATTGTTCGTAACTACCTTTAAATACTTCTGTATCACAGGGGGTAGGTTTATACAGTCGACTGAATTATCTGGCACTATATTTTGCTGGAGATGGCATAGAATACGGGGATCTTGACTGAAATCCTGGGATATTAGAGTTTTCTAAACGAGATGCTTTTATCACATCCTTGATCTGAGACGAACAGTGATAATGCTTACACATGCTTCAAACTCACTTTTCGTTTGGATTTTAAAATTCCGAGTCAACAGAGGCATATTGGGATAACATAAGATTTTGGTAGGAACTGTCTAATTTAGACCATCTTGTTTCTAAGTCCCTCAACTTGACTTCAAGAACTGATTCAGTTTGATCTTCTACATCGGTTTTATTAAACATATCGCAAAACTGGAGTAAATGTTCACAATCGAACAGAAAACGATCTTTGAGAGGAGGGGTAGATGAGCTATTGGAAGTTGTAGACGTATTGGATTTGGAATTCATATTGGCGAATGAAATAATACGAGATTGAATATCTGTAAAAACAGCTCCAAACAGAGTAATAAATTGGCAATTAAGATAATTTGTCAATTGCCAAATTAAGAAAAATACGATTTAGTAAAATTTTTGCGGTTAAGATTCTAAATATTTGTTATTATCTAAAATTTGCATATAATTATAATCAACTATCTTCCAATAAGATTTAAATTTTGATGAAAAATTTTAAATTTTGTTAAAACTTTTAAATTTTTAGAAATTGTCAACTATTATTGACAACTTTTAATTTTTGATGAAAAATTTAAATTTTTGATGAAAAATTCTAATTTTTGATGAAAAATTTTCTGTGAGAATTTTAATTTTGAGACAAATAAGGGAAAAATTAAATTTTATTAAAAAAATTTCAAATTTAAAAAAAATATGCAAGATTTTGAACAAAAAAAAATTAATTCTGATGAAAAAAACTTTAATTTTCGTTAAACAATTTTTTTTTTACTTTCGAAGAAAAATTTCAAATTTCGAGAAAAAAATAAATTTTTTGGGAAAAAAATTAAGTTTAATGAAAATTTTAATATTAAACACTTTATTTTCAGTTAGAATTTCGATGAAATGTTAAATTTTGAGAAAATTTTTGTTAAATATTTAATTATTGGCGAGAGAAAAATATTTTGGGGAAAATTTAAAATGGTGAATTTTTTTTTAGGTGAAAAATTTTAAATCTTGCTGAATTTGTTTTTAATTTTTGTTAAAATTTTTAATTTTTGGGTAAAATTTTACTTTTGGTGATAAAATTGGACTGGATGCGATGCATTGATGTATTCTAATTGGTGATTCTGACGAAATGAATACATCTCTGGCACTGGGTACGGTCTTGGTGCCATACGTTTTCCGTGGACCAAATAAATGGGTATCATGCACTTTTAAGATCAAGGTGGTAGGTAGCAGTGCCGAGGATCTGAATGATTAGTTAGTGCTAAAAGAAACTAATAGTGAACAGCTCCCCTCTGATGCTGATGGCAAGGGTCACACAGTGGGGTCAAACGCAAATTTTTTGGTAATAAATCTGAATCTCCTAAACTACTGGTCGGATCAAATTGAAATGTATGGAAGAGTTGTAGAGGAGGACCTAAGCTTTCAGAAAAATCATCTTGTAGTCACCCTGTGATAACACGAGATAAGCTACAGGGTGTCAAAGTTGACTACCTCGAGTATGTAAAAGTTAAAAAAAATCGTAACTTGAACAAATGAAGTCCGATTTTAAAGATTTTTATATTTCTGGAAAGTGCTTGGCAAGATAAAGAAAAAATAAGCTTACTCATCTAAGTTATCTCTTACAGTTAAAAAGATATTTACGCTTGAATTTTGAATTTTTGATTTTTTGGCTCGAATTTCTTTCGTTTTTCGGGAATAAGTCCGGAGATATATGAGGTAAAAATTTTTTAAAAATATTCTGTAATTTGCTACATATTTTAAAATAATATGCTGAAAGAATTTTTGGATTATCTCAATTCGTCTAGACGTGAAAAATATTCAAAGTCAGCACTCTGAAATTGGCATGAAAAATGGCTATTTTTTTTACAAAAATATAGTACAATTCATTCACTTTTTTCTCAAAGTTCCGTTAATAAAAAAATTTTTTCCTTATTAATTTCAAAAGATAAGGCTTCATAAATGGTTAATAAAGAAATTTTTATTGATTAAAGTTTGCACCCTACATCCAGCATTGGCCGAGCTTTTTTAAATTTGGTACCCATATTTTTTATAGAAATAGATTTAGAATGATTTAACACTAAACTGCTTTCCGCCCGGCCAAAAACGAATGAAGGAGTGGAGATTTTATGTTAAAAGTCAGTTTTTTTAACGACTATTTTTAAAAGCATATTAAAAGCATATTAGCATAATATTTTTAATATTATTTCTTATGTAATATATAAAAAACAAATCAAGCTTTCATTCCTAAAAAAATCAATAAAATATCTCCAATAACCTATTTTTGGTAATTTTTCAAAAATAAATTTTTTTTTTTAAAAAATAGCTGAGAATACAAAAAAATTTAATTTTTTTAATACAACTCCACTAATTTTGCAAATACTTTAAAAATGTTAAAAGAATATAAAAATAGACTTATTTACCAATTCAACGATATATAAAATGTTGATATAGGTCATTTAATAATAGTAATATAATGGCCTTAAAACTACCAAGTCACATCAAAAGTTGCAAAATTCACTATTTTGTTCCGTATTTCCATATGTGTGTATACGTAACACTCAACTGCATTGCTTATTTTTGTTACGAGATAATAATATTTATTAATGAATTTATTTAAAGTGTTCATAATTTTTTTCTACTGAAAAGATTTTTAAAATTACCCATTTAAAGCTTTAGTAACACGTACGCAACCAAAGGAAATAGAAAAAGTTATAGACGTATTACCAACAGCTTCTCCCAATCGATTACATCGGATAATCCAAAGCATAGTGACACCGAAATCAACATCGTCCTTTACCTCTGAAGATGCTTTAGCTCTAATATTAAATTTAGGATTATCAAGAAACCAATACGAGATTTTGAGGAAATCTGTTAGCGAAAAAGGATATGCTATCTTTCCCAGTAGCAAATCAGTGAGAGAAGCGAAAAGTAATATTTTACAGCCTATGGAGCACCCGGTTAATGCTTCTGTTAAAAGTGCTAAAGTTAATATATTGCAATTACATGAAAATACTGCCTCTAAAATTATATCTACCTTCAGCAATGATAACATTGAAAAATGCAAAGACTCTGAACTTATTTTAATATTCAAATGGGGCTGCGATGGAACATCAGGATTTTCGGAATACAAACAACTGGATGGAAGTAATTCTGGAAATAATTATTCCTCGCTGTTTATAGCGTCTCTGGTACCACTTCGAATGCGCTTAAATAAGCCTTCCTCATCGACAAGAAATGACTCGCTTTTTGATGATATATGGATAAATTTAACTCCAGGTTCCAAATTTTTGTGCCGTCCAATCCTTTTTGATTACACAAAAGAAACCACGGTTACAATAAACAGCATTGTCAATCAATTGGAAGAAGAAATTAAAGCATCGCCCCCAATATATGTAAAAGTATCAAACAGAACTATTAAAGTTACATTTCAACAACAATTAACGATGATTGATGGAAAAGTTGCAAACGCTATGACAGATGGAAATGTAATATATGTGGAAAAATAAGTTCACAATTTCAGGATAATTCTGAAGTCCTTGTTAATAAAAATTCTTTAAAATTTGGAATATCACCACTCCACGCAAGGATAAGATTTTTGGAGTTCTGCTTACATCTTGCATATGATATGAAGTACAGAAATATTCCCGGGCAGGAAAATGCTATAGTAAAAAACAATTTGGAACTTCACGAATTACGAAAAGAGGAGAAGAAAAAAATTCAATTAGAATTCAAAGAACAACTCGGATTAATAATTGATAAACCTCTACATGGCTATGGAAGCTCAAATGATGGAAATACAGCAAGACGTTTCATTGAAAATCTGGAACTCACATCTTCAATCACAGGCATTGACTTAAATATTTTGAAGCGTTTTTAGATTATATTGGCAGCCATTAATAGCAAAAAACAAATTAATGCGAACAAATTTAAAATTTTTGCTTACGAAACTAAAGAACTACTTAACATTACATACCCCTGGAAATCAATGACTCCAACAATTCACAAAGAGAGAGCTAATAGAGGAAGCACAGGAAGCCCGAAATAAAGATGTTAAACATTTCCGACTCTTCAATACCAGAAAATGTTCGAAAATAGCGCAAAATATGGATATCATCAGATCCAGTTATATATTCTATAAGAACACGATGGCTACCAAAAATCACTCTTGAAATAGAAAAAGAGGATTCCGAAGCTAAGGAAGTTAAAAATTTGCTAACGTTTGATGTTTCTGATTATTTTCAAGAAAATCTATAATAATATCTTCGATAATATATTCTTAATAAAATAAATATACGGGATATATGTATAATAAGTATGTAAATATGTAGAACAAATTAAATAAACATTACTCAAATAAAGAATTTACTACTTTATAATAACAAATATATACCTACATAATACATTAGAAAACTAAAATGTTACGTATACACACATATGGAAATACGGAACAAAATAGTGAATTTTGCAACTTTGGACGTGACTTGGTAGTTTTGAGGCCATTATATTACTATTATTAAATGACCTATATCACATTTTATATATCGTTGAATTGGTAAATAAGTCTATTTTTATATTCTTTTAACATTTTTAAAGTATTTGCAAAATTAGTGGAGTTGTATTAAAAAAAATTAAATTTTTTTGTATTTTCAGCTATTTTTTTTTTTTTTAATTTATTTTTGAAAATTTCCAAAAATAGGTTATTGGAGCTATTTTATTGATTTTTTAGGAATGAAAGCTTGATTTGTTTTTTATACATTACATAAGAAATAATATTAAAAATATTATGCTAATATGCTTTTAAAAATAGTCGTTAAAAAAACTGACTTTTAACATAAAATCTCCACTCCTGCATTCGTTTTTGGCCGGGCGGAAAGCAGTTTAGTGTTAAATCATTCTAAATCTATTTCTATAAAAAATATGGGTACCAAATTTAAAAAGCTCGCGTGACATTTTTTTTATTAATCGATAAAAATGAAACTATTTTTTAAAATTGACAATTTTCGGCCAATGCTGGATGTAGGGTGCAAACTTAAATCAATTCAAAATTTCTTTATTAACCATTTATGAAGCCTTATCTTTTGAAATTAATAAGGAAAAAATTTTTTTATTAACGGAACTTTGAGAAAAAAGTGAATGAATTTTACTATATTTTTGTAAAAAAATAGCAATTTTTCATGCCAATTTCAGAGTGCTGACTTTGAATATTTCTCACGTCTAGATGAATTGAGATAATCCAAAAATTCTTTCAGCTTATTATTTTAAAATATGTAGCAAATTACAGAATATTTTTAAAAAATTTTTACCTCACATATCTCCGGACTTATTCCCGAAAAACGAAAGAAAGTCGAGCCAAAAAATCAAAAATTCAAAATTCAAGCGTAAATATCTTTTTAACTGTAAGAGATAACTTAGATGAGTAAGCTTATATTTTCTTTATCTTGCCAAGCACTTTCCAGAAATATAAAAATCTTGCAAATCGGACTTCATTTGTTCAAGTTGCGATTTTTTTTAACTTTTACATACTTTGACACCCTGTAGAATATCTCGTGTTATCACAGGGTGACTACAAGATGATTTTTCTGAAAGCTTAGGACCTCCTCTACAACTCTTCCATACATTTCAATTTGATCCGACCAGTAGTTTAGGAGATTCAGATTTATTACCAAAAAATTTGCGTTTGACCCCACTGTGGGTCAGTTGTATTCAGCCTAGTCCGCGTACGCCGTCACTGCGCGAGATGGTTTATTTTTTACGTGCTTACTCGTGGGACAAAATTGAAGAAAAATATATAGAAACAAATAGGTTAAGGGATGAACGAGACAAAGGGACAATGGACAAAGGAGACTGCGTTAGAGAAGTGGAAGGGACGGACGCTGACATAAGAGCTAGGGATAGGGTCGAGGTAGGGGAAAACAAGGACGACGTCGGGAAAGGGGGGAAAAATGAGGATGAGGACGATGACATGGACTTGCTAAGACTGCATACGAACATCCTCATACAACACGGACAACTAATGACCCAACTGATAGAGGAGGACAGCCTGCTGGACTCGGCGGAGTGCCCTGTAGGATCTGGTGCGACGGAGGGACTGGAGGACCTGTCTTTTGGATCCGATGAAGAACATGAGACAACAGTTGTCTTTGCTCTTGATCGGGGCAAGGAAACGGAACTGCAGTCCCTGCGTCAACACTGGGTATGAAGCAGGTGAGCTCGACGGGGGCATCAGGCATGTCAAGTCATATGGCCAAACCTATTGTTCGGCAGGAAGCGGTAGCATATCCAATGGATGAGCAAGCCGTAACCGACAGTAGAACGAGATATGAAAAAGCGAATAACGGTGTTAGGGCCTCTATAGCTGCACTAAATAAGTTGGCTAAGAATAACCCATCGCTGTTAGACGAGCGGGATAGGCATGTTCGCAGGAAATACCGAAAGAGCATCTACATGTTTGAACGGACCTATGGCTCTATCGGTGACATCCTGGGATTGTCTTATCCCGATGGTTTTAAAGTGGAGGTAGAGGAAGGTCCGGAAATTGCTCGCAAGGGTAAAGAGTCCGTGTCTACCAGCACTTTAGAACCACAAGTCGGCTCTGTTAAACATGGTGGTGCTCACAAGCCATCCAGCAGTCCTGTAGGTTCTCTCAAGGGAAGTGACAGGTCAGCAAGAATTGGTAGTGGGAAAAAACACATTGAGAAGAGAGTAGAGATACCCTCTACCTCCAAGAAAGCAGGTCATGTACCGCATGACTCTTTTAAGGGTCCTCCTAAGGGGACCATAAAAAGAGTGAGGTCGGAGGATGACCAGCAGATTCCATCTGCGAAGAAGGTTGGTAAGGCACCAAGTGGCCCGCACAAAAACTCTCATAAGAGGAGTAGTGAAGCGGGTATTATCTGGTGACGTACAACCTTCATCGTTCAAAAAGGGGAAGGATTCGTCCAAGTCGGACATTCTTCAAGCAGCAGTCATTGACCGTGCTGATCCAGATGGGAGAATCAGTACGGAAATGTGGCTGCTGATTGAGGACAAACTTATGGACGAAATCTTCCAGGCAAGGCACAGGCCGGGTGAAATAGCCTTCATGGGTGCAGACTGAACAAGGGGCGTCAAGACTGTTGGTTGGGGTAACAAAGAAACTTTTGAATTCCTGAAAGCCGCGATTGACAGATGTGGCAATCTCTGTCCAGATGCGTAATTGGAGGTTATACCACGGTATGGATTCCACCACCCATTATGCCGGTGGAAGTCATACTGGGAATATTGGAAGGACAGAATAGGGGGATCAATACAAGTCAATGGAAACTTGTCTCTTCATTGACTTGTAAAGAGAACCAAGGAAAAGATTTCCGATTCACAGTGGATCGGGAATCTATTAAGAAATTGGAGTCATTGGGGGGGGGGGGGGTTTGTTACATTCGGGCTTGGCTACATCAAATTTCGCTACACGAAAAATAACAAAGCCAAAGAGGTTACGGATTCTGGTGAAGAATGAACTTCAGTTAATTCTTCTTAACTCTTTCAGTTATGGTGATCTAACGGTCGTTCAAGGAGAGACGTTGGGAGGCAGTAAACTGGCCTTGGCCTCGGTGTACATGCCCTATGAAGAGCTGGAACCACCAGATGACAGGGTGTGGGTCTTAGCCGAGTACGCAAGACGGAATGGAGTACGTCTATTGCTCGGTTGGGTAGCAGGGATACCAATAGGAGAGGTGAGTCAACATTTGATTTTATTATTGCGAATGATCTTTTAATCTGTAATAGGGGTAGTACTCCTACGTTCAGGACGAAGGATAGGAATTCAGTAATAGACATTATTACATTGACTAACTCTAGGGACCTAGTTGAGGATTGGAGGGTGGCCATGGGGTGCACTTTCTCTGACCATGGCAGAATAACCTTTAATCTGAACTTCCTGGGTTCTGAAGGGAAACCTTTTAGGAATCCTAGAAGGACGGATTGGGACGCCTTCGGGCGGGGTCTGAGGTCAAGATTGACTGGAGTTCTTGTCGAGGGAAAATCTTGACGAAGTGGTAGAGAAGGTAACGGGGTCTATTAACAGAAGCTATGAGCTCAACTGCCCGTTGAGCTATCCGGGTAAAAGCAAACAGCCGGTCTGATGGTCAGAGGAGTTGAGAGCTCAACGGACCACAGTTGGCAGGCTGTACAACAGAGCCCATAAGTCTGGTATGGACGAAGATTGGGGCACCTAATGAGTGTGTTTCAATAAGTACAAAAAGGACATTAGATGAGCTAAAAGAGCCTCGTGGATTAAGTACAGCGAGGCCATTGACTCTGTCAATGAACTTTCTAGATTCAGAAAGATACTGTCAAAGAACCCTAGTGTTCCTGGGAGTATGCAGAGATCAGATGGTTCACGGACGGAGTCTAGTTCTGAGTCACTTAATGTGCTTTTGGAAACCCATTTTCCGGGTTGCAGGGATCCATTGGTGGAGGAATCAGGTGAGGGAGAGCACTTATTCACGGAGTCCACCAGTGGGATAATTGGAACAGTGGTAAGAGACCTGATAACGGTTGAGAAGGTCACATGGGCGGTGAGCCTTATAAGTCACCTGGCCCGGATGGTATTTTTCCGGCCATGTTGGTGGTTCGTCTACTACTGGTTGAGATTTTTAAAGGGTGTAGGGTACATAGACATATACCAAGGGGGTGGAGAGAGGTAAGGGTCATATTCATACCGAAAGGTGGTAGGACCTGTCACTCGAAACACAAGGACTATAGACCTATCAGCCTATCGTCTTTCCTTTTGAAGACTTTAGAGAGACTGATAGACCTATATTTAAGATCTTCTGGTAGCTCCAGCATCATGAGTAATGCTCAACATGCTTATCTGAAGGGTAAATTTGTGGAGAGTGCGCTGAGTGATGTGGTGGGTTATATAGAACAAGGACTTCGGTATAAGGAATACACCATGGCCGCGTTCTTGGATATTGAGGGAGCGTTCAACAATATCAAGATTGACGCTATAAAGCAGGCGCTGGTGGATCTTAAGATACATGACTTCTTGATCGAATGGGTAATCCTCATGCTAAGCAACAGGATTGTCAATTCAAGCTTGGGTGTAGTATGTTTAAGAAAACTAATTACTAGGCGGACTCCGCAAGGGGGAGTACTCTCATCCCTGCTGTGGCTAATAGCTGTCGGAGTGATTTTGCGTCAATTCGACAGCAGAGGGCGGAAGATCGTGGCATATGCTGATGATGTGGTCATGCTGGTAAAGGGAAAATTTCTTCCCACAATCAGTGAGATCATGCAGTCCGCGCTGGGTGAGCTGTCCTCGTGGGCCGCTGATAAGGGGTTGGGAGTGAACCCGGAAAAGACAGAGTTGGTTCTGTTTACTAGGAGGTACAAGGTAGAGAATTTCAAACTACCGGTGCTGTGTGGAACTGAATTGAGGCTTTCAGACTCAGCGAAATATTTGGGGGTATTCCTCGATAGTAAACTGACCTGGAAGAGGAATGTTCAGGAGAGACTAAAGCGTGGCCTCAATGCCTACTACACCTGTAGAAACTCCATAGGTAAAAGTTGGGGGCTCAAACCAAAAGTTGTATATTGGATTTACATTTCGGTGGTGAGACCAATCCTTTCTTATGGCTATTCTGTTTGGTGGCAGGCACTGGAACGTAAGAGTAATAGGAACCTTTTGTCGAAGGCACAGAGGTATGCTTCAATTGGCATTACAGGTGCAATGAGAAGCACACCACAGGCGGCTCTGGATGTCATACTTCATCTCTTACCCATTGAAGAGTTTGTGAAGGGCATGGCAGCAAAGAGTCTGCTGAGACTTAAGGAATTAGGACTATTAGGCTCATCAAGAGCAGGTCACTCCAGGGTCATATACGAGATCAGCTACGGTGAGGTTAATTTGAACTCCACAGGGGCATCAGATTACATGGCCGCTGAATCAGACTTCGGGGTAAATCCTGTCGTGGTGATACCTGATAGGGAGATCTGGTCCGGTACTGAGAGACTATATGAAAGTTGTGCAGTGTTCACGGACAGATCAAAGATGAACGAAGGTACTGGGGCGGGGGTCTATATTATGGGCACGGATTTGAAAGGCTCTTTTGGACTCCCTGATGAGTGCAGCGTTTTTCAGGCTGAGATTCTCGGCATCCTGAAAGACGCAGAAATAATCAGACAAAACATTGCGAGAGGTACCGAGGTCACTCTCCATGTGGACAGTCAGGCGGCTGTGAAGGCCTTGGGGACACATTTGGTGAGATCCAGGCTAGTTGCTGCCTGTAAGAAGACATTGAGAGAGCTGATGGAGGACTACATGGTGAGACTCTGCTGGGTGCCTGGCCATTGCAATATTTCAGGCAATAAATTGGCTGATGAACTGGCAAGGCAAGGCGCAGCAAAGAATGTCTCGGAGAGGGAAACCTATGTGAAACCACCACTAAGTTTCTTCTGTGGGAAGATCAATGATTGGATCTTGGTCAGAACCAATTCGGCTTGGGAGAGTAGAGAGGACTGTAGAGTGTCGAGGGCGATATGGCCGGTACTGAACAATGCAGGCACTAGCACTCTCCAGGGCATGAATAGGAAGAGCTTGAGGATCATGATAGGGGCCACTCTTTGATAGGGAAGATGAGGTCTAGATGGGACGCTAGCAATTCTGATTTTTGTAGAATGTGTGGAGACGTCGACGAGACCGAGTCTATTGAGCACATTGTGTGCCATTGTCCACGATTGCAGCATCGTAGGATGAAATGGCTGGGTAGCCAATTCCTCGGCGGGCTAAGTGACGTTCGGGACGCAGATCTTGTAGACGTCATAGGCTTCGTCATGGGAATCGGATGCTTAAGAGAGAATCAGGGGTATAACCCTAGGGGGATTGATAACATTGCTAATCCCCCTATATGATTCGTTCACATTTCTACCCCTTTTATCCTCTACTCTACTATTTTCTGTATTTTCTATTTTCTGTATTCTATACTCTATATTTCACAGCTATTTTATTGAAGGGACTCACAATGGACCGGGATCGGTCTCTGGGTGGAGATGTGGTACTATCTGGTATCACATCAACCTTCTCTATCTATCTATCATGGTAAGTTTGTATTTTAAAATGTGTGTACGACTTTGAATATTTTTTCTTTTAAGATTTATTAAATTTAAATGGTTTTCACTATTTCTATAGTTTTTGACCAAAATATATTGTAATTAATTCAATATATTTGTGAGATATCGCAATTTAAAAAATGTTCCTATATGTTAAAAATTTAAACGTATAGATTTTTCCAGCTCTGTTGTGTATTTCTTCTTTTTGTTTCCTTGTTTGTTTATTTGTAAACTATTTTTTTTAGTTATTATTTGTTTTTCTGATCTCTTTTTGTTAAACAGTCTCTTAAATTTCAATATAAAAAAGGTTTTTCTTTTTGTATGTTGTGCTTTATGTTCTCCTTATTATATATATATATATATATATATATATATATATATATATAAATATTTTTTGCAGTGGTCTGCATGGTTTATATATTTAAATGTGAATGCTTGTTTTTATATAAAAAATTTGATTATTATTATTATTATTATTATTACCTGCCTGTTTTTATAACACGAACGCAAGAACGACTCGTCTAACTTACATTTAAAACAAAAACAAATTTTGAAATTTTGTTTTTGTTTAAAATATAAGTTATACGAGTCGTTTTTGCGCTCGTGGTATAAAAATATGCAGTATTATTATTATTATTATTATATATTTCTCCAGCTTTAGATCAAAAGAAACGAAAAAGAAAGAAAGCAGAAACTGTTCAATCCTTTTCAACTTCAGTTTTCATGTCCGAAACCTTAGAGCTCAACACTCTCCTAAAAAAGTTTTGGGTGCAAGAAGAAATGGCGTCGGCTTTGGCATTAGGCGCCAGATGATGTCTTATTATCGCTGGCACGTAGGATCTGGGCTAGCGACTTGATTGCTTCAACAATTAACTTGGCGTCAGGGGTTGCTGCAAGTGTTGTTTGTTGATTTACTTGAGGTTGAGTTGGTGGTAGTTGTTAACGTTGTTGGTGACGTCGCTGACTGGTGATAGTAATTCTTCAGCGTCTGGCCCGTTGAGGCTGGGGAATCAAAAGGGTGTGATGGAACCTGTCGCACTTTCTGCAGGTATCCATAGAAGAACACGATCGAAGATCATGACTTCTTGCCAAGCGGTTGACACAATAGCGGTGATTTCGACAAATTTTTTCCTCTTTTTGACGGTAATTTTCAAGAATTTGCTGCAAAATCGTAGAGCGTGAAAGCTTTTGCAAAGAACACACATGTATATTTCCGGTCTTCTGTTGTTTCTAGGGCTAAAGAAACAAATTGATTACTGATATCT
Organism: Protocalliphora azurea; assembly: GCA_932274085.1. Classification (NCBI taxonomy): domain Eukaryota; kingdom Metazoa; phylum Arthropoda; class Insecta; order Diptera; family Calliphoridae; genus Protocalliphora; species Protocalliphora azurea. Next base: position 74,735,242 of record OW026520.1, read on the forward strand.
GAGAGTCATATAAAAGTGGTGATAATAATATGCATTTCAAATTAAATTTTAATAGAGTTGTGTACAAGTAAAGTAATGAGTAAATTTAACATGAGTTATTTTGAATTTTCATTGTCCATATAAGGAAGATAACATAATTTTACAATAGAGTAATAATACCTGAAGCAATACGAACGTCAGCAGTACGGACGTTCTGATCTGAACTATTCGTCCTAATCGCCACTCATAAGGTGGTTGCAAATCATCAATGACTACCATTAGATCTAATGACTGGAATCGAGTAAGTAACGCGACCAATAGTCATCGAAATAAACTAATTTAAACGTAAAAATAAAAAATATTTAAAAATTTACTCTGAATCACGATAAAACTACGGAAGGTAGAATAATTTGGCAGTTGTCATTCGTAATTCTTGTTGTCAGAAAATTTAATTATGAAGAACAAAAAAAAAAAAAAAAAAAATAAAAATTACGAATAAAAAAATATATATTGTTACGAAATTGTATTTGAACTCAAATATAACGGTTTTAACGGCTGGTTTAAACTTAAATCTTTCTCAATGCTTCTAGACATTTCTGTTTATGTTAACAGCAGTTAACCGAGTGTCTACATTAGACAAATTTATATCAAAACAAACGTCAAAATCAGTACGAATATATACAAGGTAACCTTAGTTAAACATTTGATTATTAATTTGGTTGTTACAGTTGTCAAACTTCATATATAAAAACAATAATGAATACGCCATATTGTTGTTTTTGTGCAACTGTTGCCAGCTTCCACAAATTCGCGTCAAGTTTGACGTTTGTCTTGATAAAAAAATCTCTAATGTAGACACTATGTAACATATCTGTAGAAATTATTAACATATTTGTAAACATACAACATTGAATAAAAAGCTTTCACCACTGTTTGTAAGTATGGCAACACTAAATGTTGAAACTGCTAACAATAACATCAAAAGCTTTAGTTTGTCCGTTAAGAACATTGTAGAAAGAAATAGAGCTTTCGAGAAACATCTAATAGATGTCAGTTCAGCGTACATAAATTGAATGTGAGAACACCATAGAGTCAATCTAATTCTAAGCGACGTTAAATAAAGCCAAATAAACTGCCTTGGCTGTATATTCTTGTACATTATTAAAGTGTGCTGTATAAAGTGTGTAATTAAAGTGCGTGTGTATTAGAACACATAATAACTAATTAAATTGTTATTGTTGTGCATTTTAAATAAAATAAAGAGTCGTTACAACTTTTAAACTACTAAACTGCTGTTATTTGCAATCAATAAACCACCGTTTTTAAAAATTTAAAAATTTGTGTCAGAAGTGGGATTGCAAAATAATAAGCAGTCATGAAGTTTGAAAAGCTAAAAGTGGATCAACTCAAGAGAGAATTGAATAAGTTGGAGTTACCTACAGCTGGTAATAAAGCAGAATTACAAAAGAGGCTGATAGGTGAATTCAAACGGCGTAATATTGACATCGGAACTTACGAATTCGAGTATAAAGAAGAAATGTAAGTTTCTACCCGTGCAACAACAAGCAGCACGGATCTATCCACAATGTTTGCTGCTATGATGGAGTAATTTAAAAAAGCCAACGAGAAACTTCTTGATGAAGTTAAAGAAACTTCTAAAGCAAATAACGAGAAACTTCTTGCTGAAGTTAAAGAAGAAAATAAAATAATGGAAATGAAATTTCAAGAAACTTCTAAGGTAAATAACGAGAAACTTCTTGCTGAAGTTAAAGAAACTTCTAGAGCGACAGATGCGAAACTTCAGAAAATTTCTGAAGTTATAAACAGCAGAGTAGATGGCATTGAGACAAAGGTGTCCGACTTAGAGAGCTGCCTAGATATACAAGCCAAAGTCGTTGATAAAGTTGATAAAAAAACTGTCCAACTTAGAGAGCTGCCTGTCCGGTTTAGAGAATGAAATAACCAAAGTTGTTGATGAAAAAGTACATGATCTAGAAATAAAGATGAATAATCTTCAATGCCAAGATGGACAGGTGCGAATTATTCCAGAATCATATATATTGGCCTTAAAAGGAAATGCAGCAGTAGTTATTGAAAGAGTTCCAGCATGTAACAGAAATAGTTATAGTGACATAATGGATGCATAAGTACGCTGGGGAACATAAAAAGGAATTATACCGAATGGAATTGCGTGGTAGAGTGCAGAAGTCCAATGAGACTACAAGAATTTGCGTTGGAAATCGAGCGTTTGCAGTTTAGTTATCCAGGGGAATACAGCCCGTTTTTCGACAATATCAAGATTTTGCATTTGTTAATGGCATTCGCGATCCTGAAATAAAACACGAGGTTTGTACCACACCTAAACCATCATTTACTGATACCGTCTAATTCGCACTGGCACAAGAAACGGCGAAAATAATTTCAAAGCCGCAAATATGCAAGGTGCGGAAAGTCGAATTTGTTCCTGATAATGAGAGAAATATAGTCTACAAATTAAAAAAGATTTTGTAGGCGTTTAATGAGAAGCAAAATAAAACCAGAGTAAAATGTTATAACTGTAGTAAATCGGGTCATAATCAGCGAAACTGCAAAGCACCAAGAAAACGAACCTGATCTGCCTCGCCTCAAAGAAATAACCAGCAGTCAAATCATCAATCATCACAAGAATCACCTTTAAACTAAAACGAGCTAGCACTATGGGGCAAGAGCTAGCTCCCACATGTGAGGACCCCACAATCTCCATATCCGTAATGCAGCAGTAAAATAGCAATCTTACTGCTTCTGGGTACATCAACGGTCAAAGGCCTTAAAAACTGAATGACGTCACCAAGAAAGACAGCTACCCGCTACCAAGAATTGACGACACCATAGATACACTAGCTGGAACACAATGGTTCTCTACATTGGACTTGCAAAATAGTTATTGGCAAGTAGAGATTTCAGAGAAAGACAAGAAAAAACGCTTTTAGCGCGAGTGATGGGTTATGGTAGTTTAATGTGGTGCCATTTAGACTCTGCAATGCTCCAGCCACATTCGAGCGTTTAATGGAACAAGTATTGAAAAGAAGACATGCTTGGTATACCTCGATCACATAATTGCCATGGGTAAGACTTTTTATGAACATCTAAGAAACCGAGAAGTCCTTAAACGAATATCAGCGGCTGGACTCAAACTCAGTGTAAAGAAGTGTGCATTGTTCCAGAAAGAAGTCAATATTTGGGATATCGGGTAACAGCAGAAGGAATATCAACAGATGAAGATAAGATAATTGCTGTAAAGGACTGGCCACGTCCGAGAAATCTCCACGAATTGCATAGTTTTCTTGGCCTTTGTACATACTACAGACTATTTGCGCCGAATTTCACCAATGTAGTTGCAAGCTTACATGAGCTGACCAAGAAGTCACAATCATTCCAATGGTGTGAAGTACAAGAACTAGCATTTCAGAAGCTCAAGGATCTATTATGTACGGCATCAATTTGTCATATCCTATACCTGGAGAAACATTTCTGCCACTGAAAAGGTCATTGGATACTTCAGCCGAACGTTTTCGAAGCCTGAAAGAAACTACTGTGTACCGCGACGAGAACTTTTGGCAGTATTAGAGTGTGTGAAGCATTACCATAAATATCTGTATGGTCAACACTTCCGACTGAGAACCGATCATTCTGCCCTCAGGTGGTTGCTGCAATTTAAACAACCTGAAGGACAGCTCGCTCGTTGGATAGAGCGGCTTCAGAGCTATGATTTTAGCATCGAGCACCGGAAGGGTTTAAAACACGGCAATGCTGACGCGCTGTTAAGACGGCCCTACAACGTGGAATGTTAGCATTGTACAAAAGCCGAGGAAAAGGAATGTATCATCCATGTTCGACTAATGCATATTGAGTCCAGTGAAGATTGGTCTGTAACACAAAGAAACGACCACATACTGGAAAAATTATATCGGTAAAAGAAGAAGGTAGAAGGCCAGCTCGCAACGAAATATCCGCCGAAAGTCCACTGATGAAATCATATTGGGCCTTATAGAATAGCCTACAGTAAAAGAGTGACAAATCTAATTGTAGTACCATCCTCTAAAATAAAACGAAGTAATGATAGAGTTCCATGACGGTCCCAGTGGTGGTCATCTTGGTGTAACAAAAACCTTAGAAAAGTTAAAACAACGTTTTTATTGGATGGGTTGTCAGCAAGCAGTAGCCGATTGGGAAACCGTTACGTTCTAGTGGCCAGGGGTGTGTGCCATACCAGATTAGGAAGCTAAAACTTTTATAAGCGTATTTCTGAACAACTGGATTTGCCGCTATGGTGTTCCAATGGAGTTGCATTCCGATCAGGGTAGAAATTTTGAATCTGCCGTATTCAAGGAAATGTGCAATTTATACGGAATAAGAAAAGCCAGAACAACGCCACTGCATCCTCAATCTGATGGCACATCAGAAGGACTAGGATGAAGACATACCGAAATTTCTATTGGCATACAGATCAGCTATTTATGACTCAACCTCTCGAACACTTGCAAAAATTGTCTTCGGGACAGAACTCAAGTTGCCTGGTGATTTAGAATTCGGTATTAAACCCTCATCAATAAATAAGGAAAACACTTCCCAAGAGCAAGATGACCAGCGATAAAATGAAAGCCATATACGATCGAACAGCGAATTCTGAAGGATTTAACGAAGGCCAGCTTGTAATGTTGTATAATCCACAACGTAAGAAAGGACCCATTGGGATGGACCATACAGTGATTAAGAAATTAAACGACGTGGTGTATAGAATACAGAAAGAAGAGAGCCAGAGATCTAAAATGAAGGTCGTACATCTAGATTGACTAGCTGCCTATGGGAGAAGTGAATCTGTGCATATTCGTGGACGAACAGGCTTAAGCGGGCGGCAATGTTACGAAATTGTACTTGAATTTTATCGGCTGGTTTAAATTTAAATCTTTCTCAATGCTTCTAGACATTTCTGTTTATGTTAACAGCAGTTAACATATCTGTACACATACAAGATTGAATAAAAAGCTTTCACCATTGTTTGTAAGTATGGCAACACTAAATATTGAAACTGCTAACATTAACATCGAAAGCTCTAGTTTGTCCGTTAAGAACATTGCAGAAAGAAATAGACCTTTCGAGAAGCATCTAATAGATGTCAGTGCAGCGTATATAAATTGACCGTGAGAACACCACTGAGCCAGTGTATTGGAAGCATCATTAAGTAAAGGTAAATTACCTGCCTTGGCAGTATATTCTTGTACATTATTAAAGTTTGCTGTATAAAGTGTGTAATTAAAGTGCGTGTGTATTAGAACACATAGTAACTAATTAAACTGTTATTGTTGTGCATTTTAAATAAAATAAAGAGTCGTTACAACTTTTAAACTACAAAACTGCTGTTATTTGCAATCAAAGTATACGGGTTATTTAAAGGAAATAAACCACCGTTTTTAAAAGGAAAAAAGGTAACAATATTAATATATTTCGTTTGTATTTGTAATTTTTAATATTTATTTCATAGATTAATAATTCTTTGAACTGCTGAACTCCATTTTTGTAAATATAATACACATAAAATTATATGGATATTTGGTTTTTTATAAAACTTATTCACATATTTTTTTCAGTTTGAAGATACATTTTGTTTTTATTTTTTGATGTTTTGTTTTGAATTTTTTTACATTTTATTTTGATTATTATAATTTCAAATGATAATAACTTATTTAGTTTTAACATGCTACGAATAAAAAAGAAAATTATTTTTTAAAACAAATTTATTTTTATAATACGAAATAAAATGAAGACTAATTATCAGGCTTGGAGCTTACAATTAAAATATACAAAATTACTCCAAATAAACATTGTATATTGAATCTTCTTAATAAAATTTCAATAAGGCTTAATTTTAAAAGCTTTTGCCATCAAAAAATGATGTGATTTCAAACGTATCCCTGAAGGGTGCCAGGAACAGATTTGCGAACCAATATATTTACGCAGAGGAGATCGCAGATAATAAGGAAGCGGTTAGAGATTTACATAAGTTCTTGCCCTATGCAAAGTTGGTGAAGAGCATCCCCAATAAAAGAAGAAACGAAGGTCCGCGATACTATAAGTGGAACACGACTGAGTTTTAAAGGAACACGCAATTAATTTTGTATATGACAAACCGGTATACATGGGCGCAAAAACAGTCGATAGAAATGTCATTAAAAAACCTTAAGAACTTACATGGAAAATCTTAAAACTAACTAGATTAAAAGATTTTAAGTATTTATCTTATCTATAATACAAATAGATCCTTGGATAACTCTTATCAGAAGCAAGTGTGAAAAACAAGGGTTGTTTATACACATGTGTGAAAAGCCAATGAACACATGCGTTATAAGTCAGGATGAATACAAATATATTTTAGATAAGTAATTTCAACTATAAATATGAGAAAAAAACATAAATCTTATTTATAATTATAACCCGCCCAACATGCAAGATAGTGATATTAATAGGGAAATGTGCAGAATTTTTGCAAAAACATTATCAAATATGTAGGGACTTCATCACCAAATCGCCATTATGGGGGATTAAAACTCGAAATGAGCTATTTTGGTGAAAATTTCGAATCATTACGGTTACCAAAGAATCGTTTTTTTTTTGTCATACCAGAGGTGTACAACTATGGAACGGGCCCGCCCCCATTATGTCCATATAGTACATTTTCAAAACTTACATTTCAATAATAAACAGAATTTGTTAAATATCTCAGTGAACAACGTGTTCATCCTATAAGTCGAATCTATATGTTGCCTCAGTAGAATGATATCAATTAACAACTCATCAGTGAAGCATGTGGAAAACATTATTGGCAAAGTCAGATATTCATGTAAATTTTTTTAGATAATTAATGGATGTAAATTCGGAATAAATCCACCTAGACCGCTGCAATTATATAGGACATTTGCACGCTCCATCATAGAATATGATTATACTCATTCTCTAACTTATCCAAGAAAGCAGCAAACAATATAAATTCATTTACTAATAGCACTTTGAACGTACCTTAGACAACGGAATTACCATTTATAACGGTAAGGAAATCATAAAAGCCATTGCCTTTGGTCTTTCCCTGGCGGATCCCCTTGGTGATAATATGGATCCGATAAATACCAAAATTATCAGAGTTTTCCAACGTTTCAAGTACATTTTCACGGAATGTAGGCATTTCGAGAGTGTTATATTGAATTGTACTAAACTAATAATTTATTTAGATTTCTTTCAGGGAGTAACCATCTCTAAGAGAGAACCTCATAAGGAGACAATATATTATATATTTGGAAAAGTCAAATAGCCTAAGGGTAGAGGGCCTTGAAATAATATTTACAGATGGCTCAGTTGGAAATAATGGTTCGGACTATGTTTTATATGTGATAAGACTAAGAAATACATACTCATTGGGACTGACAAAATATTATCTTCAATATCAACGCAACTTCTGGCGATAAACGAAGCTATAGACTGCGCTGTTGAAGTAGGGTTAGATAGGGTGGCAATTATGATCGAATCTAAAGCTAGTATAATGGCATTGGAAGACCATGACATAAGAATCGATATGCAACACAAAATATCTCCCATATTTTTCATGTCCTAAATCGACATTCAAGAGGACATCATATGCTAGAATCAAGAAATATGACAACTTGAAGAACTTCATCGAGGGTGAGGACCTCGGTTCCATACACATACTTATTTTTGAATAACTTCGCAACTATTAAACATATAAAAAAATTTATAATTTTCGTGTATTTTAAATATACCTGTGTATATTTTTATTATTAAACGAGAAATATTAAACATGCCCATAAAGATAAATCAGGACCTGAGAGAAAAACTGAACGAAGATTAGTGTTTAGCATGTCAAATGGAAAAAAGCTGTCTCATACTTAAAACGTTACTGAATATTTAAATTTAAAATGTAAATTAACAATTTAAGTCATTTTGTACATTTATAATAAAAAATATAACATGAATTATTATTACCCATAGCTGAATATTTTCCTTCTAAATATTTATTAAAAATAAACTATTTTTATATTTAATTTATATTTAAAGAAATAAAATTGTTTCAAATTATTTGGTACTCTTTATAGTACAATTTTAATTTACTTAAAATTTATTTGGAATAAAATCATTTAAATATTATTCCATTTGTTAACAAGTCAGATTAGAAAAAATGTCACCAGAAGTATACTAATATGCATTTATAAAATAGGAATCAATTTCCAAAGACTAACTAATTCGGAAATAAATTTTATTTCTTTAATATATAAACACAACAATCCCGGTCTGATAATTTCCATACAAATTTGTATAGAAAATGAGCAATGCGGCTAGGGTTAAATATAAATTTTATTTTAAATTCTCTCCGGATTTTTTATTGTTTTAATTTTCTTACAAAAAATATTACTATATTTTTAAAAATTTATATGAATTTCGTAAACAAAATTTAAAAATGTTTAAAGTAAAAAATGAAATGAAAAGAAAATAAATAAAATTTTTGTTTATTTTCCGTTGCCATCTAAGTTTTTGTTTAATTTCACAATGCGGACTATGTAAAGGAATCCGGACTTGTGTTTATACATTTAACTGCAATATAATTAGCAGGGTTAGGGATAATGGTTACATTTTCAATTAAATTACTTTACATGTAATTGTAATTGAATATTTTCAACTAATTGCACGTAATTGATTTTTTCAATTACAATTACATGTAATTGCAAAAATTAATTACATTTTATATCCTTTAAAATTAAGCCTTATCGAAATTTTATTAAGAAAATTCAGTATACAATGTTTATATGCAGTAATTTTGGATATTTTTAACGTCATGTAATCATTATTTTTAAACAACTTATATATATATCATAAAAATATATTTTTTAAGCTTACCTTTAAATATTGAGACTGTAGAGTTTCTATAATGGCATTCAAGACATTGGGAATAAATTTACCTTACTACAATATTTATATTGTTCGCTTCGCATTCATTTTTTTCTTTATGAACAATTAAAAATAAACATATGAAAAAAACTATATAAAAAATTTTAATTTTAATAATGTACCTTCACAACAAACAACGAAAAATTACTTCTTATAATAAAATTTCATCTACGTGTTCCCATATATGCTGATATAAACAAAACAATTGCAGTAGCTCTGCCGACGTTTTGTTAATTATTATGATAAAAAAATCTCTCGTATAGACCCTACGTTGATTTTCATGAGTTACTACTCCAGGTCTACAACTGAGATTAACACTGATATAATATGTGAGATAACGCCAGCAGAGGAAGTAACAATTTTGTTTATTTTATGTTACCTAGTGTCTACATTAGGCAAATTTATATCAAAACAAACGTCAAAATTGTAACGAGTGGACTGGGTGAAACTGAAAAGAAAACAGATGGTTGTTTCTACACAACCACTGATGTTGTGGCCAGACTGTTGGCGGCGCTGATATGCTGGCGTGTGCCGGGCTAGAGCTCGCCGGATGAGGGTAGTTCTTGCCAACAGGCCTGGGAAACTTGTCCACCTACAAAAAAAAAAAAAAAAAATCATATCAGCTATTAAGCGAAAGAATAAAAAAGAAAATGCTGAGGCCCGAAGCAGTTTAGTGCAGAACAAACTCCCTGTTACACCCAAATGGAATAATTTTTTTTTTTTTTTTTGGCAGATGTTGGGCCAAATGTTTCCCTCCCTTTTGAGAAATTTCCTTTCTCTCCTTGACATTAGCTAGATTTTTTTTTTAATGTCCCCGGACTCGATTACCCCTTACCAATTCACTTCTCCCCTATTACTCACCGCATTCTTTAAACTTAACCTCTCATGCTAAATGATAAACCTCTTTAGATTTCATTTCAACATTATAATATAAAATTTTTATTATAACTAGTGACTTCAAACATTAAAAGTTACTTTAAATAAAAAATTCATTAATTTTATAAAGAGAAAATAACAAAAACTATTGCAAATAATTTTCCGAAAAATTTACTCTAAATAACAAATAAAAATACTGTATTCAAAAAAAAAAAAATAGCAATAAAATTTACAAAAATTTATATCTATTAATAATTTCTTCCTCCTCTATTTCTTTCCAGGTTGCAACTGTGGTTGGCTGGCCTCAAGGATGGTTACGTTTCCTTACAGTTTCCAAGGTTTTCTGTCCGTCCGTATGTTGTCCTACGTCCAGGGTTTTTCGGGTATTTTAATATTTTTTTTTTGTTTTTGTTTTATTTATATGTATTTTTTGTTCCCCTTTTTATGATTTTATCTTTTCTAAGATATTTTTTTCCTAGTTTTATTTTTAGGTAAAACATTTAGTTTTGTATTCCTACATTTAGGGTCCCACGTTTTTTTTTTTGACGAACTTTAGGCCTGAAGTAGGGTTGTACTTCGCGCACGTTTTGCCTTCAAAAATTTCGCAAACGGACTGAAAACTTCCCGGTAAGTAAAAATGTTCTACCCACTAATAAAAACTATATAAATATATATTTTCTTTTTTTCCTTTTGCTAATTTCTATTTTTCTCTCTTTTTTTTATATATTTTAGATAAATCGGTCTTGTCCGTATAGTCGTCCAGGTATAATTCACTTAATGGTCGAAAACCTTTTACCTAGCACCCCTGGTGTGGGTGTGCTATGCAGCTTCTCCAGCGTTGGATGAGACTATGGTGCAGTGGCCTTTTGGGTGATGGATAATTTTCTTTCACGTTCGGTTTTTTTTTTTTTTATATTGTAGATCGTTTAGATTAAAGTTTTTAACTATTGTTTGTATTTCTATCTTTTTTTGTATTTAAATTTTGTTTAAAATTAATTTACATGTAGATTTTTTTTATTATCTTTAATTTTTGTATGTATGTAATACATGTAATATTGTTTTTTTTTCAGATTGTTTTTGTTTTCTTTTTTTCTTTTAGCTTTAAGGTTCAAGTTAGTTTATTTAGATTTTTATTTTCATTTCTTATCAAAAACTATTAAACTTTTAATAAAAATTATCTATTGCACCAATTTGTTGTTGTTTTCTTCTATTTGTTTTCTACGGCGGCCACTGGTCTCACCTTCTTCAAAATCCCAAAAGAAAAAGAACGCGTTTTCCTTAATTTGTTTCCACTACACCTCCTACTGGACAATATGTCCTCCTACTCCATTTTTCTATAATTATTTTCAGCAATATGTTTACTAATAAACATATATGCTTCTTTTTGCCTTTTTTTTTTGTATTATTTTACAATCTTATATTTTTCCCTTTCTATTGCCTCGCTTTGATAACTATCTACGTTTTCATCCAACAGGGTGACAAAATAAGTGCGAATATATACAAGGTAAACTTAGTTAAACAGTTGATTATTATTTTGGGTGTTACAGTTGCCAAACTGTATATATAAAAGACAATAATGAATACGCCATATTGTTGTATTTGTGCAACTGTTGCCACCTCACACAAATTCGCATTAAGTTTGACGTTTGTCTTGATAAAAAAAATCCCTAATGTAGGCACTATGTTAAATCTTAAACATAAAATAAACAAAATGGTTACTTCCTATTGTAATAAAGCCTAAAAGATATCATTATTTTCAATCACTCACGGAATAAACAAGTCCTTTTTATTTAAGCAATTCGTACTTTTTAGCACAATTTTTATAAAAATGTTTTTTAGCATGTAAAAAAAAACACTAAAAGGAAACAATTTAAAAAAAAAACATTGTTTTTCAGTAATTTCCAAAAATTACATTCAAACACACAAACAAACTTTCGTATATGTGTATTTTTTTGACAATTCATATTATAACATGGTTGCGTAGAGAGATATAATTACAACAGTCTCATAATATATCTTATAATACTAATATTTAAATATAGACGCGAAATAATTCTCTCATAGAGCGAATTTGACGCTCTCTGGCACAACCTGGCACATCTTATATATTATGTTACGTCTAGACGGGCTGTAAAATGCAAATAAAATATTAACTCACCGTTTACTCTACGGCTACATAAAGACATTTTTATCTTTTAATATTAGAAATAACCTTGGCAGAATAACTGGAAAACAATTTTATTTCCAACTTTGTGTTAAGGCGTGTAGAAAATATACATGAGAAATTTATATGTTAAATTGTCTATTTTTATCGAAAATTTTAATTTTTATTCTTTATTTGTATTTTCAAAACAAAATTAAATATTTTGCGTTTTTATTTTGTTAAAAAGTGCAGAATTTTAAAAAAGAGAACAATAAATTTGACAGCTTATGTTAAAATTATTGCTGAGCTTTATGTTTAAATATTTATTGCGTAATAGATTGCGCAATAGATTTCTTATTGGTCCACACGTAACATTTTGAAGAGATATAGAATTTGACAGTTTCAAAAATAAAAATGTCTACGTGTTATACGACAAAATTTTTATATTACAATATTTTTAATTTCGAGTAAGAGGGGTGTAGGTAGGTAGGTAGAGAAGGGTTGCACAGCACTCAGAAGAGTACTTGTGCATCCACTCGGAGACCAAGAGGTCCATTGTGAGTCCCTTCGTAAAGAATATAGAATGAAACTACAGATGAGATATAGAAAAGAGCAGGAAGGAAAATGGTAGAGAAAAAGCTGAGACCAAGAAAAGTATAGAAAAGAATAGAAGGAATCTGGAAAGGCAAAGTACTACTGCCCCAAATCGCTCTAAGCCAACCACCCCCTCTTAGCCAGGCTATTCCCATGACGAATCCTATTAGTCTATCGAGATATATTCTCGATATACTGTAAAATTCGTCAAGGAATCGACTGCCTAACCATTTCTGCCTACTTAGTTGTAGACATGGACAGTGACATATGATATGTTCCACCGTCTCTAGCTCCTCATTATCTTCGCACATTCTGCAAAGACCGGAGGAACCTCTATCCCAATTCCCTATCATTCCCCCTATGGGACAATGACCTGTCAGAATACCTATCATAGTCTTCAGGTTTTCCCTTTTCATGCCCAAAACTAGATTTGTGTCTGCTCTATCAAGTTTGGGCCGTAGGACCCTTGATAATCTGCAGTCCGTTCTACGTTTCCATGCATTATTGGTTCTATCCCGAATCCACTCCCTAATTAACCTGAAGTAAAAGCCTAGAGGTGGTCTCAAACTGCTTTCACTTGCAGTCCTATCCAAAGCTGAGCCGTTCCTAGCTAATTGGTCAGCTATCTCATTGCCATTTATCTCGCAATGACCCGGTACCCAGCAGAGTCTGATACGATAATATCCCATCAATCTCCTAAGAGCCTTCTTACAGTCGCTTTCAGCGCCGCCTGGCTATCCACATACAGAGTTACCCCTGTATTCACTTAAATTTTCCCTGCAATCAAGTCTGTGGTCCTAAGAATACCTAGAATTTCCGCCTGGAACACACTACAACTATCCGGGAGTCTATACGTCTTCCTATTGTTTTCCTCAACTAGATACACACCTGCACCAGTGCCTGTATCCATTTTGGATCCATCAGTGAATACCGATACTCCACTGAATAGTTTCTCCCTATCTGCCCATTGGTTCCTACTCGGAATAATCAGTATAGGATTTTCCCCGAAATCGAACTCCCTTGCACATATAGTCAGTGGATCCAGAGGGAACCAGTGCATGTTCAACGAGATTAACCTCGTTTAAAAGTTTGGAATGTCCTATACTGATTGATCCTGTAAGTCCTAGTTCACTAAGTATAAGCAGGCTCCTTGCAGCCATTCACATCACGAACTCCTCAATGGGTAGGAGATGCAGAATGACGTCAAGTGCCGCTTGAGGTGTGCTTCTTACGGCACCTTTTATGCCAATCGAAGCACATCTCTGGGCTTTAGACAAAAGATTCCTACGACTTCCTATTCTCATTGCCTCCCACCAGACCAGACATCCATACGTCAGAATTGGCCTCACCAACGAGGTGTAAATCCAATTTACTACCAACGGTTTGAGTCCCCAACTCTTACCTATGGAGTTCCTGCATGTGGTCCTCTCCTGAGTGTTCCTCTTCCAAGATAATTTACTGTCAAGGAACACACCAAGATATTTTGCCTCTTTTGCCAGTCTTAGTTCAGGTCGCCCTAGTACCGGTAGCCTAAACTGCTCAATCCTGTACCTTCTGGTGAAAAGAACTAGCTCTGCTTTCCCTGGGTTGACCCCTAAACCCTTACTAGTGGCCCATGAGGAAAGTTCGTTAAGTTCATACTGCGTGACGTCGCTGATCGTGGAAAGAAATTTACCTGTGATCAGTATAACCACGTCATCAACATAGGCAACGATTTTCCGCCCTCTTGCGTCAAATTGTCTTAGAATGACATTGACGGCTAAGAGCCATAGCAAGGGCGAGAGAACTCCTCCTTGCGGAGTTCCTCTAGTCACTATCTTCCTTATGAATGCATCTCCCAAGTTCGAATTAATTATTCGACTATTCAGCATCAAAATAATCCATTCGATTAGGAAGTTTTGAATGCATAATGATTCTAGTGATTCTTTAATAGCCTCAATCTTAATGTTATTGAAAGCTCCTTCTATATCAAGGAACGCTGCCAATGTATATTCCCTATACTGCAGGCCGCGTTCAATGTAACTCACCACATCATGTAGCGCACTCTCAACAGATTTACCCTTTAGATAAGCGTGTTGAGCCCCACTGATGATATGGTTGTCAATTGTCGTCCTCAGATAAAGATCGATCAATCTCTCTAATGTCTTCAAAAGAAAAGACGATAGGCTGATCGGTCTAAAATCTTTAGATTTCGAGTGGCTAGCCTTACCCGCCTTAGGTATGAAAATTACCTTAACCTCTCTCCCTATCCATAATAGCCCTAAAGGACTTCCAGTCCAGGAGTTCCCTTTGGCTTCGCGAAATTTAAACTAAGGGATATCTTGTTATGATCCGAAAAGGAACATTCACTCTCTACCCTCCAGTTCGTAATGTATTCGCCCCTAAAGTTCGTCAGTGTTATATCTATAACTGCCTCTCTATCTTTAGTTCTGAATGTGGGCACATTACCCAAGTTACAGATAAAAAGGTGTTGTTGATCCAGTGCTCTTGGATTAAGGCCACATCCACTTTGGAGTCGATAAGGTTCATCGCTAGTTCGATAGAGGCTGCTTCACACTGATGCAAATTAATTTGCACCACTTGCAGCCTTGTTGGTACTGTCAGATTTCGGATCCCGGAACCTGATAGTGCCCAGACCGAAATTAGCGATTCCCTCCATAGACTCCAATTTCCTAAGAGACTCCTGGTCTATAGCAAACCTGAAATCCATACCGAGGTTCTCTTTACAAGTTAGAGAAGCTAACAACTTCCACTGACTAGTATCCAGATCCTCGTTCTGGTTGACAAGTATTGTCAGTATAGTTTCCACTGGTTTTATGGGTGGTGGAATCTACACTGTCACTACTGGTCTCAGGGGCAACTCAGATACGAGTATCACATCCAGTTTCGGCTCTTGGCAATCGTGGCCTTGAGAAACTCAAGTGATTTCTCATTACCACAATTAACAGTTTTGACACCCTTTGACCAGTCCGCGCTTTGAAGGACATTTCATACGGCCTTCCTTTCATTAAGGCGATCTCGTCGATGAGCCTATCTTCAATCGACCTCCATAGATCCGTGCTAATGCTCCCATCTGGGAGGATTAGCCGGCTTCATCGACTCCTTCGCCTTTTTCGAGGAAGAAGGCTTGTCGTCACCAGATCTAACTCTCTTAATGCCTTCCTTTTGGGGGCCCTTAAGAGATCCAGTCGGTGTGTGACTCGCCTTCTTGGCGGTAGGGAGTGGTTGTCATCGCCAGACCTAGCTCTCTTAACGTACTCCTTACGGTGATCCCTAAGAGAGCCAGATGGCTTATGACCAGCCCCACTTCTTTATCATCAGCTGGGAGTGCTGTTTGCCGCACCTTTCTTGCTGATAGCGGGTTGGTCGTCTCCAGACCTTGCTCCTTTGGTGATTGATTCACCAGAGTTGCCGGATGGTTTACTATCAGTCCCCTTTTTGACAATGATAGCCAGCTTCCCAGTTTCAACCGATCGTTCCGAAGATGTGATAGGTTTATTTGCTCGGTTGCTATCATTGTCTTTATCCTTGGACTTCAGTGCGACCCCTGACACGTTTCCTATACTCTCCCGAGCATTTTCCTGAACGGTGGCAAATATCGCATTCAGTCCCTCGGGATAAGACATTCCCAAAATAGCGGAGGTCGAGCCATAGATTTTTTCAAATCTAATCACACTCTTCCTATGCCTCTTGATAAGGTATTTATCCCTACCACTGACTGACGACAGATCCCTCTTGGTCATCTTATTCAGAAAGATCAAGGAGGCTCTGACGCCATTCTTCGCTTTTTCTTCTTTTGTTCGACTGTCGACGTCGGCAGTTGCACTTGGTTTTACCGCGTCTTGCCGAACTAATTTTGAACCCGCCTGTCCACCATCCCGTGCGGATTATACCTCGGATGCTGGAGGATCCTGTTCCTCAGCGTGTAATGAAATCATAGTGATTTCGTGTTCCTCATCAGAATCAAGAGATAGAGATATCCTCCAATTTCTCCGTAGTGCCCGTCCCCCCGAGAGAGTTTCCAGGTGAGCCCAAGAGGTCGTCTGTTTCGGCCAGTTCACTCAATAATTGTCCCTCCTGAGCAATTATGTCCTCGTGAATTCCTAAAAGGTCAGAGTCAGTGTCCGAAACTCCTACTGAAACTGCCCTATTCTTCTTCTCCACATCCTTTGTTCTAATATTTTTTTTATCACTTATTTTGGTCCCACGAAAATGCACGTACTAAGTGGACCATCTCGCGCAGTGACGGCGTGCGCGGACTAGGCTTTAAAATTACAACCAACCCGCGCCATGGGCGTTGGAGGGGAGCTGTTAGCGATTAGTTTCTTTAAGCACTAACTAACCATACAGATCCTCGGCACCGCTACCTCTCACCTTGATCTTAAAAGTGCACTTAATTTATTTGGTCCGCGAGAACTTCTATGAGTTTCTAGGTTTAGATGTAATGCGTAGGACCCGACTATAGTCAGTACATGGAGATCTGTAACCAATGGTAAGTGATCTCCAGTTTATTGACTACAATCGGATCAGAAACATTACATCCAAACCCCCCTATCCGCCACCTGGGGACACGTCCGATGGGAGTAAATCAGTAAAGACTCCACATGGAAAATTTCAAGTATATGATTAAAAATTTCTTTTGTTGGATTTACAGATTCCATTTCGTTCAAAAGAATCAATGTGGTTCTAAATAATTTTAAATCGTCGTCAACATATTTGAAAATGTGATCGTATTTTCTAATTAAAATTTTTATATTTTTCAATTTTCTTGGAAACTTCCGTTTAAAATAAAATTATCACTTTTGAAACATTTTTCTCCTAAAACCATATTAGTTTTTAAATTTTCTTTAATTTCTTTTGGAGTTCTTTTCCATGTTTCTTTAACTAATTCGCAATTTTTTACTTTATTTTCTTTTGTTGGTGTACAAAGGTACTTGCATTCAAGCTCGTTGATTTTGGCATGAATGTATTCAAACGACCTCCTAACATATTCAGTTGCTCTAATATTTCTTTTCCACTAAGATTTATATTTTTCATTATAGAAAAATAAACCTTGAAATTCTAGTTTCAGCACTGTCAACATGATATATGGCATCCACCTTGTCAATACTATGTCCAAAAATCTATCATTTTTGTAATTAAAATCGCAATCTTCTGAAGTTTTATTAATTTCATCTTTGACTTTTATCAATATTTGTACACTTGTGTTATAAAATGGGCTTTTGGCATATTGTGCTTTCATTTCGGTCTTTGGGTATGTTGACGAATTTTCTACTTTAGAGTCAAGAATAATATTTTCTCCAATTAATGCATTTACTCTCTTAATGGCATTGTAAACAGCGCTATATTTTTCATTGCTTAGAAGAATAAAGCATATTGCGTCGAACCATACCCAAAATTGATCAATACTTGAAATATTTATAGCTATAATCATAAGAGACTTAAAAAGTCTCATTTGATCGCTATCTTGAGAGCACGATTTAATATCCTTATCAACTATTCTTATAAAATGACAACAAATTTGAACTATGAAAAAATTCAAAGATTTTTTATTTTGTTTTAGAAATATATAACATTTTGTCAAATAGTTATTAATATTAGCTACATCGTTATTGAATATTTTAAGGCTCGAATTAATTAATGCCCAACTCCAATCTACTACAATTCTCTTGCATATTGTCCACAATATATTATTTGCAATGCAAAAAACTTTTAATTCCATAAAAAACTTTTTAATATCCTCTTCATAATGCCTGCAAGTTAAGGTTTCTGCAATTGGTATTAAAATTCCTTTTCCGTTTTGATCTTTTACCTTTTACACTATACAAAATCACCCTTTTTGAATTTTTATCAAAATTGGATACAACGCCACCCGTGGAATCTATAAATATCGAGTTTGTACTCATTTGTAAAAGTTTCTTTGAATTTACTTGAGTTAAGTTTAATTGTTGCGTAGAAAATATTTTCAACGGGCTGTCGACTTTAAGGATGTGAAGATAGCTACGAAAGTTATCTACTTTTTAATTTTATGTTACCTAACAGTTCTCTCACTCATAGACTGTTAAGTTAGCAGAATTTGATTATTTTAAATTTTAATAACATTTTTAAAAATGTTAATGACTTTTATTTAACAGAATATATTTAGCTGCACTTATGTTTACATTTTATAATTTAAATGTTTGAATAAAAAAAATATATAATTAAAAACTATGATTTTTAAGCTACCATATGCTTCAGAAATATGTGTTTAAAATAAATACTTTTAAAAATTTTTATTTCTCAGAAAATCTTTATATGATGATCCAATTGATGATCGAAAAATGGGTCAAAATAAAAAGGTGCTTTATTTAGACCTAGTAGGCTTGAAAGCTATTATCTTAAGGATTTCAGAGCAGAAAAGATATTATTAAGATTGATCATAGGTTTTGAGTAATAGAATTTTGAAAAAGTGACTTTTCTCAAATAAGTGCCCCATTAATGATCAAAAAATGGGTCAAAATTGAAAAGGTGTTCTATTTGGACCTAGTAGGCTCGAAAGAAATTATCTTAAGAATTTCGGAGCAGAAAAGATAATATTAAGATTGATCATAGGTTTTGAGTAATAGAATTTTGAAAATTTTGAAGAATTTCATTTTCTCATAAATAGAGCACCTTTTTAATTTTGACCCACTTTTTGATCATCAATAGGGCCCTTATATGAGAAAATGAATTTTTTCAAAATTCTATTACTCAAAACCTATGATCAATCTTAATATTATCTTTTCTGCTCTGAAATCCTTAAGATAATGGCTTTCGAGCCTACTAGGTCTAAATAGAGTACCTTTTTAATTTTGACCCATTTTTTGATCATCAATAGGGCCCTTATATGAGAAAATGAATTTTTTTCAATATTTTTAAAATTCTATTACTCAAAACCTATGATCATTTTTTGACCATCAATTGGATCATCATATAAAGATTTTTATTAGAAATAAAAATTTTTAAAAGTTTTAAACACATATTTCTGAAACATAAGGTAGTTTAAAAATCATAGTTTTTAATTATATTTTATTTAAATTATAATAATTTTAATGAAAAAATATTACGAAAATGCTATTAACATTTTTAAAAATGTAAACAAGAGTGCAGCTAAATCTATTCTGTTAAATAAAAGTCATTAACATTTTTGAAAATGTTATTAAAATTTAAATAATAAAATTCTGCTAACTTAACAGTCTTTGAGTAAGAGAACTGTTAGGTAACATAAAATTAAAAAACGTAGCTAACTTTAGTAGCTATCTTCACACCCTTTATATATATATATAACGTGTAACATACTGTGAATATACTGTGAATTTCTATTTTGACATCTATGAATCTTCACCCTTTTCTTGACAATTATACTTTTATTACAATATATTACTCTGCTTTTTATTTATATTTTTTCCTTCCACCTTTCTTCACTCTTCCTCGTTTCCTCCTTTTTTTCCCTTTCGGTCTTTCTTTTACTTATTCCCCGGAGAAAAGAATAGGAGATAAGAATAGGAACAAATAAGTGAGAATAGGGAAAACTCCGCGAGGATATTCATATATAGACAATTTATGGGATCTAAAGTCACCCCTAGACAAATACTGCAGAGAGACGTGTGTGCTTGACGATTTTGCTACACATTCATCAATCAAAATATTATTTTTGTAAAAAATTCGATTAAAAACAAATATTTAAATATTTCTTATTTTAATTTAAAATTTAAATTTCATTAATGATAGAGAAAATAAACAAATTCACTTGAAACAACTGTCAAAACGATATTGATTTTCATACTGCAATGTCAGTGTGGCGCAAATATTCTTATGCTCTCTCTCTCTCTTATTTTTTCTTATTGCAGGAGCTTATGCAGTATATTGTGTCTATGATTATTTCGACATGTTACACCCAGAATGACAAACACAATATAAAATCCTGAGGAAAATATGTGTATGTCTATTAGGAAAAAAATAATAAAATTTTGTGTCAGTGTTAGCTCTGGCAAGGACCAAAGTGAACCAAATATAATTAAATGCGAAGTGTTAAGGGAAATCAGTTGTGGTTGGTTTTAAATGAAATAATGTAGTAAACATAAAATAGTTAATTCCATATCAAAACGGACAGGAATTGGATTTGATATATCCGAATTAAATACATTAATAGATAACTAAAGTTGTAATTGAATCTTAGAATTGAATCCTATCTAATAAAATTTAATCTCAAGGCTTTTTTACCTACTCACAAAAAATCGGCTTGTGTAATTTATTTTTGTGTAAAAATTAATAAGTTTTGTTACCTAAGTCAATAGGTTATTTATAACATATATTACTTATAGAATTATATATCTTCCTCGAAATAATGTGAAAACAGTTTTTATTTTAATGTCAACAAAAAATATTTTAGTGAAAAAGGTATTTATGTAATAAAATTAAATTTAATGTTATGTTTACACACATTAGTTTTTGACATGTATGACATGACATGTATTTTTGAAAAATACATGTTGCGGGATACGTATTCATATCCCTGGTTTCAAATATATCTGCTGATAATCTCGAATTGTTCCTGATTTCCGTTTACCGAATTTTATCAGATGCAGATGGGAGTACCTTTTCCAAATTCAAAATCATGTTTCCTTGTGCAAGAATTTGTTTGTGGAGTTTCTTTAATGTTGATTAAAGAAAAGAAAGAAAACATAAAATAAAGCGATTTTTATTTTGTTTTTCTTTTAATATGTATTGTTTTGCTTTCGAATTAGTAATGACAGCTGATTAATTTGGAAGGAAGGTATGTGAAGAAGCTTTAAATTAAGCGTTGAATATTAACGTAGAAATGAAGTTGCCATATGAAATTAGGGTTTTGGTTGTTGTAATAAACCAAAGAGAGAGAGAATTCCATATTTTTCTCTTTAAATGGAGGCGGTTATTGACCCTTGCGGTTTTCTATAAAGTTGTTTTCAATATGTTTGTTTTCTAGCGGTGTTTTTTTTTTGTGTATAGGATTTGTTAGTGTAGGTAATGAAGTTGATTATTATAGGCTTAGTATTAGTATAGCAACCAGTTTTTAAATCATTCGTAAAAGTTAGAAGATCAAAAAGGTTGAACAATATAATTATTCAGCGGGAAAGTTTAAAAAAAATGATTGTGATTTGGATACAAGTGCAGTTTATATAAGGTGTTAATAATAAAATAAAGTAAGTTTCAAATTAGGGAAAAGTATAATTGAAATTATAATAGCTAAAAAAATTCTTAACAGAAATTATTATTTTTTTGCATAGGAGTACCTAGAAAGGATATCCCAATTAATAGGAATCCAATTATAAGGATCATATATAATTTTTTTAAATGATAATAAAGGGAAACCCCTAGTGCCTGCAAGAAGAAGGACAACAGAAATCGAGACCAACGAATTTGTTTGAGTGTAAGGAATTTTGGTTGAATGGGAAATATCTGCACAACAAAGAAAAAGGTAACGATTTTTTTTATTCAAATTTTAACAGCAATTATAAAATAAATCAAGTGCACTTTTAAGATCAAGGTGAGAGGTAGCAGTGTCGAGGATCTGTATGGTTAGTTAGTGCTTAAATAAACTAATCGTTGTAATTTCTTTAAAAGCCTAGTCCGCGTACTCCGTCACTGCGCGAGATGGTCAACTTAGAACGTGCATTTTCGTGGGACCAAAATTAGTAAAGAAAATAATAAAATAAAGGATGTGGAGAAGAATAAGGTAGTTACAGTAGGAGTTTCGGACACTGACTCTGACCTTTTAAAAATTCACGATGACATAATTGCTCAGGAGGGACAGTTATTGAGTGAACTAGCCGAAACAGACGACCTCTTGGGCTCACTTGGAGACTCTCTCGGGGAGACGGGCACTAAGGAGAAATTGGAGGATCTCTCTCTTGGTTCTGATGAGGAAAACGAAATCACTATGATTTCAGTTCACGCACAGGAACAAGATCCTCTAGCATCTGAAGTGTCATCCGCACTGGATGGTGGACAGGTGGGTTCAAAACTAGTTCGGCAAGACGTGGTAAAACCAAGTGTAACTGCCGTCGTTGACAGCCGAACAAAAGAAGAAAAAGCAAAGAATGGCGTCAGAGCCTCCTTGATCTATCTTAATAAGATGGCCAAGAGGGATCTGTCGTCAGTTAGTGGTAGGGATAAAGACCACATAGGAATAGTGAACGTCTAAATGTGATATTTGACACCGTTCCGGAAAGTGCTCGGGAGAGTATACTGGGAAGCTGTCTATCATTGCCAAACAGAGGGCTGATCGTAAACCATCCGGCAACTCTGGTGAATCAATCACTAAAGGAGTCTGGCCTGGACACGACCAACCATCTACAAGCAAGAAAGGTGTGGCAAACAACACTCCCAGCTCTCTTAAAGATCTTCAAAAGGGGATGATAAAGAATGCTGGAAGTGGGGCTGGTCATAAGCCATCCGGCTCTCTTAAGGATCGCCGTAAGGAGGTCGTTAAGACAGCTAGGTCTGGCGATGACCAACCAGTCTCTACCGCTAAGAAGGCGAGTCACACACCGGCTGGACTTCTTAAGGGCCCCCAAAAGGAAGTCATTAATAGAACTAGATCTGGTGACGACAAGCCTTCTACCTCAAAAAAGGCGAAGGAATCGACAAAGCCTTCATATCTTCAGGTGGCTGTCATAGACCGTGCTGATCCAGGTGGGAGGATTAGCACGGATCTATGGAGGTCGATTGAAGATAGGCTCATCGACGAGATCGCCTTAATGAAGGGAAGACCGGATGAAGTGTCCTTCAAAGGGCGGTCTGGTCAAAGGGAGTCAAAACTGTCAATTGTGGTAATGAGAAATCGCTTGTATTTCTCAAGGCCACGATAGCCAAGTGTGCCAACCTTTGTCCAGAGGCGAAACTGGATGTATCTGAGTTGCCTCTGAGGCCGGTAGTGGATTCCATCACCCATAAAACCGGTGGAAACTATACTGACAGTATTGGTCAACCAGAACGAAGGTCTAGATACAAGTCAGTGGAAGTTGCTAGCTTCTCTGACTTGAAAGAGAACCTCCGGAAGGGACTTCAGGTTTGCTATAGACCAGGAGCCTCTCAAGAAATTTGAGTCTATGGGCACTATCAGGTTCCGGTGTCCCAAATTTGACAGTACCAACAAGGCTGCAAGTGGTGCAAATTAACTTGCATTACTGTGAAGCAGCCTCAATCGAACTAGCAACGAACCTTATTGACTCCAAAGTAGATGTGGCCTTAATCCAAGAGCCCTGGATCAAAAACACAAGGGTATGTGGATTAAGTGTCAAAGGGTATACACTTTTTGTACCATCCACTGAGGATAAGGTAAGAACGTGTATACTGGCTAGGAATTAGTTAAATTTTATAAATTTTCATTCTTTCAGCAATGGAAACCTAACGGTCGTGAAAAGAGAGGATAGAGACGGGAGGAAACTCGTACTCGCATCCGTTTATATGCCTTGTGACTTGGGCAATATGCCCACATTCAGAACTAAGGATAGAGAGGCAGTTATAGATATAACACTGACACTTTAGGAGCGATCACGTTACGAACTGGAGGGTAGATAGTGAATGTTAATTTTCGGATCATATAGGATATATTTCGCGACGCCAAAGGGAGAACCATATACGAACTCTAGGAGAACCGAGTGGAACTACTTTAGGGTCATTATGGATATGGAATTAAATCCGCTCCAGGATGGCAATTGTCATCAGAGGGAGTTGAGAGTTTAGTGGAGGATTTCACCTGGAAACAGTTATGGACTAACTTGTTCGGTTATATTTCCGGGAAAGAGGGAACAGCCTAAATGGTGGACAAGGAACTTAGAAACCGAAGGTCAACCGTCAGGAAGCTGTTCAATAGGGCGAAACTTACACGCAAGTGTGAGGATTGGAGCAGCTACAGGGAAAGTTTTAATGGGTATAAGGAGGAACTACTGTGAGTCCATCGACTCTGTTAATGAGTTATCCAGATTCAGGCGAATTTTATCCAAGGATCCTAGTGCTCCTGGATATATTCAGCGCGCAGATAACTCATGGACGGAGTCTTGTTCTGATTCTCTGAGTTTACTTATGGAAACTAATTTTCCAGGCTGTAGGAACTTGGAGGTAGATGCATAGGCAGGACGAATCTTGGGGTTCTCAGAATGTGCATCTGATAGGGAACTTAGTGAAGTAGTCGGTGACATAGTCCCGATGGATAAAGTAGCATGGGCGGTGAACACCTTTGAACCTTACAAGTCACCTGGTCCAGACACTCGAAACCTAAAGATTTTAGACCGATCAGCCTATCGTCTTTTCTTTTGAAGACATTAGAGATATTGATCGATCTTTATCTGAGGACGACAATTGACAACCATATCATCAGTGGGCCTCAGCACGCTTATCTAAAGGGTAAATCTGTTGAGAGTGCGCTACATGATGTGGTGAGTTACACTGAACGCGGCCTACAGTATAGGGAGTATACCTTGGCAGCGTTACTTGATATTGAAGGAGCTTTTAATAACATTAAGATTGAGGATATTAGAGAATCTAGTGATTCAAAACTTCCTAATCGAATGGATTATTTTGATGCTGAATAGTCGAATAATTAATTCGAACTTGGGAGATGCATTCATAAGGAAGATAGTGACTAGAGGGACTCCGCAAGGAGGAGTTCTCTCGCCCTTGCTATGGCTCTTAGCCGTCAATGTCATTCTAAGACAATTTGACGCAAGAGGGAGGAAAATCGTTGGTTATGCTGATGACGTTGTTATACTGATCACAGGTAAATTTCTTTCCACGATCAGCGACGTTATGTAGAATAAACTTAACGAACTGTCCTCATGGGCCACTAGTAAGGTCAACCCGGGGAAAACAGAGCTAGTTCTTTTCACCAGAAGGTACAGGATTGAGCAGTTTAGGCTACCGGTACTAGGGGGAACTGAACTAAGACTGGCAAGGGAAGCAAAATATCTTGAAGTGTTTCTTGATTGTAAACTATCTTGGAAGAGGAACACTCAGGAAAGGCTTAAAAGAGGTCTCAACGCCTACTACACATGCAGGTAAGAATTGGGGCCTCAAACTGATGGATACAGGCACTGGTGCAGATGTGGATCTGGTTGAGGAGAATATCAGGAAAACGTATAGACTCTCGGATAGTTTCAGTATGTTCCAGCCGGAAATTCTGGGTATTTTTAGGGCCACGGAATTAATAGCAGGGAACATTGAAGAGAATACAGGGGTAACTCTGTATGTGGATAGCCAGGCGGCGCTGAAAGCCTTGAAAGGACATTTTGTCAAATCTAAGCTAGTTAGCGACTGTAAGAAGGTTCTTAGGAGATTGATGGGAAATTATCATATCAGACTCTGCTGGATACCGGGTCATTGCGAGATAACTAGCAATGAGGTAGCTGATTAATTAGCTAGGAACGGTTCAGCTTTGGATAGGGCTGTAAGTGAAAGTGGTGTGAGACCACCTCTAGGCTTTTACTTCAGGTCAATTAGGGAGTGGATTCGGGATAGAACCAATCATGCATGGAATCGTAGAACGGACTGCAGATTATCAAGGGTCCTATGGCCTAAAATTGATATAGCAGATACAAATCTACTTTTAGGCATGAGAAGGGAAAACCTGAAGACTATGATAGGTATTCTGACAGGTCATTGTCCCGTAGGAGAAATGACAGGGAATTGGGATTGAGGTTCCTCCGGTCTTTGCAGGATGTGCGAAGATAATGAGGAGCTAGAGACGGTGGAACATATTATACGTCACTGTCCATGTCTACAACTAAGTAGGCAGAAATGGTTAGGCAGTCGATTCGTTGACGAATTGGACAGTGTATCGAGGATAGATCTCGATAGATTAATAGGATTCGTCATGGGAATAGGCTGGCTAAGATGGGGTCGTTGGCTTAGAGCGAACGATATAGGGCGGTAGCACTTTTCCTTTCCAGATTTTTTTCTATTCATTTCTATACTTTTCTTGGTCTCAGCTTTTTTCTATTATTTTCCTTTCCTGGTCTTTTCTACAATTTCCTCTTTAAATTCTCTCTATATACTCTACGAAGGGACTCACAATGGACCTCTAGGTCTCCGAGTGGATGCACAGGCACTCTTCTGAGTACTGTGCAACCCTTCTCTACCTACCTAACAGCTATTCGCTGATCCCGAAACCCAGTAGTGGCATCACAGAAAATTTGAAAAAGTTGAGGTGGGTAGTATTTTTTGATAGAGCTGCATGCAGAAATTTTTGCAAGCTCTTATCCTCTCTATGCTCTTATGCAGATATTTCCGAAAACTTGTCTAGAAAAGAAGTTAGTGAATATCAAAACCCGAAAACAGAAAAAGAGATAACCAAAATGAAGAAAAAGCCCCAATAGAAAATATTAAATTGTTCTCAGTATTAGGATAAATTAAGTATTTTATATAAGTATTTAGGTACTTAGAATAAGAAAAGATTAATAAAATAATTTGTTTTTGTAAAGGGGATCGCATTAAAATTTAATGTATTCGTGAAAATAGTCTTAAAGAAAAAGATTTGTGAAAGGAAAACGGTGAATCCTTGAATGCCCCTCAGAGAGCTCTCTTAGGGAAAATTTTAAAAACTCGAAGACGTGGCAGGGGTAGAAAAGTGAAACCTGAAATATTTAGGTCCGATCCTTTAATAGTTTGTTTTTTGTAGAAGTTGTGTAAAATTTGTGTAAGTTAGTTAAATCATTGTTGTATTGTAAGTAAATGTTAGTTTTAAGTTTGTTTGATAGTGTTAGATCATTTATTTATTTGTTTAGGGTGGAATATAAATAAGTATTATAGTTTATAAGAGAAATTCGTTGGATGTAGATAAATGTAAAATTCATATAAGAACATAAAATCAATAGCTATAAAAAAAAGGAAGAAATTTAAAAATAGGAAGTGAGATTATAACTCAAAATATCCGAAGATAATAAAAATAAATATAAAAAAAGCGGAAATATAATATAAAAATGCAAAAATTAGCTAACTAAATAAAGAAAAGTTAGCATTATTATATTTATAGATATTGTAATATAGTTAATTTTTATTATATTTAACTATTATTGGTGATTTTTTTTGTTTATTAATATTAGTAGTCAGTAGGTTTAAAATATTAAGAGAATAAAAATAATGTCTTAAGTTTAATATTCCATTTACATCAAACAAAAACTAGTAGTTTTTGGCTTTATTTGGTTTTTGAATAAAATCTACGTAAATTTGTTTGGTTTTTCCATACAAATCAAAAACCATTTTTAACTATTTTTTTTATTGAAAACCAAATAAAAACCACTAAAATAACTATTTATGGTACATCCTGTTTAGCAAATTTTAGAACCGTAGCTTTTATTTATGAAGAGAAAAATAAAATTTAAAATTTATAGAAATTATTTGTTTTGTTTATGAAATAATTACAATAAATAATTTATTAAAAATTGTTAAAATGTCAACAAAACTACATAAATAAGGTATGTAAACGATGAAGTTTTTGAAATTTTATTTTTCAAAAACCAATTATAAACGGCATATAAGTTTAAACAGAAAAATATGTCTGGCTAAGTTATTAATTTTGAGGAGATGGTAGATAACAGGTGAGTGTGGTGAAGGATATGGTGGAATGGGGGTCACAAAGAAAGGAAATAGGAAGCTTAGTGACCTAAGGTAGGGAGGTTGACTTGAGCCTATGACCTGCTCTCTCTTTTAAGAAATGCTGAAGTTGAAGTATTTTTTTTTTTTTTATATATAGGAAAAGGAAATTTATTGGGCCACAATGATGGGAGGAAATCCTGACCTTGGAGACGCCTGACTTGAGCTAGTCGATCATAAAATCATCGTGGTGCGTAGTAAAGGACACGTAATACACAATGACTTTAAACATCACTGTTCACATATCAATTTATTGTGTTTTTCCTCTTGGCCTGATTTTCGTTTGCCAATATATTTTCACAAAATTTTTATTTAAATAAAAAATTCACACAAACACTTTCTAATAAAAAAAATAAAGAAATAAAATTTATGAATAAATATAAATTTCATTCATAATTTTTATTTTTTAAACTGACAATTTTTCCAAATTCTTTTTCCTACAAATTTGTATGTAATAAAAATTGTTTTCCTGTATGAAAATTTAGTATTTTTTTGTGTGTTAAATAATTAAACAACTCAAATCGAGAAGTTTTTTGGCTTTGAAATATAAGAAAAAATAAATCAAATAAGAAAACCTTTTTATGTGAACATAGCATAATGAACAAAATTTTAACAAAAATAAAAAATAACAATAAACTGATTTCCTATAGAGCGGAGTTTCTCAAATCTATTTTTAACTTATCAGACATATCATGTCATTGTTTGATCATCGAGTCAAACCAAATAATACACATTTCTGTAACGTTTGGTGGCTGAATTCGGAATCAAATTGGAAAACTATCAAACAGCAACCGAAATTCAAAGGAAGGATGTCAAAAGCAGAAAGGATGCAAAGACAATAAATTCCTCGACGTGCGTAAGAATATTGTACTATAATGCTAGAGATTTTGCGCTAAGTTTTTAACCAACAGAATAATTTCTAAAAAATTTTATTAATACGCCTCGTTTTCAATTATATGATACAATCGTCTTGACCGGTAAATTGGGTGTGAGAACACCATTGAGTGAGTCTAATTGGAATCGTCGTTAAGTAAAAACAAATTAACTGTCTTGGCTGTATATTCTTGTACATTATTAAAGTGTGTAATTTAAGTACGATTTAGAAAATGAAATAGCCAAAGGTGTTGATTAAAAACTAAATGATCTAGAAATAAAGATGAATAATCTTAAATGCCAAGATGGACAGATGCGAATTATTCCAGAATCCTCTAGCAGAGTAAATACAACAAGTTTTGATGGCACCACACCATTTAATGTATTAAAGTTTCAGTTTGATACAGTTGCTATTAGAAACATATGGAACTACGAAGAAAAAGCTATAGAGTTGAAGAAGCCAGAAGCGCGGGGCATCACAGTCTATCGTCAGGCCCGATTTAGTCAAGACAACAGTTCAACCATTATGTGGGGTAAGTCTACGCACAGCTACTGGGGAGCTGGTCACTGTCTATGGTAAAGTAAATGTAAAATTAACCATTGCCAACGTTAGCGTCAATCATGTATTTATTGTTGCCGACATTGTGGACGAAGTTATCATTGGTGCTGGTTTTATGATTAGTCACGGCATTGCTTTGGATATGGGACAAAAAGTCGGATATGAAAATAGGACTCAAGTAAGAGAGCTAGTTACCGTCGAGCATCAGCAACTACAACCACAGTCAGAAACTTTAGTATGGGCTCGTATGGAGGGAGATTGTGACGACAACAGTTTGTGGGTGATAGAACCAGTAGAAATAACAAGTGATCTTGTAACAGCAAAAGCCCTCGTTAGGCCCTCATCAACAAATAATGAAAACACTTCCCAAGAGCATGATGACCTAAACTACATGAATTCGTACGCAGACGAATAAAAATGACCAGCGACAAAATAAAAGTCAGAGCAGCGAATACTGAAGGATTTAACGAAGGCCAATTTGTACTGTTGTACAACCCACAACGTAAGAAAGGACTGTCCCCCAAACTACAAACCCATTGGGATGGACCATACAAGGTGATTAAGGAATTAAACGACGTGGTGTACAAGATACAGAAAGAAAAGAGGCCGAGATTTAAAATGAAGGTCGTACATCTAGAACGACTAGCTGCCTATGGGGGAAGTGAATCTGTGAGCATTCGGGACGATCAGGCTTAAGCGGGGGGCAGTGTTTCGAGTTTGTAATTGAATTCAAATATAACGGTTTTAACGTCTGGTTTAAATTTAAATGCTTCTCGACCTTTCTGTTTATGTTAACTGCAGTTAACATATCTGTAGAAATTATTAACATAGCTGTTAATCCACAACATTGAATGAAAGGCTTTCACCATTGTAAGTATGGCAACACTAAATGTTTAAGCTGCTAACATTAACATCGAAAGCTCTAGTTTGTCCGTTAAGAACATTGTGGAAAGAAATAGAGCTTTCTAGAAATATCTAGGAGGTAATTCCGTGTATATAAATTTGGTGTGAGAACACCATTGAGTGAGTCTAATTGGAAGCATCGTTAAGTAAAGCCTTGGCTGTATATTCTTGTATATTATTAAAGTGTGTTGTATAAAGTGTGTAATTTAAGTACGTGTGTATAGAATACATAATAACTATTTAAACTGTTATTGTTTTACATTTCTAAATAAAATAAAGAGTCGTTACAACTTTTAAACTACTAACAAACTTTAAAATACTTTTATTTGCAATAAAAGTATACGGGTTATTTAAAGGAAATAAAACACCGTTTTTAAAAGGTAAAAACTTAACAATATTTTAAATTTTACCAGTGTTCATTTTATTAAATATAAATATACAAAACGCTGAAAATTTAAATAAAACAAAACTAATATTTATAAATAAACAAAAGAAAATTTGCGATAAAAAAGTATTTTACTTCAGTTATACATAATTTGAAAGAGTCTATGAGTTCTCAGTATGAGAGTCGACTCAGTTTTAATGGTCTAAATGCTTATATCTTTCTCAACGCGGAGTGTGTAAAAAATAAAAATATTTGTGATCCACAGTATAACAAAAATTATTTAACCACCAAAACACTTGAGTTCCCCCGTAATTCAATTGCATGAAGAAAATACACAAACAATATCACCATCCAAAAATTTTTTAAAACAAAACATAAAAAAATATGAAAAAACAACAACTCTTAAAAACAACACAACCATTGCCTGGTAATACAGAAGCTTCTAAACCACTCCCGACAATAACTAGTGAGAGTTTGAATGTATTTAACCCTACCATCAACCCAGATAAAAATGATGGTACACATAAAATTGCTATCCCGAAAAATAAGATAAGTACTATAAAATCCCAAATTAATTCCAACAGGTATGCTTAGATATGTAAGTATTAAGAAAAGAAATTTAAGCCACCAAAAAAATTCTAAAGGTAATGAATAATCGTTTTGCTCTATTGAGTGATGATAGAGAAAATAATCATACAAAAGATGATAATTCTATTAAAAAATCATTTAACCCCCACCAATATATCTTAGTGAGCCTATTTGCAATAATTTGTTTAAAACATTTGTTGAACTTATTAAAAAAACAATTTTCATGTTGTTAAAATGAGAAAAGGTGCCGTGCAACAGACAAAAATAGTAGTATACACTGAGCATTTATATAGAAAAATCTCTCATTACCTTAAAGTTGTTTTAAACATTTTTAATAAAGATAAGATTCCCCAACCAATGTTTAGAGTTGAGTTGGAACCGAACGAAAATAAACTAAAGTAAAATGAAACGCATCCTATATATTCTATGCGATACCTATTGAATCGCAGTCACTATAGAAGATCCTCTTATGAGAAAGGTACCTGTCAAATGTGGTATTTAATGTGGTATTTCAAAAGAAAATTATACCATTCTTAAACGACAGAAATATCATTCCAGTTCACCAGTTTGGTTTTCGTGAAAAACATGGAATCATAGAACAAGTGAGTCGTCTAACTGGAGAGATAAGGAAATGTTTTGAAATAGAGAAGTAATGTTCAGCTATTTTTTAGATGTCGCGCAAGCTTTCGATAAAGTATGGCCAAAGGTTTAATGTATAAAATTAAATGTTTACTACCACCATGTACCCACAAATTGCTGGAGTCCTATTTATCTGAGTAAAGTATAACGAATTTGTAACAGAAGAATCCAAAATAATACCAGGTGTGTCCTTGTATATAATTTACACTATTGACTTATCAGTATGCGATGAAATGACTGTTTCTACGTTTTGAGGCAATACTCAGTTCCCACGAAAACCCGCACATAGCATCTAGCCAACTTGATATTTATCTCCGACGTGTGGAGACATGGTTGAAAAATTGACGTATACAAGTAAATGATTTGAAAAGTAACCATGTTACGTTCACCCTCAGAAAAAGAAATTGTCCTTCTGTTACACTTAATGACATAAGTATACCCCAGTTAGATATACATATATTACATATCTTGGTATTCATTTAGATTAACTTGGCGTCGTCATATAGAAACCAAGAGACTTCATATGAAGTTGAAAGATTCTAGCATTCACTGGTTAATAAACTGCCAATCAAAACTAAGCCTTGATAATAAATTCATCCTATATAAAACGGTTTTAAAACCAATTTGGACATATGACATTCAATTATGGAGAACAGCCAGTAATACGAGTATCAATATTATACAGAGAGGCCCAATCAAAAATTCTTGAAACCATGACGGGTGCACCAAGGTATATAAGAAATGAGAATATTCATATAGACTTAGAGGTGCTATTGGTAAAAGACGAGTTCAAAGAGCACAGTAAAAATACGTTACAAATCTACAGACTCATCCCAACCCTCTTGAAAGACTTCTTACTGAAATTTAATCAAATTCGAGGCTTCGTAGAGCCGATTTTCCACCCCGTTACTAGGAGTACCCATTATTCGCCTAGCTATGTTCACGTTAATGATCAGTTAGTCTTTAGTTTTAAGATTTAAATACATATTGTGAGGCCTTAAAATGGCAGATTAAATATAAAAGAACGTTAAATTAAAATACGATTAGAATTTATATTCAACGGTAAACCTGTCCAAACTTCTTCATCGTAAGACAGATCTTTTGTTGCATATCATGATTTTGGTGATTTAAATTTAAAATGTACTTATTTTAATATTTAAATTTGTCTGAATTTTTATACTTTTATGTTTGTTAATACAAATATTAAAAAAACTGCAATAAATTGCGGTTACTTACTTTATTTCTGCAATATCTAAAGGAAAAGTTCTAAATTAGTAAATTTACCAAAAAATAATGTATATACTTACTTTGCTATTATAGGTAATTTTTCATATATTAAGGTATTACTATATAGTAAAAATTTTAGGTAATATTTTGAACATATAAAACACCTAAAATAATTGTTATATTACCAAATAAACTTGGTAACGGCCATTCTACCCTTGTTAATTTTATTTTTTTTTTAAGGAAAATTTATCCATAATTTTGTCTGTGTACATGTTTTTACAGAATGTATTAAAAAGAATATATGGTAATATTCAATAATTTAAATGCCATAAATAATAAATATTTTATTTGTTAAAAATTTTTACATAAAACATAGAAAAAGACAGTTAACAAAGAGCATATAATTAATTTCAATATTTATTTTTGCAGGAAGCCTGGACAATGTTCATCACAGGCAATGAAAAATTTTAAGGAAGTCATAAATCTCCGCATTATGATAAATTATTGAAAGCTTATCATAAATTGAAATGTCACATATCTTAGATAATACATTTTTTTTCTCACACTAATGATCGGTTAGTATGGTGCGCCATTCCTTCAATATATCGCTGCTATATCACGTTAAATAAAGTTTGACTCTGTTGCCCCAATATTTCCAATAGAAATAATAAATAC
Organism: Protocalliphora azurea; assembly: GCA_932274085.1. NCBI lineage: Eukaryota > Metazoa > Arthropoda > Insecta > Diptera > Calliphoridae > Protocalliphora > Protocalliphora azurea. Next base: position 74,769,322 of record OW026520.1, read on the forward strand.
AATTAAAATGAATGATATTTAAGCTTGGTTGGTTGGTTTACGTCGTAGCCCGTAACCTTACGGGCAATCAATTAGACTCGTTAGAATCCGTTTTGATGGGACCACACTACTCGCCAGGTGAATGAGTTGTATTGAGTCTGTGATGAGATAGAAGTGTAGGGAAGAACAATGAGAACATAAATTAATTAGATCCAGCCTGTAGCATTGAGATATTTAATAATGTCACTGAGTCTAGTGTCTGATATCTCACAGAGGTTGTCTAATTGGTACCTTTCCAGAAATTTATGTCTGATTGCTTTCAATGCTGGACATTCACATAGAAGATGATATACTGTTTCCTCTTTCCCGCGATTGCCACAGCTACGACAATATTCATTGTAAGGAAGACCAAGTCTGCTTGCATGTTTCCCGATCGTCCAGTGACCTGTAAACAATGATATTAGTCTCGAGATGTCTTTATGTTTGTAGCCAATGAGTTACATTGAGCGTTTTTCGTTGTAGGTAGACCACATTTCTTTCGAGACTCTACATTTGTCCAGATTTCGCCATGTATTTTTCGCCTTTTCTATTGTTTTCGGATTCTGCTTTTGACTGTTCCTAACGGGATTTCGACAGAAACCGAAAAGGAGGCATTCATAGCAGAGCCTGCCCGGGCTAATTCGTCTGCCTGTTCATTACCATAGTAATCCCTATGCGCAGGAACCCAGACTATGGTAATGTCATACAGTCGACTTAGTCCTAGAAGTTCCTCTTTACACTGTCTGACTAGAATAGAGGTAGTTTTGGGTTTGACAGTCGACAAATAAACCAATACTCCCTTGAATATTTCTATCGCGAATTAGTTTGCACGCTTGTCTCGTCAGTTAGTCTGTATGAGCGTCTAATTCCAAGATCATTAGAGAAAACACCAGAGCCGACACCGCAGTTCATCTATGAGCCGTCAGTGTATATCCTAGTTCCATATTGTTCAAGAAGATTTCCCCTTCTCCATTCATTCCTGGTGGAGAATAGGACTTTAATATTATTTCCGAAGTCCATCTGGGGAATCATATAGTCGGTAGATTAATTGAATTGCGGGGGTATTAAACTTAATATCCTCGCGTGTCCATACGTTCTTGATCTCCAGCTTTCCGTTGCAGATAATCTTATCGCACTATTGACTGATGATTCAATAATGTGTAGATCTATAGGTGTTAGGTGCAATATAGTGTTCAGAGCTTCTGATGAACTAGTACGTAGTGCACTGCCAATGGAAGCGGATTTTTGATAATCTTAACGCACTATTGACTGATGATTCAATAATGTGTAGGTCTATAGGTGTTAGGTGCAATATAGTGTTCAGAGCTTCTGATGAACTAGTACGTAGTGCACTGCCAATGGAAGCGGATTTTTGATAATCTTATCGCACTATTGACTGATGATTCAATAATGTGTAGGTCTATAGGTGTTAGGTGCAATATAGTGTTCAGAGCTTCTGATGAACTAGTACGTAGTGCAATGCCAATGGAAGCGGATTTTTGTTATCTGTAAAGTTGATCCAGCTCTCTGTATCGCCATAGTCGTGACATTGTTAAAGGCGTATTCTATGTCCAGAAAGGCAGCCATTGCGTATTGTTTAAATTCAATGGATCACTCGATGATCCTTACGAACTCATGAAGAGCCGTCTCCGTGGAGCGACCTTTAATTTAGGCATGTTGACTTCCTGAGAGTCGAGTTGTACCCTTAATATAGTTAATATAGTTAAAATTTAAAGCTTAATATAGTTAAAATTTGTGTGCTCTACAAAATTATATAAAACTCTTATTTTAAAAATACTTTCATCTACCTTATTTCCTTATGTAAATTATACAAAAAAAAAAAAAAAAAAAAAAAATACAATACCATATTATTATAGAAAATATTATTTTTAAAATATCGAAACTAAAATACCGATATATATATATCGGTACAGAGGGAACGGTATTTGAATACCGGTATTGTTGAAAAACAATAATTTCCGTATCGTTTACGGTCAGTGCTGCACAAAAATTCTCGATGTCATCTGCTAAATTCCCAAAAATAATATAATCTGCTAAATATAAAGTTTTACCCACGCTTCACTTTTTTTGCTAAAATTGAATTCAAAATTTATTATAATAAAATGAGAGAATTGTACTGCTTATATAGCTTGTATGCAGTGTGACCAGATGTGAAAAAATTATTCAGCTAAATGAAGTTTAAAGTAAAGCTAAAAAATGCTAAGTTATTTAAAAATGCTAAAAAAATAATGCAAAACTTATAAAATACTATTTTCAGTGTATATGCTAATTTTTCTTTTTAATATTCTTTTTAATGGTGTCTCTATGGACATCAAACGAGCTTTGTAAATATTTTTGTCATGTATTGCCTCCTTTAGGATTTAGAAACCAAATAAATAAATTAAAAAAATATGTATGCTAAAAAAAAACTGCTGTAGTAGGTCGATTATGCTAAAAATCATTAGCAGAATTTTTAAAAATAAATATGCAATTTTCCAATTCATTCTGCCAAATCTAGCAGAAGAAATGCTAAAATGGCAACACTGGTTACGGTTACCAATTTTAAACGGTACACAGTGGGGTCAAACGCAAATTTTTTGGTAATAAATCTGAATCTCCTAAAATACTGGTCGGATCAAATTGAAATGTATGGAAGAGTTTTAGAGGAGGACCTAAGCTTTCAGAAAAATCATCTTGTAGTCACCCTGTGATAACACAAGATAAGCTACAGGGTGTCAAAGTTCACTACCTCGAGTATGTAAAAGTTAAAAAAAATCGTAACTTGTACAAATGAAGTCAGATTTTAAAGATTTTTATATTTCTGGAAAGTGCTTGGCAAGATAAAGAAAAAATAAGCTTACTCATCTAAGTTATCTCTTACAGTTAAAAAGATATTTACGCTTGAATTTTGAATTTTTGATTTTTTGGCTCGACTTTCTTTCGTTTCTCGGGAATAAGTCCTGAGATATATGAGGTAAAAATTTTTTAAAAATATTCTGTAATTTGCTACATATTCAAATAATATGCTGAAAGAATTTTTGGATTATCTCAATTCGTCTAGACGTGAAAAATATTCAAAGTTAGCACTCTGAAATTGGCATGAAAAATGGCTATTTTTTTTACAAAAATATAGTACAATTCATTCACTTTTTTCTCAAAGTTCCGTTAATAAAAATTTTTTTTCCTTACTAATTTCAAAAGATAAGGCTTCATAAATGGTTAATAAAGAAATTTTGAATTGATTTAAGTTTGCCTACATCCAGCATTGGCCGAAAATTGTCAATTTTAAAAAATAGTTTCATTTTTATCGATTAATAAAAAAATGTCACGCGAGCTTTTTTAAATTTGGTACCCATATTTTTTATAGAAATAGACTTAGAATGATTTAACACTAAACTGCTTCCCGCCCGGCCAAAAACGAATGCAGAAGTGGAGATTTTATGTTAAAAGTCAGTTTTTTTAATGACTATTTTTAAAAGCATATTAAAAACATATTAGCATAATATTTTTAATATTATTTCTTATGTAATGTATAAAATACAAATCAAGCTTTCATTCCTAAAAAAATCAATAAAATAGCTCCAATAACCTATTTTTGGTAATTTTTCAAAAATAATTTTTTTTTAAAAAATAGCTGAAAATCCAAAAAAAAAATAATTTTTTTAATACAACTCCACTAATTTTGCAAATACTTTAAAAATGTTAAAAGAATATAAAAATAGACTTATTTAACAATTCAACGATATATAAAATGTTGATATAGGTCATTTAATAATAGTAATATAATGGCCTCAAAACTACCAAGTCACGTCAAAAGTTGCAAAATTCACTATTTTGTTCCGTATTTCCATATGTGTGTATACGTAACACTCAACTGAATTGCTTATTTTTGTTACGAGATAATAATATTTATTAATGAATTTATTTAAAGTGTTCATAATTTTTTTCTACTGAAAAGGTTTTTAAAATTACCTAAGTACATAAATAAGTATATTTTCCTTAGTTTTTTATTACATTTTTTTAAGTTTTTAAATAATTTACCTTACTTAATTAATGTATTATAACAAAAATGATTTTTTTACAATCGCATAGATACATTTTTTGACGTACCTGTTTAACACTACAGGTCATAAAAATAAACTGAATGAAATTGGGGGTTTTGAGCACAAATTGAAATTTTTTAATTCATTTTTGCCTGTCACCGTTTACCTGATATAAATATTATTTTTCTATATATAAGTATCTTATAAATATGCAGATTTATTAGTGAATTTGCCATTATGGAGATTACATTGAAACACTTTTCTATTTGCAAAGTAATCTGGGATAATCTATCTGATATTATAAATCGTCCAGAAAAAATAAGAAAACTCATTGATACAGTAGTATCTTTTGGTTTAACTCTTACTGCAGAAGACAGTTTAAAGCTCGAAAATTTTTATAAATCATACGAAAAAAGGATGCAAGCTTCAGATTGGTCAATACCAAAGTTCAAGAAGAAAAATGAAGAGTGGTTGCAGGGAGAAATACCAATTTTCATCGGAAAGCAGAAAAAGGGTCGACCAAAAAAAAGTTACGATGAAGTTCAGCTAAGAACAAAGAGGACCAAACAGGAATCTATTCTAAATTCACATACGAATGCCGAAATAAAAGATACATTTAAAGTTTTAGTAACACGTACGCAACCAAAGGAAGTAGAAAAAGTTATAGATGTGTTACCAACAGCTTCTCCCAATCGATTACATCGGATAATCCAAAGCATAGTGACACCGAAATCAACATCGTCCTTTACCTCTGAGGATGCTTCAGCTCTAATATTAAATTTAGGATTATCAAGAAACCAATACGAGATTTTGAGGAAATCTGTTAGCGAAAAAGGATATGATATCTTTCCCAGTAGCAAATCAGTGAGAGAAGCGAAAAGTAATATTTTACAGCCTATGGAATATCACCACTCCACGCAAGGCTAATATTTTTGGAGTTGTGCTTACATTTTGCATATGATATGAAGTACAGAAATATTCCCGGACAGGAAAATGCTACAGTAAAAAACAATTTGGAACTTCACGAATTACGAAAAGAGGAGAAGAAAAGAATTCAATTGGAATTCAAAGAACAACTCGGATTAATAATTGATAAACCTCTACATGGCTATGGAAGCTCAAATGATGGAAATACAGCAAGACTTTTCTTTGAAAATCCGGAACTCACATCTTCAATCACATGTATTGACTTAAATATTTTGAAGCGTTTTAAGATTATATTGGCAGCCATTAATAGCAATAAACAAATTTAAAATTTTTGCTTACGAAACTAAAGAACTACTTAACATTACATACCCCTGGATATCAATGACTCCAACAATTCACAAAGTATTGGCTCATGGTAAAGAAATAATAGAAAATAATATTTTGCCATTGGGAGAGCTAACAGAGGAAGCACAGCAAGACCGAAATAAAGATGTTAAACATTTCCGACTCTTCAATACCCGAAAATGTTCGAAAATAGCGCAAAATATGAACTTAATGGAATATTTATTAATATCATTAGATCCAGTTATATATTCTATAAGAACACGATGGCTACCAAAAATCACTCTTGAAATAGAAAAAGAGGATTCCGAAGCTAAGGAAGTTAAAAATTTGCTAACGTTAGATGTTTCTGATTATTTTCAAGAAAATCTCTAATAATATCTTCGATAATATATTCTTGATAAAATAAATATACGGGATATATGTATAATAAGTATGTAAATATGAAGAATAAATTAAATAAATATTACTCAAATAAAGAATTTACCACTTTATAATAACAAATATATACCTACATAATACATTAGAAAACTAAAATATTACGTATACACACATATGGAAATACGGAACAAAATAGTGAATTTTGCAACTTTGGACGTGACTTGGTAGTTTTGAGGCCATTATATTACTATTATTAAATGACCTATATCAACATTTTATATATCGTTGAATTGGTAAATAAGTCTATTTTTATATTCTTTTAACATTTTTAAAGTATTTGCAAAATTAGTGGAGTTGTATTAAAAAAATTAAATTTTTTTGGATTTTCAGCTATTTTTTTAAAAAAAATTTATTTTTGAAAAATTACCAAAAATAGGCTATTTTATTGATTTTTTTAGGAATGAAAGCTTGATTTGTGTTTTATACATTACATAAGAAATAATATTAAAAATATTATGCTAATATGCTTTAATATGCTTTTAAAAATAGTCGTTAAAAAAACTGACTTTTAACATAAAATCTCTACTCCTGCATTTGTTTTTGGCCGGGCGGGAAGCAGTTTAGTGTTAAATCATTCTAAATCTATTTCTACAAAAAATATGGGTACCAAATTTAAAAAAGCTCGCGTGACATTTTTTTTATTAATCGATAAAAATTAAACTATTTTTTAAAATTGACAATTTTCGGCCAATGCTGGATGTAGGGTGCAAACTTAAATCAATTCAAAATTTCTTTATTAACCATTTATGAAGCCTTATCTTTTGAAATTAATAAGGAAAAAATTTTTTTATTAACGGAACTTTGAGAAAAAAGTGAATGAATTGTACTATATTTTTGTAAAAAAATAGCCATTTTTCATGCCAATTTCAGAGTGCTAACTTTGAATATTTTTCACGTCTAGACGAATTGAGATAATCCAAAAATTCTTTCAGCATATTATTTGAATATGTAGCAAATTACAGAATATTTTTAAAAAATTTTTACCTCATATATCTCCGGACTTATTCCCGAAAAACGAAAGAAAGTTGTGCCAAAAAATCAAAAATTCAAAATTCAAGCGTAAATATCTTTTTAACTGTAAGAGATAACTTAGATGAGTAAGCTTATTTTTTCTTTATCTTGCCAAGCACTTTCCAGAAATATAAAAATCTTTAAAATCTGACTTCATTTGTACAAGTTACGATTTTTTTTAACTTTTACATACTCGAGGTAGTCAACTTTGACACCCTGTAGCTTATCTTGTGTTATCACAGGGTGACTACAAGATGATTTTTCTGAAAGCTTGGGTCCTCCTCTACAACTCTTCCATACATTTCAATTTGATCCGACCAGTAGTTTAGGAGATTCAGATTTATTACCAAAAAATTTGCGTTTGACCCCACTGTGCGGTATTTAAACGTTATCGATTTCAAACCTTGATTTTTTTAAAAAAGTTAGTTTGGTGTTACATCAATTGGCGATCCTGGCAAACAATATATATTTATTTAAAGTAATTATGAACTGATTCCTATGTGTACTGTTTAATGATCAGTGTTATCAACAATTTTAACTGACCATTTAAATCAATATCAATATTAAAATCGTATACCAATAAGCAAGATTCTAAAATTAAAGAGAAGATAATTTTTTTTATGATGACAAATGAGTGATCGCATTAAAAAAAAAAAAATAATAATAATAAAAATAAACTTATCAAGATTACTAATTCAACACTAATAATTTAAAACACAACATTTCTACTTTTTTTTTCTAAATTTTAAAGTAGATAATTCTAGGTTCGCACACAACAATTCTGAGTTCGTAGGCGAGAGCGGTAAAGAGAAAGTACAAACTTAGTATTCCCTTCTCTTTTCTCTCTTACGCACCACAGTGGGGGAGAATCGAAATTTTTTGGAAATAAATCTGTAACTTCTGATCAGCCGGTTGGATTTTCATGAAATATGGTATAGGCGTAGCAGAGGAGAGTACAAAGTTATGTTTAGAAGGGGGGCACAACAATCCCCCCAGTTAAGGGGGCTCAAATTTAGGTGCCTCTGACATAAAAAATTTTTAATCGCTTGCAAAATTTTTGTTTCTCGTCCAATTTCAAATATTTTTATATATTGTCCTATTTATCTCTTATAGTTTTCGAGTTATTTGCGTTTGAATTTTTAAGCACCATAATTTTGCATGTTCTTGGTCCAGTTTTTTTCATATATATCCTAGTATTTCCGAGCGATTTTATTAATTTTTTCTTAACTAGTTAAAGAACAAAACTATCTATTGAATAAAAAAAATTGAAGTCGATATCTTTACCGAGTCCAAAAATAAACGATTTTGAATTTGAAAATTGCAAAAAAGACGACTTTTTGTGTTTTTTTAGCCGAAAAAGTATCTACACTCTTTTTTATCTAAAATAAAATTTTCTTTAGCAACATATAATAATTTTGCACTATTCTGAAAGGTAACTTCACGGAGATGACTTTAAGATAAAAAACAATTCCAATTTATTGTATATATGACTATATTTTTACAAACTTGCAACTTTTGTGAATAATTAATAATTTTTACTAATATCTATACACAAAATATTTTTATAAAAATAATTAATAAATATTTTTTTATTTTTAATAGGGTTGCCACATTTCCCAAATTTAAGTAAATCTTTATCCTTTTCTAAGCATTCACATATTTCTATTAATGAATTTAAAATAACAAACAAACAAAAAAATGTCTATTTTAACTTAATCAATATTATTATTTTTTGTATTTATCATCTTTCTTAATAAATATTCTATTTCTAATACGATTTTTTATTACTTATTTACATTTAATTTATGTAGACAATTTTTCTAATATTTTAAACTTATACTACTTATTTTCTATAAAATCATCTGTTGTATCTGTAAACATAACTAAAAGATAATAAAGGTCCTTCAAGTCTTCAGTATTTTGAGTTGATAAAGGCTCATAATAAATCCAACGTTTTCTCATTGATGATAGTACAGGGTCTGATGATAACAAAAGCTATTAATAATATCCTCGTTTTGTGACGTTCTGGAGCATTTCCAGGAGCTGAATAATTGAACGTGCTTAAAATCTCTGTTTCTTGCTTCTTGAGCCTCTTCTGTAAGCTCTCCAAGTGGAAGAATATTTCGTTCAATTATAATTTCGCAATGGTACAATACTTTATGTACTGTTGGTGTCATTTCTTTCCATGGATATAGAGAAACAAGTAGTTTAGATATTTCTGTTGCATATTCTCCAAATCGACCAGAGTTAATTTTGTACTTACTATTAATTGCCATTAATAGTATGTTAGTCTTTTCAAGTAACTCTTTATTAATACCAGTTATTTTAGATGTAGCTTCGAAATTTCCGAAAAACCTTCTTGCTGTTTTTCCATCATTTGTACTACCACCAGTCGGTAGAGGTTTGTCGATGTTTAATCCCGTCTCTTCTCTGAATTCGTCCTGGATTTAACTTTTCTCAGATATTCTAAGTGTTTTTAAATCCTCGTTGTTTCTGGTAGGTTTTGTTAAATTTTCTGGCACACTTCTACACTAAATCATATGCTATGCGCAGAAAATGCTCCATGAACCGTATTCTGGCGTGAAGTGGAGATATTCCGAAAGGGAGAAATTCTTCATTAATACTCCTTGCTGTACCAATATCCGAAAATTGTGATTTCGTCTCATCACATAGTGAGCATTTCCAAAAAGAAGATGTTTCCGTAATGGCATTACTAACCTTTCCATCAATCATTGTTAGACTAATTTGAAAGGATATGTCAAATGTGTATTGGTTTATGGTTATTGAAAGAGGTTGTAAATCATTTATTTCTTCTTTAATATATTCCACTAAATCCTTTGTTGTTGTCTTCGACTCCATTGTGTATTCGAACCAAATAGGTCTGCAAAAATGTTTTGATCCTGGAGTAGTGTTAAGCCATATATCTTCAAATGAGCTTTTACACTTTGATGGAGATTGCTTTAAGGAATAAGATCGCATTCTTAATGGCACCAAAGATGCTATAAATACGATTTTATAATCCGCCATTTTCTTACTTCCACTAGCATGCTTGTATTCAGGAAGGGCTGATAGTCCGTCACGTCCCCACTTACAGATTAATACAGCGTGGCTGTTATTTACTTTTTCCAACTGATCTGCAGAAAAGTCTGCAACTAATCTGGTAGCTGTATTCTCAAGCAAAGAAGATAGCTCTACACATGCTTCCTTTTCGGTAACCCAAATAGATGGTAAAATAGTTTGCTTTTTTTCTTGAATATCCTTGTATGATGGAAGAATTGAATGTGCCTTTTCAAGCAGAGTTAAAATTTGATATTTGTTTCGGCTGAGGTTCAGTTCAAGCATTAAAGCAATTGATTCTTCCTCTGTAAAATTGGATTGTGATGTTTGAGTAGGTACACTTTCGGCAATCCGTTTAAGACGTTTTGATGATGCAGTTGGCAGTATTTCAGCAATATTAATTGCACTCTTCGGTTGCTTCTCCTTTTTTAACATTCCTTTGAATGTATCAGAAACTTCTTCATTCGAAATTATAGAAAGCTTATGGGCCAGTTTTTTCTTCCTAGATCTTGTACTTAAATCATCATATGTCTTGCAGGGTGCTTCAGTTGATATTTTGCACGCCGATATTTCTATATCAGTATCCATCCAATCGGAATGTATAATTTTTAATCTGTTAGTACGCTGATTCAAGGACTTCATTTTTACTTCAGACAACTTTTAAAAGTTCTCTATCTGAGATTTACCAATGACGTCGACTTTTGCATGATATGTAGTTTTTATGAATTCCACTATAGCTTCTAAACGATTAAGATATTTTTAGATAAACTCCACAGAACACAACACAATTGTTCATGTTTCAATGTAATCACCATGATAATCAACTTCGTTATGATGTTGATAAGGATTAGCTGCGCATTTATATATATCTATTAGATATATCGCACAGGTACATATATTTACAGGTATTCTGTGAATTTTCATTAGGTAAAATATCTTAAAGAGTCAATTTGGAAGAGTACCTATACCGAATTCATTGATATTATATGTTACTATCCGGTATCACCGGAAAGGATATTACCTGTGCATTGTCACTAGCTCATAAAAATATAGATTTTGAACCATCACTAATAGATAAATGCTGCAGCTAGGTATCACCGGAAAGTATACCTGTACATTGCCACTAGATCATAAATATATAAATTTTTAACCATCAACAATAGATAAATACATTTGTTAAATTTAGGTAAACACCATAAATGTAAACTAATAAAATACTTATTGATTAAGTTAAAATAGAAATTTTTTGTTTGTTTTGTTATTTTAAATTCATTAATAGAAATATATTAATGCTTAGAAAAGGATAAAGATTTAATTAAATTTGGGAAATGTGGCAACCTTATTAAAAATAAAAAATATTTATTAATTATTTTTATAAAAATATTTTGTGTATAGATATTAGTAAAAATATACAGAAATATTCATAATTATTCACAAAAGTTGCAAATTTGTAAAAATATAGTCATATACAATAAATTGGAAATATAAAAGTTTAAAGGCACATATTTCTGAAATGAGGCATGATATGGACTTTTTGCAAAAGATCGGAAATTATATATGCTAAATGATAAGCTTAATTTGGAATACATATTTTTAAAATTTCTTTCGCTATTTAGAAATAAACCAAACAAAAGGCCCAATTTGGGGTTTTTGGAGAAAATACAAATTTATTAATTGTAATAACATATTTGTTATAAAGATATCTTAATGATATTTGCAGGAAATGTGGATCTTATTAATATAAATAAAAGCGCGTTAACCAAATTTCAATCAGGGATAGAGATTTCCTGAATTCCCAAAAAAACTAATGAAAATTCCCAAAAATGGGATTTTTTACATTTTTGGCTATAGAATCCACATTTTTCCGAAGTCCCGTAGATTTTGATTTAAAACTTTTAACAACATATTGAAGATTCTTAAAATATATTCCACTTGTCGATTCGTGCTTTGGGATTTGAGAAAATATGGTCTAAAATCAAAACTTTCATATAAAATGGGTCGAATTCGGGTGGGTATGTACCATGACCAATTGAGTTATTGGGCTTGTTTTTTGTCCTAAAGTCATCTCCGTGAAGTTACCTTTCAGAAAAGTGCAAAATTATTATATGTTCCTAAAGAAAATTTTATTTTAGATAAAAAAGAGTGTAGATACTTTTTCGGCTAAAAAAACACAAAAAGTCGTCTTTTTTGCAATTTGCAAATTCAAAATCGTTTATTTTTGAACTCGGTAAAGATATAGACTTCAATTTTTTTTATTCAATAGATAATTTTGTTCTTTAACTAGTTAAGAAAAAAAACTAACAAAATCGGACCAAGAACATGTAAAATTATGGTGCTTAAAAATTCAAACGCAAATAACTCGAAAAATATAAGAGATAAATAGGACATGTAAGCGCCTACAACAATATATAAAAATATTTGAAATCGGACGAGAAACAAAAATTTTGCAAGCGATTAAAAATTTTTTATGTCAGAGGCACCTAACTTTGAGCCCCCTTAACTTCGTCCCTGGGGGATTGTTATGCCCCCCTTCCAAACATAACATTGTACGCTCCTCTGCTACGCCTATACCAAATTTCATGAAAATCCAACCGGCCGATCAGAAGTTACAGATTTATTTCCAAAAAATTTCGATTCTGCCCCACTGTGCGCACTCAGAATTGCAGCAAGAATAATTGCTGTGGAATTCAAATCAGATTCTTCAATTCAATTATTCAACACAGAGGCTTTACAACTATTCTAGCTCTTATATAAAATCATAAATATAAAACGTTAATTTAAGTTATTTACTTATATGTATGTCTTAATTAAGTTTTGTTTATCATTTTTTATGCTTCTTTTGATTTGCTACCTATTATCTCGTCAGCTAAATATATTAATAATGGTTTTAACTGGATGATTTACAAGAAATAGTGTATTACTGGACATTAAACAGCCGTGACAAATAATTTAAATACTTCTACCTATTTATTCCATAGTTCTCCGAATATTTCATTAGACGAACAACATATATTAATTGTTCCAAATTCTAATACGAATAACAATAATTTTAATCATCCAACAATTTCAAATGATTTTCCATGTCTTAAATTACCTCCTTTTTTGATTTATTGCCCACAATCATGGTGTATTCAGGCTGAAATTCAATTCAACTTAAAATAAATAATAATATTAAGTATCAACATTTTATAGTAGTATTTCCGCATGAAGTAGTAATAATTAAAATTTTAGATATTTTACAAAAATCACCTTATCTAAATAAATACGAATTTATTAAAAAAGATTTATGTGAACGATTTTCCCTTAGTGAAGAAAAAAGACTTGAGCAGCTATTTTCTAATAAACAAATTGACGGCTGTAAACCTTCTAACATTGCAGGATCCGTTTCAATGATTGGAAATGATATTCTCTATAAATTATACGCACAGTTCCGCAGAAACTTCAAATTCATTTACCTTCTTCAAATTTAGAAGATAAAATTAAATTAGCTGATCAAATTTGGTATATTTTAAATAAGAATCAAATATCCCGAATCAGTTCTAATAACAATAATGACTTATTTCAATAATTTTCGGAAATTACCACACAAGTTTGTCAAAATCTAAATAAATTAACTTTTAAGATTTTAGAACAAAATAAATACAAGTAGTTCGACTCTCTTTTGGTAATATTTCCCTCTCTCTCTCTCATATACGCGTGCCGTGTGAATTGTAAGACAATTAATACAAAAAATAAAATATAAAAATACCTAAAAATATTTGAATTATTAAGAATTTTTACGCTTTTTTACACAATCACGCACTATTTCAACATTTTTTGGAATACCATTAGCCCACTTTTATTTTGAAAATGGGTCCAATTCGCACAGAACATAAAATATTTTTTTTTTTTTATTAATTTTAGGTACTTTTTCCTAACACACTCTTAGAGTTAGGGACTCCTGCCAAAGAGTCGGATTACTTGATATGCTTTGTTTTAGAACTTAAATAATCTAGACAAAAAGATACAAGCTTTTCACATAGTCGAAGAAGATCAAATAGATAACGTTAAAAATTTGATAAATGTTGTAATTAAATGTAATTAAAATCATTACGGTTCAAATGCTCATAAGTGTATTCAACCACATGTAGCATCAGCTTTACACTTATTTTCAAAGAAAGGTCCAAATGACTGGAAATCTTCTGGGGATTATCGCCTTTTAAATTTACTAAATATTCGAGACTTTAACATAAACATGAAGGGAATAACAATTTTCTTAAAAATAGATTTAATTTGTGCATATCATTAAATTCCAGTTACTCCTGAAGATATTCATAAAATTGTAATAACAACTCCTTTTGGAATGTTTGAGTTTTCAGGATGCCCTTCGATTCACGAAATGGCGACTAAACTTTTCAACGATTTACGAATGAAGTTTTCTTGTTTTTAATTTGTTTTTATTTACATAGATGACATCTTCATAGCTAGTTCAAATGAAGAAGAACATTTTGAACGTCTTGGATTAGTTTTTGAACAATTGAATAAGTTTGGTTTGAATATTAAGCAATCAAAATGTATTTTTGGTCCAGAATCTTTAGACTTTTTAAGATATCAAATAGCTGAAAATGGAATTCAACCGTCAAAAGATAGAATGAATACAATTAATAAATTCGAAAAACCAAATACTATAAAGAATCTTCAAAAATTTCTTGGGATGATAAATTACTATCATAGATGTATTTCAATACTGGCAGAAGGCTTAATTCCATTGAGAAAATTGAGCAATACAGAAAAAACATACTCTACATTTGATCGAGAATTGCTTGCTGTATATCTCTCAATTAAACACTTTAGATATTTTTAAAAAGAAATCCTTTTACTGTTTACAGATCACAAACCCTTGATTTATATATATCCTTGACTCCAAGACTGAAAGATACCATTGTCAAACAAGACATATGGATTACATAGCACAATTTACAAGTTATATTAAATATATTCGAGGTAAAGATAATACATGCTGAAATTGTTTTTAATACGTTAAAAAAGGAACAAGGACATGAAATTTCTAATAATTTAATAAATGAACAATTAAAAGATAAACACAATATTAGAGCATTTAAGAAATCCTAATTATAATTTCAACATATTATGTCAAACAGCAGGAAAATATCTCAGGCATTTTTCTAAATTTTTTCAGGCCTTCCAGTTCTCTTCTAGTTTATTGAGGATGTTAAGAGATGCTGGTTGTATTGGAGATAATTTGTTATCTTATGACGTAGATGTTGATCAATTGACTGACTTTTTTTTTAACAGGATGTGCTTCTTTTCATCAAAACAATACTAGCTTTGACAACTTCAATAACACTGGTAACTCGTTTTCATTTCGTTGCAAAAGTGCGCTTGAGTTGAATTAAGCGTTGTGTAAACTTAAATCTAAGTCCGTTAGAATTAACAAAATTTCTATAAAGTTTATTAAATTAATTTATGCTTTTATTTCTGAATATATTTTATATTTAGTAAATACAATTTTGACTACTTCTAGTTTCCCTTCATCTAGGAAGTTGTGCCTATCTAGGGTGGTTCATGGTTTGTTCTAACATTTATGAACATCAATATGCTTTACGTAGGGGTTGCAGTACCACTGCCTTAAATCTAACTTTAACTGATGATATAGACGTTATGTTAATGATGGTAATATTAGTACATTTATTTCACTTGATCTTGCGAAAGCTTTTAACTCGATTGAATGAGTTAAATTTTTCAAGATTTGCTTGTGTTTTCTTATTTGATTGATAGATGCAAATTTGTAATATTAAATGGGACTAGTTCTGGTTTACGTGCTCTTTCATCAGGAGTACCTCAGAGTTCCGTTTTAGGATCACTTCTTTTTATGTTATATGTTAACAGTTTACCGTACTTTATTAACTTTGCTATGTATGAAACTTTATTATTTGCTGATGATGTTTATTTATTATTTAAGGGCAGTTTTGATTTTCAGGATCTGTTGGCAAACAATATTAAATATAGCTTGGAACGTGTTCTTGAATGGACTTCCCGTAACTCTCTCACTATTAATTCCTCTATAACTAAGGCCATCATGTTTGGACTTACGAATCGCTATGTTCTAAAATTACTTGTATTCCTAGATGAAGTGCATATTAATTTTGTAAGTAACTTAAAGTGCCTAGGCGTTATATTAGATAGTAACTCACTTTTACCTCTCACATCGATGTGTTAAGTTCTAGACTTTTTGGTACCCTACGAAATATTTATTCTGTAAATCTATTTTTGCCATTCCATATTAGAATTCGTATATCCTAGGCTTTGTTGATGTCCCACATTCTATACGACTTTGAAGTTTATTCTGGTACCTATTCGGTTACAATATTCGACACTGTGAATATATTTCACCACATTTCATTCACTTTTTTGGATGTTCTTTCAAGCAGTTTGTAATGTATCGTAATTTACAATTTTTTTATAAAAATTGTAGACCTTATCCATTATATATTATTCCTAGAATTTATTCCTCCTTTTTTTGAAAAGTCTTTTATGGTAATTTTGCACGATGGTGGAATTTGTTACCTTTTTCTTTACGCATTTTTCACACTCAAATAATGTTTTTAGATTGAAACTCATACAATTATTTACCACTCTCTAATATACACAACATTACTTTTTTTACCTTTTCTCAATTTTAGTTACCACTAATTTTACTATTTGTTACTAATATTTACTATTTCTATGATTCCTTTATGAGAATAGTAAAGCTAGTAGAGAATAGTAAAGCTAGTAGTAGTTCAGTTCTTATTTGTTTATATTTTTAATTTGCTACTGATTGGGATTTTTAATATTACTCCTAATTATGGTTTTTATGGCTGGGGAGTCGATGAATTTGATTTAATGATAAACATGTATATTTTTAAAATTTTTGGTAACTATTTATAATACATTTTCGTATTAATATTTTCAAATGTAGTTTAATACCTCTCAGATATTGTTTTTGCTGTTAAGTAGTATTGTTAATTTAGACAATAAGGCTTTATATTACATATATTGTAAATAAATAAAAAAAAAAAAAAAATAATAATGGTGCTTGTAGGAAATTCAAAGAAGATATTTTTGGAATTCTTTGAATAAGAACATAAATGTATGGGTTTTACAATGTATTAAATGCCAAATTACCTAATATTGAAATTACAATTGAAATTACTTAATAGAATCTTTGCCTGTATCAAGAGGTTACAAATATATGTATAAGAACGACGAGATGGCCTGAGGCCATCAGAATTTTTATTCAGAATTATATCTTACGTTTTGGTATTCAATTGAAAATTATTGTTGATTTTTGTTCTCAATTCCATTGTCAACTTAAACATCTCTTGCATCATCTAACGATTTTGTACACTAGTCTGCTGAACTATCTATTATATTATTACATTTACGAAACCAAGTCAGAGTCTAAGAATTCCTGGTAAATTAGTTATATCATCTCAAAGTTCCGAAAATTCTTGTGAATTTCCACTTCTAAAATTAAGGGAACATTTCTAGAAAACTGCTCGACCGAATTTTTGCACGGAAAGCTTTTTGCGCTCCTATGTGCTTTCATATCTTATATAGGTTTGTTGTAATATATTTTGTATTTTGTTATTAATTGTTAAACACTTCCTCTTCTATATATGTGTTTCTTTTTTAATTTTTGTATAAGCTTTGAAATGTTAATAAGTTGCTCGAAGAAAAAATATTGAGATGGATTGTTCATTTTTTAAACTAAATAATTTTTGTAATAAAAACTAATAATATATCAAACTAGTTTTCCCTTATTCAATATAAAAATAAAATTTGGATATCTGATAAATTTCTTGTGTTTTTATTAAAAAAAATAATAAAGTAAATAAAGCTTTAGCTTCGTACTATATTTAGCAACATTTTTTTACATTTTTTAAATTATGAATATAAAAATAACAAATAAATTTAGATAACATGGAAAACAATTTGTTTTTATTAATATTTTGTCATTTTATTGCAATTACCTGCACAGATTTATTTAAATATGTTGCTGGCAACATATCGTCATCACGAAATCTACATGCCTGGATTTTTTCTTGCATATTTTGATTAAAAATGAAACTCAGTACTAGGCTTAGTTAAAATTTAAGTTGTAAAGCTAAGATACAAATGTTTATAGGCAAATATTTTCAACTATATTTAGATGCTCATGTTGCCCATATTTATAAAAAGGTATTTATAAATATGTTTATTATATAAGATACCTCTATATAAGTTATAATTTAAATATATAAATATATAAAATATAATTTAAAAAAAAATAATAATAAATCTAATAAATGTTTATAAATATGTAATAATGTTATAAACATAGAATAAATCTCTTGTTTTTATAAATTTCATAATATATAAATATAGAATTTTAATTGTCTTTTTTATAATTTTATCTAATTTTTCTTAATAACGATTTTTTCTCTTTTCAGGTAAGTTTCTTTTACTTTATTACCACACTCATATTCAAATTTATATGCAGTACGTTTTTATAAGAAATTATCAATAATTAAGTTTTTAAACCCACTATCTTCATATCATACTTTTTTATTCTAATTCTAAAAAAGAAATGTTTATATCTTCTCTTTTTTCTTGGTTTTTGGTGGTAAATATTAATTTAAACAGCATTAGTTTAGCAGAAGGAGGTAAAATACGGTGCGGTATTTTAAGTAAAGTAAACAATTCAACCAGCACGTTTACTTTACTCAATGTGCAACGAAATGTAGAAATCATTTTTTTATGACGTCTTAACATTTTCATTTCGTTTCTTTTTTATGACTATTAACTGTAAATATTATGCAGTGTTCCATTAAATTAGCTCTATATTACCGCCTCCGCCGAACACAAGATATCCAGACGAGAGGGCACACACACATAGAGCTAAGAAATTCACAGCCTTACTGGTTTATGGTTTTGTGAATTGCACTTGCAGTGCGAACGAACAGTGTTTTGTAGTTTAGTAAATCAACTGGTATTGTGCAGTTTAATGCTACAAATTTTGACAGATGGAAGTTCCGGGTAGAAAGGCATCGGTAATTTGTTTAAAAGCACCAATCGAGGCGGCACACAGTGGCCCTGATTCGTTTTTCATCGACCAAAACTCTCTAACTTTTGAATTGATAGAGATATTTTAGATTTTTTTGATGGAGAGATATTTTCTTGAATTTTTCTCTAGTTTTAATTTCATTAAAATCGGTACAGCAGTTGTTGAGAAATTTAAGGCTAAAGTTGAACTTTAAATTTTTTATAGCATTTAATATGAAAATGCGAATTTTTTGTTTTTTGAATCAGCTTTACCTATAAAATAAGTTACAAGCAGATAAAAAAACATTTTAATAACACCCAGGATAATTTTGGGTACAGGTTCCTAGTTTATCTATTCTAGAATCGGTTTTTATTCAAATAACATTATGGACAAAAATTTTTTATTTTTTATAATTGCTAAAAGTTTTTTAATGTTTATTTTATTTTTTACTTAAATTTTTTCCTTAAAAGGAAATTATAATCATAATTCATTCGGTTGGAAAATAGCCTGCAAATATTACATATTTAGTTGCTTATTTATCTAAGTTCCAATGTTCTACTTTCCATTGACTTTGAATGCTAGAGTTGAGCGGATCTGACGTTGCCAGTTATATATTAAATACATCTTCGTTTGTAGAATATCGTGATATTTTTCTGGTATTGCACTCCCTATAAAATCTGTAATTTTTATTCCTTTTTTCCTGGTCTTCCTCTGCTAGATTTCCAAGTGGTACTAAATGATGCTTAATGACATCTTCTCCATGATAAAGGATTTTTTGAACTGTTGCAAACATATTTCTCCATGAATATTTGGTCGTATATATTCGTGCAGTTTCTTCCGCATAACCATCAAATTTTCTAGCATCAATTTATTCATTGCACACAAGTATATCGATAATAGTTTTATATCTTGAAATAAAATTTATATCAACACCTGTTATTTCAGATGCTCTTTCGGCATCTGAAAAGAACCTTCTTGCTGTGTTCCCATCATTCGTTTTGGTTGATCTATAATCAATACACATTTGAGAAATTCTTTTAAACTTGTGATGAATAGTTTGCACACAAATTAGTGTCACACCCTGTGGTTGTGTTTTGTTATTGATCTTCAATAACAACAAATATTTTTCATGGACAAACACTAACAACAAACATAACGTAAATATTTCATGATGAAAATTTTAGTAAACAAAGGGATTAGTGAATAACAATAAAATACATAGACTAAATAATTTTACTATTACATTGGGAGAGTTCTAATAAAAGGGTTTAAGACAACAAAAATAGAAAGGAGAACTGTGTATAAAAGATCGACAAAAATTATAAAAGACACAGTCGAATCAGAGCAACAGCGAAAGCAACATCGAGGACAGGAGAATTATCAAGTAAGTTAGAATATATATAAGCAGAGGTACCTACAAGTGTTTGTTTAAACACGAAGTGGGTGAATTTAAACAGGAACTAGTGATTGCTTAGTCAAAAAATTCCTATAGTAGAAGTAGTCGTTTAGTGATTGTTTAGTTACGAAAACGGAGTAGTAATAGTCGTTAAGTGATTGTTTAGTCACAAAATGAAGTAGTAATAATAGTCATTAAGTGATTGTTTAGTCACGAAACGAAGTTGAAAGTATTAAAAAATACCGTAGTTAAAGAATCGTTTAGTGATTCGTCAGTCACAAAACGGTTTAGAAATTTAATAATTAAAAGAATAATTTTGTTTAGTGATTCACTAGTCACGAAAAAAGAATTAGTCTGCTCGTCTAGTGATTTGCGAGTGACGAAAGAGATCAGGCAGTCGATAATTCGGTAGTTATACAATAATCGTTGTAATTACGGAGTAGTAACTGTTAGTTGATGTCCACTAGGTGGCTAACTAATCACAACATGGTTTTATTAAATAATGCGCATAGTTATTATTGAATCACGACGCATATCAAGTCTCGTCTGTGAATTATAGGTAAACATTAGAATCTGGAGAAACTTTCGGGTTGTGTTCACCTGGGGTAGCAGTGGAGGAGAAACATGTTCGGAGCTGGGAAGGACCAGAGGAAGTACCGAAGGAAGGGAGCTGAAGAGTGTAACTTGTATTAGAGAAAGGAGGTCTTGTTATTTCTTGTGGCGACCTGCAACATAGGCTGAGTATACCCGAGGAAAAGTCGTTACAAAATTCTTAACTCCTTATTGATGTCTTTGTTTCTTATTAATCCTGTAGGTTTAAAATCCAAATCATAACTGATTTTTAGTATGTGTTCCATGAATCGTTTTCTTGTATGTGTCGGTGATAATCTAAATACATATGCATCAGTATTATCTAATGAATTTTCCGGGATTTGGTTTAAGTGGCTTTATGTGGTTTGACATATAATGCAGCCGGATGAAGCCTTTGTGTCAGTCAAAGCCTGGCCTACTTTTCCATCTATCATCGTTAGTACTAATTGGTAGCTTACTACAATTGTCTGGCCGTCAATCTCTTTTTCAATCTCTTTTTTTTAACGTAACTTAGAACGTCTTCCCGCTTTTTGTTTTTAAAATACTCTTCCAATAATTTTTTACAGCTGAAGCTCTCCATTTTTTATAAAGATTTTAAAATTTCATTGTTATTATAGCAACTCAGTCTATAATCGAATATCCTTTTACAATAAATAGTAAAATAAAAAGTGCTAAAAAAACTAAAAAGGGCTAGAAATAGGTAAAATACGCTAAAAAATTAATAATAAAATAATAATTATATAATATACTTAAAATACCTATCACAACTTATAGGGCTTGGTGTATTTACATTTGAGTCATATGAACAGTAATTTCATTCAAATGGGAAAAGTGTTCTACAAACGGCTCCAGATAGGTACAAAAGTAAATATAGGGTTAAAGAGGACACTTTCGCCTTTATTGTGGTAGTAAAATTTTTTAAACCCCTTTTGACCTTCAAAAGTTCTATTCCACTAAAATTTGAATTTGACTAAAATATAATACCTGAGAAAACATTTAATAACACAGCAGATAACACATTTCTTAAGGACTATTATACTACCAACATAAAAAAAAACAGCCAATTATCGATAATAGTTTGCGAGGAATTATTATTTACTTCTGACCAAATTTACAAAAATCATTTTTTTTTATAAAATAACATAAAATATTTGTCATTAACAGCAAGCTACACCCAGAGTTACCAATATTTTCACCTAATTTTTTTGCCACCTTAGTTCCAATATGTTACTATTGAACGGCATTAAAATTTTGGAAATCGGTGTTAATAAAAAAATTTTACTTTTAAAAGACTATTTGAAATTTTGTACAAAAGCACAGGATATTATAGTCTCATTTATTCATGACGATTTTCTTGAGTATGAAAAAGACAAAAAAAAAAATGCTAAGGAAATTTGGTAATCGTTATGTGCAACATTTGAAAAGAAATCAGCACAGAATCAAACATTGGTAAGAAAGGAGCTTGCAAGATTAAGACTACGCGAAGGAGAGGATATGTCAAGTCACCTACTGAAGTTTGATTCATTAACTTGACAACTAAAATCTACTGGAGCCAAACCTGAAGAGGCAGATTTAGTGTCCCAATTGTTTTTGACTCCTTCTGAGTGGTTAAAAAATTTACCGATGGCTGAAGAATCGAAAAAGAAGCAAAGACAATCAGAGATTATAAAAGAGAAGATCACTCCTTTTACTACAAGGAAAAATAAAGCTAAGTTTAATGAAAATGTCATAAGTGTGGATGTTACGGTCATACGAAGAAGGATTGCCGTGTAAAAGAAGCAAAAGCAGCTGTGGGTCAAAGTATTAGTTTCTTGGCTGACTCCAATTTATATAAAATAAAGAGAGATGGTGTAATGGCACCATTTGCTTCAGGTTAGGGAGCATCCCATTACTTTGTAAATAATATACACGATTTTCCAAAAATAAAAGATCTTACTGAACCTCCTTATATTAGTGATAAGATAGGGAATTTGTTGTTGTCGAAAAAATTAAAGAGTTTCAAGGATTGAGCAACAATGAAATTAACGTAAATTAAAAAAAAAAAACATATTATATAGCCCTAATTTTTGTGAAAACCTCTTGTCTGTGAGCCGTATTGTAGAAGCTGGTATTAAAGTAAATTTTAATAAAAATGTAGCTGGTCTAGAAAAAGATGGAGTAATAATAAAAAAGTTGTTAACTTATATGAATTAAAAATCAAGATTAAATTTATCTAAAAATGAATCAAAAATATTATGGCATCGTCGTATGGGTCATATTGGCAAACAGAGTTATAATGATTTGATTAAACATGTTACGAACCGGTTGAACAAGCGAGGTTTCCGATTAGCTTCTCATTGACTCTCAGGTGGTTCCAACCTTTCTCTCCTGACGAGTGCCCGAACACAAAAAAACAAAACACAAAAAAAAAAACGGAAACTAAAATATCAAGATCACCTAACAAAGCATAAGAACCGATGGTGTGAGACTGGTGTTAGTCTCATTAGCTGCCCTCCCAACCTAGTCGCGAAAATGTCCACTAAAATCTTTTTCAGCGACCCCAAATCCCACCTGACCTTTCCTTTACTCGCCGGTCTATCATCACCTTTACCTTAAATAATTAAGCCAACATTTTTTTATATAACAATTCAACTATAAACCATATTTTATTTAAGCTTAAAAAAGTAAATAGAAAGGTAAGAATAATAATAACAATAATAAAATTAATACTACTAAAAATAATACTAACAGCTAATAATTTTTTTTCTATTTAACTAGTAATTCAATAATCTAATTTTTTCCTTTTTTATATTGTTTTTTTTTTGTTTTTTTTAGCCGTTACTTTTTTTCTTATAATTTTTATTATATGTATTGTTTTTCCTATTTATTTGAACTTGTATATATATATGTATATTTTTTATAAAAAACAATAGTTTTATTAAAATATTTTCCTTTTCCCTTCCAGAGCTCAAATTACGAACCTATCTTCCAATTTAGGACATTCGTTTAAAGTTTTCAAACTTAAAGGAGCTCCCTGAAGCTGACTATACTCTAATATTTTCTTCTAATTTGAGCACTAAATTTGTAAGTATCTCATTACCCTTTTCCTTATATATATACATATATATACAAATTACTAACTTTTCTTTCTCTTTTTTTAGTCTGTTTTTTCTTTTCTTATTAAAAAACTAACACATACACATCGATACACACAATCACGTAGGACACTATTCTTACATCTACCTTATGTTATATGTATATATATATTTTATAATTCAAAATTCATTATTATCTTTCTTATTTTAATTGGTATTGCTATTTTTTTTATTTTTTTTCTCTTTTAAGATTTTGCTTTAACTATTCCTTTTTCTAACTATTATATTTATTAATTTACTTTTGTGTTTTAGTTTGTTGTTATATATATATATATATATATATATATATATATATATATATATATATATATATATATATATATACTATTAATATTGCATAAAAATCCAAACCAATTGTCTTGCCGCTAGTCGGACTATTAAACGTTTTCTTTTTAATAAACTTATAATATCTAATGACCTTTTCCTCTCTTATTATACAAGATTCTTTGTTCTGGTTTGTATATAATGAATTACCTGTTTTCTTGACTGAATTTTGTTCTGCTCCTCTTTTTTTGGTCACGGAATTTCTTTTAATTATAACAAAACAATGTTACCTGGCTATGTCTCCTTGTTTTTTTTCTTCCTATTCAGATTTTGTTTATTGGGAATTTTCTCCTTGTTGGACACGACAATAGCATGGCAAAAGCACAAAAAAAAACGACAAAACCACAACTCTATTAATTAAGCTATTAAACTTTAAACTCTTCCAATCAATAGTTATAAATTGTTAATGTTAAAAAAATCAAAATTCTTAAAAGAACTTTGAATTGTAAAACATTAATAATTTTTTAACCATGATTACAAGTATTTGACCTATTTTTTTATTTTTATTTCAAAAAAGTAACTTAGGTTTTTATTTCCGTCTGTTTTATTTAAATTAATAAATAAGAAAAATTATAGATTTGAAAAAAAAAAAAACTTTTCACTCCGATTCTTTCTTTGTAACCTTTTTTTTTTTTAATTTTCACAGCTAAGTTTTACACTTTACTTCACAGCACCAAATAAACTTTGTTTATGTTTCTCATCTCAATTTTGTCTCCTTTTATATTACTACCTATATACCCCAACTGATTTTCGCCGGCTAAATTTCCCGCCTAAGTTTTCCCATTCATATAATATACTAATTTTTCCGCTGCGATCCCATTTATTAAAACATATACATATGTACATATGTAAATTTGTTTTCCCGCTAGATTTTTCATATATATATGGGATTTTTGCAAATTATTACCAAATAAGGTAATGACAAATTTAAATAACTTTTACATAATTATTTTATAATATATAAACAAAATTTAAATTTTGGCGGACTTTCATTATTGATATTATTGATTAGCCTCTATCTTCATCATTTGTTATTCCCACATTAGCCATATTGCTTTCCCTATTTTCCCTATGCTAACTTGCACTATTCTACCAGTCTGTCAGCAATTTCAGCAACATAATTTTATTTCATTCATTGTTGTAATTTTTATTTGATTTTAAAATGTTCAATATTTTTTATCAATGAAAATACAACCCTGTGCCTTTTTAGAACTATCTACTATGATCACTAAACGTAGCTTTTACACATCTACACACTGGCACAACTGTTTACTACACAAATAATACACGAGTTGTTGGTAAGTATTTATTTAATAAATTTTCTATTCTTTTATTTTCAGGTTTCTGGAAAACAATACAGCTGGAAAGGAGCAAAACTATAAACTACAGGGTAAGTAAATTATCACTCATCTTTTACTTTTTCCATATACTAACTTTTCTTTTTCTTTACAGGTCTTCTAAAAATTTAAATTAAGGGATGAAATGATAGGTTAGTACGTGTTTAACAAATTTTCTTTTACTTTCTTTTCAGGTTTTTGGGATGAAACTGGAAGTTGAAAGGAACACCACACAAACAGGCAATAAGGTAAGTAATTTGCCATTTAACCATTTTGTTCATATATAATGACATTTTTTTTCTTTCAGGTCTTGACAAGATTAATATTTGGGTTTGTATGTATCGTTCCGATACTGTTGTTTTTTTTTCTAAAGTAATACATTTTCTATTTTCTCTCTTTCAGACAAAATCCACTGGGATTAGGCAGGAGTGGTGGTTCCATTTCTTATAGGCCCTTTCCTACAATGCTTTGAAATCCACCGGGACTTGGGCTGGAGTGGTGGCTCCGGACTAATTAGCCCCTCCCCAACGTTTTTTACTTTAAACCACATGGTGACTCGGGCAGGAGGTTGTGTTTCCACTGGCCGCAAGCCCCTCTCTATACTTTCTAAAAAAAAAAAAATAAATGCACCGGGACATTGGCAGGAGTGGTGGCTCCGGCATAATAGGCCCCACCCTGCTAGATTTTTTTCTTAGAAAACCACCGAGATTGGGCTGGCGTGGTGGCTCCATGATAAGCAGCCCCCCTCTAAAAAAAATCTAAAATGTGGGACAATGAGGAGGCGCGTTTTAAGTCTCGTCCCAATCGTTCCCCTAGGACCCCCCACGCAATTTTTTTTATGGCCAGAGGCGTGGCCCAGGAGTTTATACCTGCAACAAACTCAATATGGCAATATCATAGAGACAATGTCGAAATCCATTTGAAGGAACTCGTTCAAGAGTCTATGGACCAATAAGTCCTTCAACTCTTAATGGTTCATATTATTTTGCTTCGTTGATAGATGACTATACCTATTTTACTCAAGTGTATTTAATGAAAAATAAGTCTAATGTTTTCGATAAATTTAAAGAATATAATGCTGTTGTAAACGCTAAGTTTGGTCCTAATATTTCTATTCTTAATATAGATCAGGGTAAGGATTATTAGAATATTGTAAAAGCAAAGGAATAAAAATTACTGAAACAATTACTTACACCCCTCAGCAAACCGGCATGACCGAAAGGTTTAATCGAACTGTTGTTGAAAATGTTATAGCAATTATGATTGAAGCTGGAACACCATAGTCATTGTGGGGTTAAGCTGTGCATACTAGAACTTATTTAAAAAATAGAGGTTTATTATGCAACAAAACTACAGCAGAAATGTGGTTTAATGAGAAACCTGATTTAACAAAGCTTAAAGTCTTTGGTTGTTCTGTTTATGCATGGATTCCAAACCAAAAATGAATGGATTCCAAACCAAAGTCAAATATGTTATAGTCGGTTATTGTCCTAATGGCTACAGGCTATTTGATAAAAAGAAAAGGGTATTTATCCTGGCTCGCGATTACAAATTTGATTATTCAAGCTTTCCATTTAAGCATGTCGAAAATAATACTCAGAGATAAAAGTAATAGAACGTGGTTATGATACAAGTGGAATGTATACTTTATTTTTAGAACCAAATCAACAAGAGGGGGAAGGTGATAGTGGTATTTCGGTCGAAGCTGCAGAATATGCAAATACTAACCCCAATTCTGAAAACATAGTACAACAAGGAGGGGAAGTTTAGAACCCATGAGAAGTACAAAGAAAACCGCCAAGCAGATTTTTTGATTTATACTATATTTGAATGATGTTCCTATTCGTTTTCAGAAATTGAAAATTTTTTGAAGTGAGACCAATGGCTTAAAGCTCTTAAAAGCAAATTTGATTCTATGGAGAAAAATAAAGTTTGGAATGTCGTTAAAAGACCAGATAATCAAAAACTTTTAAAATCCAAGAGGGTCTTCGTTATTAAGTCCGATTCAAGTGGAAACTTGGTTCGTTTTAAAGCAAGATTAGTTGCAAAAGGTTTCTTGTAAAAATTCGACGCCGATTATGATGATACCTATTCTCCAGTGGCAGAATTAAGCACGTTGCTTTTAACACCAACGATTGTTAAAAGAGGTTACATGTTTTTCCAATTAGACGTCAAAACAGCATTTTTACATGGTGAACTCAAAGAAAACATTTACATGGAAATTCCAGAAGGTATTACAGTAAAATCTGGAAAGAACTTAAAGTTAAATAAGTCATTGTATGAACTAAAACAAAGCCCCAGATGTTGGAATCAAAAGATAAATACAATTCTTGAAGGACTTGGTTTTATAAGGTCACAACACGACTATTGTCTTTACATAAAGTATATAAACAATAAAATAATATTGCTGCTACTTTATGTGGATGACGTGTTAATAGCTGGAAATGGTTTAGATGACATCGAACGAAATAATAGGGAAATGTTAGGAAGTCTAATGTATTTGATGCTATGTGTGCGATCCGATATTAGTTATTCCGTTGGATTTATTGGTCGATATTAGCAAAACTTTCGCAAAATACATTGATCAACACTTAAGCGAATTCTTAGATATCTTAAAGGGACTAAGTCACTTAAATTAAAATTTGCAACAAGTATGAAAATGATAATGTAATGGTTGGGCATCAAATACAGAAGATCGGAAATCAATAAGTGGGTGTATTTGCTACGTATATTAATGCCCAATATCGTGGTGTAGTAAAAAGGAAAACAATAGTATCTATTTCATTAAGCGAGGCTGAATATGTTGCTCTTAGTTTAGCTACGTCCGAAGGTATTTTAGATGAAATGAAGGTAACAACATCTGAACAACCGATTTTAATTTATGAAGATATTGCCGTTTGCATTACCATGGCCAAAAACGCTGAATCCAAAAGATCAAAACACATTGATATTAATCATCATTTTATACAAAATCATGTACTGAAGGGTCATTTTAAGATACAAAATATTTCTAAAAAAATCAATTCGCTGATATATTTATAAAAGCATAAATGTAAATGTGTCTCAGATTTTTCTGACCATTTTGGATAAAGTGGATTTTCTAGAAAACTTGTCAGCCGAATTTTTCCACGGAAAGCTTTTTATAATCCTTAGGTTATATTTATCATTTCCATGGAATATTAAATCCCAGATTTTGTTGAAAGTCTAGTAACCCCTTTTATTTATTGCAACATGTGTGTTCTTTTTGTATTTGCTCTTTCGTCATGTTCATTCTTGTAATAGACATTGTATTTTAGTCTTAAGAATAAATTCTATGAATAACAACAAATTTTAACACGTTATGGGCCCAGTGTTCGCGGTAAAGTTTAAAACTGGTCCTGGTAAATCCCGAATTTAAGAAGCGGTGAACCTGGTCGTCCACGTAAGGTTCAAAACATGGTTGGTTCGTTATGTAATGAATTTATTCCACAAAGTTTTGAAGAGGCAGTGTCATGTGAGAACAGTAACAAGTGGAAAAAAGCTATGAAAATAATACATGAAGCCTAGTTGATTTACCTGACGGCCACAGAGTTATTGGCTGTAAGTGGGTATTCGCCAACAAGCGCAATTTTAATGGTGAAATAGAGCGGTATAAGGCACGTTTAGTGGCAAAGGGTTGTAGTCAAAAGTTTGGAATTGACTATAATGAGACATTCTCGCCCGTGGTGCGGTACGATACAATACTCACGTTATTAGCATTGGCTGCGAATGAAAGAATACATTTGCTTCAAGTAGATATAGGCATGGCATATTTAAATGGTGACTTTAATGAGGAGCTTTACATGCAACAACCGTCAGGCTACGTCAAAAGTAATGTTTTACCGAAAGTCCTTAAGTTAAATCGATCGTTATAAGGCTTAAAGCAAGCACAGAGGAATTGGAACGAGAAACTTGATAGTGTTTTATAAGTATCATGTTTATATAAGGTAACAGTTGATGGTGAAATAATTCTAGTGACAGTATATGTAGAAGATTTTAAAGTTTAAATCGAATTTGTGTCAAGGTTTTGATGTCTCTGATAAAGGAATTCTAAATCATTTCCTTTGAATGCAGATAGAGCGCGATGGTAAAGTTGGCGACATGGTATACAGGATTACAAATCGGTATCCTTCTCCTTAGCTCTTGTTTACAAACTCATTGTAGTAATGATTGTGAGAGAGTTGTGAAGGAGAACTATCAATCAGTGATGGGAGCATTAAGTTATTTGGCTATAAGTTATAGGCCTGACATACAGTATTCATTATTGAAGCTTGCATAACACAACCAAGACCCACATGTGGAGCATGACTGTAGTGAAGCATATATTACGTTATCTGAAGGGGACAATGAGACTTGGTTTGGTATATAAGGCTGGTGATGCCTATGTTAGAGGTTTCACAGATGCAGATTGGGGCAGTAATACAGTCGATCGTAAATCGTATAGCGTATACGTATTTTACCTGGGACAATGTGCTATATCATGGGAGTCCCGTAAACAGCCAACGGTAGCCCTAAGTTCTACAGAAGCAAAATACATGGCTATGTCAAATGCATGTAAGGAGGCTACATATCTAATACGTTCGTTAATTGAACCTGGTTTTGGTGGTAAACCTATATTTTTGAACGTGGACAACCAAGGAGCCATGAAATTAGCCATGAATCCGGTAATCCGGTGAGGAAATTTCTCTGAAGTATTGTCGAACAGGTGAGATGGTATCTGACATCTTTACAAAGAATTTCCCTAGAGTGAAACACATGTATTTTTTGAATTTAATGAATATGTCATGAATATTTATTTTTGTATTTTGTATTGTTTTTTACGTATAAGAACATACATGTTGAGGAGGAGTGTTGAAAGTCTGGTAACCCATTTTTTTATTGCAACATGTATGTTCACTTTGCATTTGCTTTTTTGTCATGTTCATGTAATAAACATTGCATTTTAGTCTTAAGAGTAAATTCTATGAATAGACAACAAATTTCAACATTTTTTTTTGACTAATTTGGATAAATTGGAATTTCTGCAAAGCTTTTTATAACTATTAGGTGATATAATTTCGTGTCCTATATAACTTATATTTTGATGTTTCCTCGTTTCCATGGAATATTAAATCCCAGATTTTTCTGACCATTTTGGATAAAGTGGATTTTCCGAAAAACTACTCTGCCGTATTTTTGCACGGAAAGCTTTTATAATCCATAGGTGATGTGCTTTCATGCCCTATATTGCTTGTATCTTGACGTGGCCTCGTTTTTATGGAATATTAAATTCCAGATTTTTCTGACCATTTTGGAAAAAGTGGATTTTATGTGAAACTGCTCGTCCAATTTTTTGCACGGAAAGCTTTTAGTAATCCTTAGGTTATGCCAAGCAAGTTAAGATTTCACAAAGGGTGAAAGAAGAATGGTAAATCCTCTACGAGTAATCCAAAAGTCTTGGGAGGCAGGTCAAAACCTGGTAAATCCTCAAAGACAACAAATGCAAACGCAAGGGCCAAGTCAAAGGACATATCTTCCTACAAATTGATTTTAAATTAACTAGACGGTTATATATTATATAAATGTTTTAAGTCTAGAAATCTATCAATAAATGAAAGATGGGATAAGGTACGGGAACATAAAGTGTGTTCAAGATGTCTTTGGACATTTTCTGAAAAAATGTCAAAATAATTTGATATGTAAAAATCATAGTAAATGGTGATGAAGTTGACGAAGCAGTTCTTTCAACAGGAGGTCAAAGATGGAAGGGGGAAATAGTTATCTATTTCTATTTTGTCGCATTTTGTTAGACGGTCAACATTATTTTGTTAGGCTGTCAACATTATTTCGACAGAATTTAGAAATAAGCTAAATATAAAAGGTAGAAGGTTTGGGAAGAAAAAAATGATCAATAGATGAAAAAGTAGGAATAAATTTAAGGTCAAAAGTGACCTAGTACAAAACTTTTCTTAACGGGGTTGTTATTGAAAAATTTGTATCAAACGTACCCGGAACCAGAATGCTGTTGGGAGATTCCCAGCTATATTAAATTATCGGACCCCAAATATAATATTTCACAAGGAGTGATGGGCAAATAACACTGTGCGACAGTTAAAATCGGGATGGGATGAAACCAACGGGAAATGTTATATCGGTAAAAAGGAAGTTATACGTGTCCCGGCGTTTCGCTGGGTCACGTCTAGGAATCGAGATATATCGATTTGAAGTTAGTAACTATCATATAGGGGAAATTGTGACCTTTGGTGGTCTTTTTTTGACATAACTCGAGAACCACCAGTCCGATTTTGCTGAAACAAACGTTTCGCTTCATAAGCAACAGTTTCGCAGTTATAAATAAATGTATGAAAAAAAAACTAATTTTTGCCTAAAAAATTGAATTTTTTTATTTTTAATTCATCAAAAATCCAAAACGGTAAAAAAAGTGTCAAGTCCTATTACTTTCACGTAAAGTCACATAACCTTTAAACAAAATGAGACATAGATCATGAAAATCGATGGACGCGTTTTGCTTTTATTCACAATTAAGTGAAGGTATGAATTTCAAAAATTTGCTCGAGATATGCTCAAAATTCCTTGGAAAAAACATTGATGACTTTTTTTTATGATTGTCAGAATTAAAAAAAAAGTAATAAACAAAAGGTTATTTGATTTTTATGGTAGCGGTAACAAACTAAAAAACGGTCATAAATTAAAAGGAAAAAAGGAAAGTACACTTTTTTAATTATTTGTGTTTTTTCCGTTGGCTACCTGCATGATTTTTTTTACACAAATTGCACCCACATTTATGAGTGGTCATGTTTTAGAACCTTTCGATAAATTTAAAACGCACACGAATCAGGTTCATAGCCACCCTTAAAAGATGCGCGAATTCATAAGTACCTCTCAGTAAAATATTGAAACTTACGTAGTATTTATAGGTGTTCACTGATCGATTTTTGTCATTCAACAAGTGTCTCCGAACGCGTAAAGTACGGTTATTTTAAAGTGACGAAAAAGTAATAAAAGTATAAAACCGAAATGAGTGCAAATTGTTCAGAAAATATCAATTTATTTTGTTACGTTTGTGGCAAAAGAGCTTTTTCAACAAATGCTGCATTACTCACTGAGCAAGTGGAGCGCGCTTTTAAACTTTATTTTGATTGCGAAATAATTCGCGGCGTTTCGTGGGTACCAGACAAAATTTGTAAAACGTGCTACAATGGTCTTAACATGTGGATCCAAGGGAAACGCAGTTCACTTCGTTTTGGTGTACCAATGATTTGGACTGATCCAGGAGAGCACAATTCCGACAACTGTTACGCTTGCGCAAACAAAATATGTGGAGTAAATCGTAAAGGCCTGAAACGAAGAGCTTACATATCTGTTAAAAGTGCACAAATACCTCTACCGCATTCGGATGAAATACCAATTCCACCGCTTCCAAGTCCTGACAGAGAAACTTCTTTTTCTATTGAAACAATGGATCAATCGGATTTCACCTATAAAATAACACCAGAAGCCGGCTCATCGAACAAAATAATTCCAATATCACAAGCAAGAATGGACAAGATTGTTGCAGAATTAAACCTCAACGTGAAGCAGAAAAACTTGCCCAGCTTTTGAAAGAAGGCAACAATTTGGAGCCTAATGTCAAAGTCACCGGATATCGAAGACGACAATGAAGATGAAGAAGAAGAATATACAATGGGAGTTTCCTCCGAGGGTAAGTCACAAAAATGAAGTTAACTGACTGATTAAAAACAATTAAATTTTTCCAGATGAAGACAGATCCTCATCCGATACAGACTCTGAACAAGTGGGCGAACCACCACGCAAGAAAGTAAAGGGCGCAAACAAACGAAAATAAGTTTTGCGTTCATCGATTTTTATAACCTATGTATCTATGTAATAACCTAATAATTACCTGTAATAATTTTTAATTTAACGTGTTAATAATTATAATAAATAATATATAATAAATATTATCCAAATTCATTGAAACATACAATCAATATTCTTGTCAAAATGAGATACCTTCACTTAATTGTGAATAAAAGCGAAACGCGTCCATCGATTTTCATGATCTATGTCTCATTTTGTTTAAAGGTTATGTGACTTTACGTGAAAGTAATAGGACTTGACACTTTTTTTACCGTTTTGGATTTTTTATGAATTAAAAATAAAAAAATTCAATTTTTTAGGCAAAAAATAGTTTTTTTTTCATACAGTTGCTTATGTAACGAAACGTTGTATGAACAGATTAAAGGAATTGTAATTCCTGATTTTTTAAATTTGTTTCAGCAAAATCGGACTGGTGGTTCTCGAGTTATGTCAAAAAAAAGGACCACCAAAGGTCACAATTTCCCCTATATGATAGTTACTAACTACAAATCGATATATCTCGATTCCTAGACGTGACTCAGCGAAACGCCGGGACACGTATAACTTCTTTTTTACCGATATAACTTTCCCCGGTAGTTTGAACCGTTCCCGGTCACTGACCCCTACCATTTGTCGCACAGTGTAATAGATCAAAAGAAACATTTTGAAGAAAATTTTAAAAGAATGCGAAGTTAGACTTCCATTTAAAGATGACCCAAATAAATTAGGAAATTCCAATGTAATAGCCAAGAGGGTTTTTTTTGCTCTTGAAGGAAATTAGAAAATAATAAAGAGGTGAGTATAGAACATAATGAATTACTTAAAAAATATTTAGAAATGGGTCATATGGATCTCATCAAAAATAATTTGTTTAAAAACAGTGGGTAATACTTACCACATCACTGCATATTAAAGCCAGAAAACGCAACAACAGAGTTAAGAGTAGTGTTTGATGCATCATGCAAAACTACTAATAACTTTTCATTAAATGAAATTCTACATACGGATCCGCGTTTTCAAGATCTTTTTAATATTTTGCTAAGATTTAGAAAACATCGAGATGTATTTTCCGCCGACATAGAGAAAATGTATAGGCAAATTTGGATATGTGAAGCCGATAGAAAATACCAGCTGGCGTTGGAATCCAAATGAAGATCTAAAGACGTACGCACTTAAAACTGAGACGTATGGTACAGCATCAGCTCCATATTTAGTAGTAAAGCGTCTGCAAAAGATTGCAGATTGGTAAATCTGGTAGAATCTGCAGCAATTAGAAGTTATTTTAATATGGATGACTTAATGACAGGGAGAGATTGTCTAGATTCAGTGAAAAAATTAAGACAAAGTATAGATAAAATATTGCTCGAGTTTGGTACGCCATTACGAAAATGGTGTGTTAATGAAAAGTCGTTGTTCCATGGTATAGACCCAGTCACATAGAAAGTGATTTAAGTATAGATTCAGAGAAATTTAAGTCTGTAAAAACTTTGGGTGTGATTTGGAATCCAGAGGAAGATAAATTAAGTTTAAGTTTAAGATGTAATTGGGAAATGGCAAAAAAATATATATCGAAACGAACAATTTTAATTTAAGTTTCTTGATTATTTGATCCATTAGGTTTAATTGGTCCTGTAGCAGTAGTGACAAAAATGTTACTTCAGGACTTATGGAAGTTGAATTTGGATTGGAACGATAAAATTCCTGAAGAAATTGACGAAAATTGGCTCAAAATTAAAGAAAATTTCATATACCTAATCTATGTCCACGTTCCAAGGAACATTATTTGTGTGAAGCCATCACAGGTAGAACTTCATGAATTCTGCAATGCATCCATGAAAGGATATGTCTACATAAGATCAATGGACAGCAATGAAGCCGTTTATAAACATTTAGCTGCATCTAAATCGAGAGTTGCCCCAATCAAAATTACAACACTGCCAAGATTAGAACTTTGTGCAGGAGTATTGCTGACAGAATTAATGAAAGTAGTCAGTAATAGTTTAAAGATAGTAGAAGTAGGGAATTTTATTATTCAGACTCTTCTATCGTACTAAGCTGGATAAAAATAGATCCAGCAAAATTACAAGTATTTGTATCAAATAGGGTTAGTTTGATACAAGCAAACAGTGATGTAGCTGATTGGTGGCTCGTTAGAAAAGAAGATAATCCAGCCAATCTCATATCTAGGGGTTTATTAGGTAATAAGATAATAAATAATAATTTATGGTTTGAAAATATAGTAATTTATGGTTTGAAAATATAATCCTGAGTTAAAAAAGGTAGTAAAGTACTGTCAATACAGGAGTAACATATATTTGGTGTGGAATATTAACTATAGGAGCAGGTTTGGATATCTTCAAAACAATGTAGCTTATGTTTCAAAACTTATAAACAATGCTAAAAAAGATAATGCAAATATCGTAAAGAAGAAATACTGCTTGTTTTTTCTTAATAGTTTTTAAGAAAACTAAATTAATTAACTCATAATTTAAAAAATGGACACTGTGAAAAGACCGAAAAAATAAAACACGACCGAAAGGTTTATTGTATACTTTGAAAGTATTTTCTTTATTTGCTTCTATGCTTCTATTATAAAATTCAAATTATTAACTATTAAAAAAAATTAAATTAAAATTTTAAATAAAAAATAAAATAAAAAATAAAAAAATGGACAAACATTCCGGCCCCAGTGAAGGACTGAGGTCTTCACACATCAGGTAATGGAGCCAGTTTGTGGATTGGACGTCTAACTACGCCTCTTGTGGTCTTCGCCTTCAATGACGCTGACAACTCTCCCGGTCAGCCAATTCTGCGGCGGGTAATTGCCTTCGTAGATTATTACCACTTGACCGACTCTAAAGTTGGGCTTGGCCTCGTGCCACTTGTCTTTGCCCTGAAGACACAGGCTGTAGTCTCGAGACCAGGCTTGCCAGAATGTCTGCTTGAGACAGAAAAGCAGACGCCAACGCTTTCCTAACTTCGCCTCTTTGTCTCTCACGTCTTCTGCGGATTCTGGCGGCAGCGAACGCAGAGTAGGAACTTCGCCTGCTCAACTGTGGCTTCCCTAAGTTCTCAGAAGTGGGGCGCCCGGGGTGGAATGAAGCTGAACCTCACCCCAGATGACGCTGCGGTCTAGTAGCACTCACTCTATTAGTTGGCAAATTTCTCATTATTTTAACATAAGTTTAGGTTTATAGCGAAAGAGCTATTAAAGCTTTTGTACCAGCACGACAATTATCAAGTGAAGATTTCGCAAATATAGTGTTACAAAACTGTTTCTTTTCGGTACTAAAAGTGAGAATTTGGTATTATAGTCCATTTGCATTTGCATTTAACAATCTCCCATCTACCCTTATTAGTGAAAGTGATCTACTTTCTTCGATAAACGAATGAATAAATGGCGTTAATTTTTGTATATTTGACGACAAGACTTGAGATTTTTGCATTTTAGCTATCTCCTCAGAAAAGTTATATTTCTGGACAGTCTCTACAAGTCCATAAAATGACCATTTAAATTCCTTGGCTGTAAGTATAGAAGTTTTCTCAATTTTTCTCTTTTTCAGAATATCAACAAATCTGAATACGAAAGAATTTACTCGTAGTAACTTCTTATATGAAGATTATTTTTCTATCAGATCAAGCAAACAGTTTTGTTGATCCTCTACTGCCAGATGTGTTGCAGATTAACGTGGGTACCTGCCACGACGGCCTTACCCCACGGTGCTCTCAACACCGGGTGAGTACAATGCGCCCACCAACGACCCCAGATGCAACAAACTGCTACACCTGAGTACCAATTCGAAGACATGTATTTGAACATGCCTTCCCCCTTGGTCAGGAGCGGAGCCCACGAAAACTCCCCAAGGGGCCACCTCAATGTCAGGCTGAAACCGAAGTTCCAGGGGCTCGTGACACCCGTGGTACCAGTATTAAGTGACCGGTCGGACTTCGTAGCCAAAAATGACTACCACCAGTTAAACTCCAAATAGTTCGGGACTGGTGACCCACAGCTGCCACACACAAAACATACATCAACATAAAAGCACAAAGGGACAATAGTTCACACACAAACAGTCAACAATCGCCCTCACGGGCGATTCGTTGGCCACATGGAGTGACACCGGCAAAGGACAGCACGAACTGAAATAACACAGACAACAATTAACGCAGCACTCCTCACGGAGTTGGCCACATAGTGACAACAGCAAAAACGTAACATACAACCAAACAAAATACAACAAAAACAACGAAAGGGGAAAGGCACCAAAGAAATAAAACAACGAAAGCAATCAAGGAGGAAAACAACCGCGACAGCAGCAACCAGCAACAGCTACCAGGAACGCACCACGATGCGTTATCAACCATCGTGGACAACCGATACAGCGATCCGCAAGCATTGAAAACAGTCAACGGCAGTAGGACTACTCTACTACGCAGATGTTTGTAACGGAGGGTTGCCTCCGCTAACATGTCCTAACCTTCTCCTATTTAATACCCCACGCGCAAAAACGCCCAACCCCTCATAAGACCCATCCCATGTCAGTATGAGCTATTCCCATACTATTCAAACTCCTAATGTCATCATAGTACGGGCACTCAGTTAGTATGTGCACCACGTCCTCAGGTCCCCTCCCACACCCACAGTTTGGAGTATCAGCCAGACCTCTCTTATGCAAAAATGCATTGAGTGAGCCATGTCCTGTCAGTATAAACCCCAAACTCAAGCCGAAGTCTGGACGTTGCCGTACGAAGTCCACCTCGCTGTTCGTCCATCTCGTCCTCCACCTATCCACAAGACACTCATCTAAGAGTGCCTTAACCCGACCAATATTCCCATCTACCAGATCAGAAGCAGAAATCCAATCATAAGCAAGAAGTGGTAGTCCCTTCTTGACCTTGAAAGTAATAGCACGACGTATTACCTCTAAGTCAAGGGGTGCTACACCTAGCAAAACCTGAAGTGCGTCAGTCGACACAGTCCGGCACACTGGCAAGCACGCCAACATAGCCATTCTCTGACACGACATGACCTTGTTCCTGTCAACAACAGACATAACCGTTTCGTACCATATAGGAGCACCAAACGCTGCACAAGCAACGAAAAGGCCCTCATATACAGTACGGACAGCACGCCTACTTAGGCCCCAGTCACTTCTAAGGATGCGTCTAAACACACCTGCAACAGCAGTCAGCTTGTCCCTAACATGAGCAAGATGAACCAAAAAGTTCATCCTCTCCCCCATCACTATTCCCAGATACTTGACCTCAGTCGCATATCTGAGACTAACATTGCCAGACCGTATGAGAGGGGGACGACCCCGTGATAATCTGCCCTTAAGCAACATCATCACAGTTTTGTCCATCGCCACTTCGACGCCTGCACCTCACATACACAACGCATGACTTCTTCACCCCTAGCCTCCAGTTCAGCACGAGACTGACCTTCAACAAGAATGAGCAAGTCATCTGCATATGCACACACCTTGAAAGAACGGCCGAGCTGCCTCAACATAGGATCCATCATGATGTTCCAAATAAATGGAACCTTGCGGACAGCCACGAAACCGTATCGCTGGCACCAACCACACAAGCATCCTCTACTGCCAGAAAAATATTAGTTTTTCTCTTTTCTAGTGTTTGTTGGTTCTCCGTTAACTCAAAATGATCGTTAACAGGCCATTTCAAACTATCGCTGAACAAAAACGAAGGTCCTTCAAATCAAATAGAATTTTTTAATTCACTGACATCACATCCTCTTGACACAATGTCAGCTGGATTTTGTTTAGTTGGCA
Source organism: Protocalliphora azurea (assembly GCA_932274085.1). Taxonomy (NCBI): domain Eukaryota; kingdom Metazoa; phylum Arthropoda; class Insecta; order Diptera; family Calliphoridae; genus Protocalliphora; species Protocalliphora azurea. Next base: position 74,808,680 of record OW026520.1, read on the forward strand.
CATGACGCCATATCACTTCATCTGAACATTCTTGTATCTCAGCAACTCAATTAGAAACGGAAGTTGCGAGTGAGAATGGATGAGTTTTTATCCAGTGCAAAGTAATTTCTGAATCTGCCCAGAAATTAACACTCTCGATTTCAAAGCTTATCATAAACTTAATTCGAGTTCACAACTTAGCTAGTAGGTATGCAGCACATAACTCAAGTCTCGGAAGAGATTTAGTCTTAAGTCGAGCGACTTTAAATTTAGCTGTAAGTAGCCTTAAAACAATTTTATTTGAATCAGAACATCTAACATAAATGCAACAACCATATGCTCGAATAGAAGCATCGGCAAATCCATGAATCCATGATTATTGCTGTCGAAGTTGTTTGGACGAATCTTGGGATTGTAACTGAATCAATTTCCATTAAATTAGATTTGAAATTTTCCCATGACGTATTTAGTCTCATAGGAATTGTTTCATCCCAGTTAAGTTTTTGTATCCAAAGTTCTTGAAGTAACATTTTAGATTTTGTAACTATTGGGCATAAAAGTCCGAGAGGATCAAACAACCGCGAAGAAACTGATAAAATGTATCTTTTAGCTTTCAAATTTTGAAAATTGTCTTCCAAATGAAGCTTAAATGAATCATTCTTCGGAACCCAATGTATGCCAAGAGCTTTAGCTGAATCGAAATCACTATGGAGTAATTTTTAATTTCTTAATGAACTTAAAATTTCAGTGACCTGGCTGCGAATTATATTTAGGTCTTGGTAGCTTTCAGCTCCAGTTAACAAATCATCCACGTAGAAATCACTGTGAACAACTTTTGAACCGATAAGTAAATCTCTTTGAATAGGTCGCTTAAATGAATCAGACATCTGATGGCTAAAAATGGCGCAGACGCCGTGCCATATGTTACAGTGTTTAATCAAAACACTTTAAAATTTTCAGATGGATTCTGACTCCAAAGGATTAATTGATAAATTCTATCATTTTCGTCAATTAAAACGTGACGATACATTTTTTTTCAATATCGGCAGTGATTGCATATTTATGTAATCGAAAACGGATCAATGTCGAATATAATTCTTCTTGTATCATAGGACTAACCATTAACAAATCTTTAAGTGATACCTGCGAAAAAGTTCGACATGAAGCATTAAAAACTGCTCTTAGTTTCTTAGTGGAGCAGAATCGAAATTTTTTGGAAATAAATCTGTAACTTCTGATCAGCCGGTTGGATTTTCATAAAATTTGATATAGACGTAGCAGAGGAGTGTACAATGTTATGTTTGGAAGGGCGGCACAACAATCCCCCCAGTTAAGGGGGCTCAAATTTAGGTGCCTCTGACATAAAAAATTTTTAATCGCTTGCAAAATTTTTGTTTCTCGTCCAATTTCAAATATTTTTATATATTGTCCTATTTATCTCTTATAGTTTTCGAGTTATTTGCGTTTGAATTTTTAAGCACCATAATTTTGCATGTTCTTGGTCCAGTTTTTTTCATATATATCCTAGTATTTCCGAGCGATTTTATTAGTTTTTTCTTAACTAGTTAAAGAACAAAACTATCTATTGAATAAAAAAAATTGAAGTCGATATCTTTACCGAGTCCAAAAATAAACGATTTTGAATTTGAAAATTGCAAAAAAGACGACTTTTTGTGTTTTTTTAGCCGAAAAAGTATCTACACTCTTTTTTATCTAAAATAAAATTTTCTTTAGCAACATATAATAATTTTGCACTATTCTGAAAGGTAACTTCACGGAGATGACTTTAAGATAAAAAACAATTCCAATTTATTGTATATATGACTATATTTTTACAAACTTGCAACTTTTGTGAATAATTAATAATTTTTACTAATATCTATACACAAAATATTTTTATAAAAATAATTAATAAATATTTTTTTATTTTTAATAGGGTTGCCACATTTCCCAAATTTAAGTAAATCTTTATCCTTTTCTAAGCATTCACATATTTCTATTAATGAATTTAAAATAACAAAACAAACAAAAAAATGTCTATTTTAACTTAATCAATATTATTATTTTTTGTATTTATCATCTTTCTTAATAAATATTCTATTTCTAATACGATTTTTTATTACTTATTTACATTTAATTTATGTAGACAACTTTTCTAATATTTTAAACTTATACTACTTATTTTCTATAAAATCATCTGTTGTATCTGTAAACATAACTAAAAGATAATAAAGGTCATTCAAGTCTTCAGTATTTTGAGTTGATAAAGGCTCATAATAAATCCAACGTTTTCTCATTGATGATAGTACAGGGTCTGATGATAACAATAGGCTATTAAAAATATCCTCGTTTTGTGACGTTCTGAAGCATTTCCTGGAGCTGAATAATTGAACGTGCTTAAAATCTGTTTCTTGCTTCTTGAGCCTCTTCTGTAAGCTCTCCAAGTGGAAGAATATTTCGTTCAATTATAATTTCGCCATGGTACAATACTTTATGTACTGTTGGTGTCATTTCTTTCCATGGATATAGAGAAACAAGTAGTTTAGATATTTCTGTTGCATATTATCCAAATCGAGCAGAGTTAATTTTGTACTTACTATTAATTGCCATTAATAGTATGTTAGTCTTTTCAAGTAACTCTTTATTAATACCAGTTATTTTAGATGTAGCTTCGAAATTTCCGAAAAACCTTCTTGCTGTTTTTCCATCATTTGTACCACCACCAGTCGGTAGAGGTTTGTCGATGTTTAATCCCGTCTCTTCTCTGAATTCGTCATGAATTCAACTTTTCTCAGATATTCTAAGTGTTTTTAAATCCTCGTTGTTTCTGTTAGGTTTTGTTAAATTTTCTGGCACACTTCTACACTAAATCATATGCTATGCGCAGAAAATGCTCCATGAACCGTATTCTGGCGTGAAGTGGAGATATTCCGAAAGGGAGAAATTCTTCATTAATACTCCTTGCTTTACCAATATCCGAAAATTGTGATTTCGTCTCATCACATAGTGAGCATTTCCAAAAAGAAGATGTTTCTGTAATGGCATTACTAACCTTTCCATCAATCATTGTTAGACTAAGTTGAAAGGATATGTCAAATGTGTATTGGTTTATGGTTATTGAAAGAGGTTGTAAATCATTTATTTCTTCTTTAATATATTCCACTAAATCCTTTGTTGTTGTCTTCGACTCCATTGTGTATTCGAACCAAATAGGTCTGCAAAAATGTTTTGATCCTGGTGGTGCTAAGCCATATATCTTCAAATGAGTTTTTACACTTTGATGAAGATTGCTTTAAGGAATAAGATCGCATTCTTAATGGCACCAAAGATGCTATAAATACGCCTTTATAATCCGCCATTTTCTTACTTCCACTAGCATGCTTGTATTCAGGAAGGGCTGATAGTCCGTCACGTCCCCACTTACAGATTAATACAGCGTCGCTGTTATTTACTTTTTCCAACTGATCTGCAGAAAAGTCTGCAACTAATCTGGTAGCTGTATTCTCAAGCAAAGGTCCAGTTCAAGCATTAAAGCAATTGCTTCTTCCTCTGTACAATTGGATAGTGATGTTGGAGTAGGTACACTTTCGGCAATCCGTTTTAGACGTTTTGGTGATGCAGTTGGCAGTATTTCAGCAATATTAATTGCACTCTTAGGTTGTTTCTCCTTTTTTAACATTACTTTGAATGTATCAGAAACTTCTTCATTCGACAGTCTTCGACTAGTACTTGTTATAAGCAGACGCACAGTGGGGTCAAACGCAAATTTTTTGGTAATAAATCTGAATCTCCTAAACTACTGGTCGGATCAAATTGAAATGTATGGAAGAGTTGTAGAGGAGGACCTAAGCTTTCAGAAAAATCATCTTGTAGTCACCCTGTGATAACACGAGATAAGCTACATGGTGTCAAAGTTGACTACCTCGAGTATGTAAAAGTTAAAAAAAATCGTAACTTGTACAAATGAAGTCCGATTTTAAAGATTTTTATATTTCTGGAAAGCGCTTACTCATCTAAGTTATCTATTACAGTTAAAAAGATATTTACGCTTGAATTTTTGATTTTTTGGCTCGACTTTCTTTCGTTTTTCGGGAATAAGTCCGGAGATATATGAGGTAAAAATTTTTTAAAAATATTCTGTAATTTGCTACATATTTCAAAATAATATGCTGATAGAATTTTTGGATTATCTCAATTCGTCTAGACGTGAAAAATATTCAAAGTCAGCACTCTGAAATTGGCATGAAAAATTACTATTTTTTTACAAAAATATAGTACAATTCATTCACTTTTTTTCTCAAAGTTCCGTTAATAAAAAATTTTTTTCCTTATTAATTTCAAAAGATAAGGCTTTATAAATGGTTAATAGAGAAATTTTGAATTGATTTAAGTTTGCACCCTACATCCAGCATTGGCCGAAAATTGTCAATTTTAAAAAATAGTTTCATTTTTATCGATTAATAAAAAAAACGTCACGAGAGCTTTTCTAAATTTGGTGCCCATATTTTTTATAGAAATAGATTTAGAATGATTTAACACTAAACTGCTTCCCGCCCGGCCAAAAACGAATGCAGGAGTGGAGATTTTATGTTAAAAGTCAGTATTTTTAACGACTATTTTTAAAAGCATATTAAAAGCATATTAGCATAATATTTTTAATATTATTTCTTATGTAATGTATAAAACACAAACCAAGCTTTCAATTCCTAAAAAAATCAATAATATAGCTCCAATAACCTATTTTTGGTAATTTTTCAAAATTACATTTTTTAAAAAAAAATAGCTGACAATCCAAAAAAATTTAATTTTTTTAATATAACTCCACTAATTTTGTAAATACTTTAAAAATGTTAAAAGAATATAAAAATAGACTTATTTACCAATTCAACGATATATAAAAAGTTTTTATAGGTCATTTAATAATAGTAATATAATGGCCTCAAAAACTACCAAGTCACGTCAAAAGTTGCAAAATTCACTATTTTGTTCCGTATTTCCATATGTGTGTATACGTAACATTTTAGTTTTCTAATGTATTATGTAGGTATATATTTGTTATTATAAAGTAGTGAATTCTTTATTTGAGTAATGTTTATTTAGTTTGTTCTACATATTTACATACTTATTATACATATATCCCGTATATTTATTTTATCAAGAATATATTATCGAAGATATTATTAGAGATTTTCTTGAAAATAATCAGAAACATCTAACGTTAGCAAATTTTTAACTTCCTTAGCTTCGGAATCCTCTTTTTCTATTTCAAGAGTGATTTTTGGTAGCCATCGTGTTCTTATAGAATATATAACTGGATCTAATGATATTAATAAATATTCCATTAAGTCCATATTTTGCGCTATTTTCGAACATTTTCGGGTATTGAAGAGTCGGAAATGTTTAACATATTTATTTCGGTCTTGCTGTGCTTCCTCTGTTAGCTCTCCCAATGGCAAAATACTATTTTCTATTATTTCTTTACCATGAGCCAATACTTTGTGAATTGTTGGAGTCATTGATATCCAGGGGTATGTAATGTTAAGTAGTTCTTTAGTTTCGTAAGCAAAAATTTTAAATTTGTTTTTTGCTATTAATGGCTGCCAATATAATCTTAAAACGCTTCAAAAAATTTAAGTCAATACATGTGATTGAAGATGTGAGTTCCGGATTTTCAAAGAAAAGTCTTGCTGTATTTCCATCATTTGAGCTTCCATAGCCATGTAGAGGTTTATCAATTATTAATCCGAGTTGTTCTTTGAATTCTAATTGAATTCTTTTCTTCTCCTCTTTTCGTAATTCGTGAAGTTCTAAATTGTTTTTTACTGTAGCATTTTCCTGCCCGGGAATATTTCTGTACTTCATATCATATGCCAGATGTAAGCAGAACTCCAAAAATCTTATCGTTGCGTGGAGTGGTGATATTCCAAATTTTAAAGAATTTTTATTAACAAGGACTTCAGAATTATCCTGAAATGAAAAATCACTTTTGAAATAGAAAAAGAGGATTCCGAAGCTAAGGAAGTTAAAAATTTGCTAACGTTAGATGTTTGTGATTATTATTAACTAAAATGTTACGTATACACACATATGGAAATACGGAACAAAATAGTGAATTTTGCAACTTTTGACGTGACTTGGTAGTTTTGAGGCCATTATATTACTATTATTAAATGACCTATATCAACATTTTATATATCGTTGAATTGGTAAATAAGTCTATTTTTATATTCTTTTAACATTTTTAAAGTATTTGCAAAATTAGTGGAGTTGTATTAAAAAAATTAAATTTTTTTGGATTTTCAGCTATTTTAAAAAAAAAAAAATTTATTTTTGAAAAATTACCAAAAATAGGTTATTGGAGCTATTTTATTGTTTTTTTTTTTTAAGGAATGAAAGCTTGATTTGTGTTTTATACATTACATAAGAAATAATATTAAAAATATTATGCTAATATGCTTTTAATATGCTTTTAAAAATAGTCGTAAAAAAAACTGACTTTTAACATAAAATCTCCACTCCTGCATTCGCTTTTGGCCGGGCGGGAAGCAGTTTAGTGTTAAGTCATTCTAAATCTATTTCTATAAAAAATATGGGTACCAAATTTAAAAAAGTTCGCGTGACATTTTTTTTATTAATCGATAAAAATGAAACTATTTTTTAAAATTGACAATTTTCGGCCAATGCTGGATGTAGGGTGCAAACTTAAATCAATTCAAAATTTCTTTATTAACCATTTATGAATCTTATCTTTTGAAATTAATAAGAAAAAAATTTTTTTATTAACGGAACTTTGAGAAAAAAAGTGAATGAATTGTACTATATTTTTGTAAAAAAATAACCATTTTTCATGCCAATTTCAGATAATCCAAAAATTCTTTCAGCATATTATTTTGGAATGTGTAGCAAATTACAGAATAATTTTTACCTCATATATCTCCGGACTTATTCCCGAAAAACGAAAGAAAGTCGAGCCAAAATTCAAAATTCAAGCGTAAATATCTTTTTAACTGTAAGAGATAACTTAGATGAGTAAGCTTATTTTTTCTTTATCTTGCCAAGCACTTTCCAGAAATATAAAAATCTTTAAAATCGGACTTCATTTGTACAAGTTACGATTTTTTTTAACTTTTACATACTCGAGGTAGTCAACTTTGACACCATGTAGCTTATCTCGTGTTGTCACAGGGTGACTACAAGATGATTTTTCTGAAAGCTTAGGTCCTCCTCTACAACTCTTCCATACGTTGCAATTTGATCCGAGATTCAGATTTATTACCAAAAAATTTGCGTTTGACCCCACTGTGAGACGTATTATCAAAACACTCGGATTATTCGTTTTTATTTACTTTTCTCGTTTTCGTTTTACAACGTGATTCTACTTTTTCCCTCTACGTATTAATTTATTTACACATATATTACAGTGCGCTGAGAACAACTCTCAAGGCGCCCCAACCTTGGGGACAACCGTTTCACTTTACTAGCTGATTCGATAAGTCCCAAACGTAAAAAAACAAAATATAAAGACACAACACCATTCCCTCAGTTACCTAAAGTTCAACGTCCCAATCCCAGATACATAATAATGCAAACAATTGATCCTATTAAACACCTTTCTAGTTTCTCCTGCTTTGCGGTAAATAGAGCAATAGAATTAATCAGCAAAGACATTACGTCTATTTCCCAACTTCGTGATGGAAGCCTCCTTTTATTGGTGTACAATATGCAAACTGCTGAAAAATTCCTTCAGTCTAAGGAGTTAGTCGGTCTATGCTCAATTCAATGTAAGCTACATGAAAACTTAAATAGTACTAAAGGAACAGTTTACGTTCCGTATCTGAATGACAGCCCAGATGATGAAATCATCAGGGAACTTTCTAACCAAGGCGTAATCGGCGTATACAAATTCTAAAAAACAATAGAAGATAAAATTTCTAAAACTGGTGTTCTACTCCTTACATTCGATTTATATCACTTGCCAGAAAAAATTAAAGTTTCTTGGAACACGGTAAATATTCGGGAATACATACCCAATCCGATGCGTTGCAAAACGTGCCATAAATTAGAACACACAAAAAACATTTTAAAAATAATCCTATTTCTGTTCACTGCATCCGTGTGGAGTCTTTACTTGTTTACTCCCATCGGACGTGTCCCCAGGTGGCGGATAGGGGGGTTCGGATGTAAGGTTTCTGATCTGATTGTAGTCAGTAGATTGGAGATCACTTACCATTAGTTACAGATCCCCATGTACTGACTATAGCTGGATCTAAACCTAGAAACTCATAGAAGTTCTCGCGGACCAAATAAATCAAGTGCACTTTTAAGATCAAGGTGAGAGGTAGCAGTGCCGAAGATCTGCATGGTTAGTTAGTGCTTAAATAAACTAATCGCTAACACCTCCCCTCCAATGCCCATGACACGGGTTGGTTGTAATTCCTTTAAAACCCTAGTCCGCGTACGCCGTCACTGCGCGAGATGGGCTCATCTGGAGACTTTCTCCGGGGGACGGGCACTACGGAGAAATTGGAGGATCTCTCTCTCTTGATTCTGATGAGGAACACGAAATCACTATGATTTCATTTCACACTCAGGAATAGGATCCTCCAGCATACGAGGTATCATCCGCACGGGATGGTGGACAGGCGGGTTCAAAATTAGTTCGGCAAGACGCGGTAAAACCAAGTGTAACTGCCGTCGTCGACAGCCGAACAAAAGGAGAAAAAGCAAAGAATGGCGTCAGAGCTTCTTTAATCTATCTTAATAAGATGGCCAAGAGAGATCTGTTGTCAGTCAGTGATAGGGATAAATACCTCGTCAAGAGGCATAGGAAGAGTGTAATTAAATTTGAAAAAATCTATGGCTCGACCTCCGCTATCTTGGGAATGTCTTATCCCGAGGGACTGAATGCGATATTTGACACCGTTCAGGAAAGTGCTCGGGAGCGCACAGGAACTGTGTCAGGGGTCACACTGAAGTCCCAGAATAATGACAATGATAGCAGCCGACCAAATAAACCTATCACATCTTCGGAACGACCGGTTGAAACTGGGAAGCTGTGTATCATTGCCAAACAGGGGGCTGATCGTAAACCATCCGACAACTCTGGTGAATCAATCACTAAAGGAGCCAGGCCTGGAGACGACCAACCATCTACAAGCAAGAAAGGTGCGGCAAACAACACTCCCAGCTCTCTTAAAGGTCTTCAAAAGAAGATGATAAAGAATGCTGGAAGTGGAGCTGGTCATAAGCCATCCGACTCACTTAAGGAGGCCGTTAAGAGAGCTAGGTCTGGCGATGACCAACCAGTCTCTACCGCTAAGAAGGCGAGTCACACACCGGCTGGATCTCTTAAGGGCCCGTAAAAGAAAGTCATTAAGAGAGCTAGATCTGGTGACGACAAGCGAAGGAGTCGACAAAGCCGGCATATCTTCAGGGGGATGTCATAGACCGTGCTGACCCAGATGGGAGGATTAGCACGGATCTATGGAGGTTGATTGAAGACAGGCCCATCGACGAGATCGCCTTAATGAAGTTAAGGCCGGATGAAGTGTCCTTCAAAGGCGCGGACTGGTCAAAGGGAGTCAAAACTGTCAATTGTGGTAATGAGAAATCGCTTGAATTTCCCAAGGCCACGATTGCCAAGTGTGGCAACCTTTGTCCAGAGGCGAAACTGAATGTGATACTCGCATCTGAGTTACCCCTGAGATCGGTAGTGACAGTGTGGATTCCACCACCCATAAAACCGGTGGAAACTATACTGACAGTATTGGTCAACCAGAACGAGGGTCTGGATACATGTCAGTGGAAGTTGTTAGCTTCTCTGAGAACCTCGGAAGGGACTTCAGGTTTGCTATAGACCAGGAGTCTCTCAAGAAATTTGAGTCTATGGGGGGAATTGTTAATTACGGTCTGGGCACTATCAGGTTCCGGTGTCCGAAATCTGACTGTACCAACAAGGCTGCAAGTGGTGCAATTTAACTTCCATTACTGTGAAGCAGCTTCAATCGAACTAGCAACGAACCTTATTGACTCCAAAGTGGATGTGGCCTTAATCCAAGAGCCCTGGATCAACAACACAAGGGTATGTGTATTAAGTGTCAAAAGGTATACACTTTTTGTACCATCCACTGAGGATAAGGTAAGAACGTGAATACTGGCTAGGAATGAGTTAAATTTTATAAATTTTCATTCTTTCATCAATGGAGACCTAACGGTCGTGAAAAGAGAGGATAGAGACGGGAGGAAACTCGTACTCGCCTCCGTTTATATGCCCTACGAAGCGGCCAACCCACCGGATGATATGGTGTGCAAACGGAGTACGCAAAGAGAAGAGGCGTATATTTGGTACTCTGTTACGATGCTAACGCACATCACTGCCAGTGGGGCAGCGCTGATATCAATGAGAGAGGTGAGTAAGTTTTCAATTTTATAACTACTAACAATCTTTTTATCTGTAACTTGGGCAATATGCCCACATTCAAAACTAAGGATAGAGAGGCAGTTATAGGTATAACACTGACAAACTTTAGGAGCGATTACGTTACGGACTGGAGGGTAGATAGTGAATGTGAATGAATTTCGCGAGGCCAAAGGGGGATCCATATAGGAACTCCTTTAGGGCCATTATGGATAGGGAACTAAAAGTCGCTCCAGAATGGCAAATGTCATCAGAGGGAGTTGAGAGTTTAGTGGAGGACTTCACGGTGAAAGTTAGGAATAATTATGAACTAACTTGTCCGGTAATATTTCCGGGAAATAGAGAACAGCCTAAATGGTGGACCAAGGAACTTAGAAACCAAAGGTCAACCGTCAGGAAGCTGTTCAATAGGGCGAAACTGACACGCAGGTGTGAGAAATGGAACAGCTATAGGGAAAGTTTTAATAGGTATAAGGCAGACATTAAGAGGGCAAAGGGGGACTCATGGAGGAACTACTGTGAGTCCATCGACTCTGTTAATGAGTTATCCAAATTCAGGCGAATTTTATCCAAGGATCCTAGGGCTCCTGGATGTATTCAGCGTGCGGATAACTCATGGACGGAGTCTTGCTCTGAGTTTACTCATGGGAACTCATTTTCCAGGCTGTAGGAGCTTGGAGGCAGATGCACAGGCAGGACGAATCTTAGGATTCTCAGAATGTGTATCTGATAGGGAACTTAGTGAAGTAGTCGGTGACATCTCGATGGATAAGGTACCATGGGCGGTGAACACCTTTGAACCTTACAAGTCACCTGGTCCAGAGGGTGTTTTTCCAGCCATGCTACAGAACATCAGTGACACGGCACTAACACTTCTTACAGAGCTTTTTAGTGTATGGAGATATAATCCAAGGAGGTGGAGAAAGGTTAAGGTAATTTTCATACCTAAGGCAGGCATGGCCAGCCACTCGAAACCTAAAGATTTTAGACCAATCAGGCTATCGTCTTTTCTTTTGAAGACATTAGAGAGATTGATCGATCTTTATCTGAGGACGACAATTGACAACCATATCATCAGTGGGGTTCAGCACGCTTACCTAAAGGGAAAATCTGTTGAGAGCGCACTACATGATGTGGTGAGTTACATTGAACGCGGCCTACAGTATAGGGAGTATACCTTGGCAGCGTTCATTGATATAGAAGGAGCCTTTAATAACATTAAGATTGAGGCTATTAAAGAATCACTAGAATCATTATGCATTCAAAACTTCCTAATCGAATGGATTATTTTGATGCTGAATAGTCGAATAATTAATTCGAACTTGGGAGATGCATTCATAAGGAAGATAGTGACTAGAGGAACTCCGCAAGGAGGAGTTCTCTCGCCCTTGCTATGGCTCTTAGCCGTCAATGTCATTCTAAGACAATTTGACGCAAGAGGGCGGAAAATCGTTGCCTATGTTGATGACGTGGTTATACTGATCACAGGTAAATTTCTTTCCACGATCAGCGACGTCACGCAGTATGAACTTAACGAACTTTCCTCATGGGCCACTAGTAAGGGTTTAGGGGTCAACCCAGGGAAAGCAGAGCTAGTTCTTTTCACCAGAAGGTACAGGATTGAGCAGTTTAGGCTACCGGTACTAGGGCGACCTGAACTAAGACTGGCAAAAGAGGCAAAATATCTTGGTGTGTTCCTTGACAGTAAATTATCTTGGAAGAGGAACACTCAGGAGAGGACCACATGCAGGAACTCCATAGGTAAGAGTTGGGGACTCAAACCGTTGGTAGTAAATTGGATTTACACCTCGTTGGTGAGGCCAATTCTGACGTATGGATGTCTGGTCTGGTGGGAGGCAATGAGAATAGGAAGTCGTAGGAATCTTTTGTCTAAAGCCCAGAGATGTGCTTCGATTGGCATAAAAGGTGCCGTAAGAAGCACACCTCAAGCGGCACTTGACGTCATTCTGCATCTCCTACCCATTGAGGAGTTCGTGATGTGAATGGCTGCAAGGAGCCTGCTTATACTTAGTGAACTAGGACTTACAGGATCAATCAGTATAGGACATTCCAAACTTTTAAACGAGGTTAATCTCGTTGAACATGCACTGGTTCCCTCTGGATCCACTGACTATATGTGCACGGAGTTCGATTTCGGGGAAAATCCTATACTGATTATTCCGAGTAGGAACCAATGGGCAGATAGGGAGAAACTATTCAGTGGAGTATCGGTATTCACTGATGGATCCAAAATGGATACAGGCACTGGTGCAGGTGTGTATCTAGTTGAGGAAAACAATAGGAAGACGTATAGACTCCCGGATAGTTGTAGTGTGTTCCAGGCGGAAATTCTAGGGCCACAGAATTGATAGCAAGGAACATTGAAGAGAATACAGAGGTAACTCTGTATGTAGCCAAGCGGCGCTGAAGGCCTTGAAAGGACATTTTGTCAAGTCTAGGCTAGTTAGCGACTGTAAGAAAGCTCTTAGGAGATTTATGGTAAATTATCATATCAGACTCTGCTGGGTACCGGGATAACGGGAAATGAGGTAGCTGATGAATCAGCTAGGAACGATTCAGCTTTGGATAGAGCTGCAAGAGACCACCTCTAGGCTTTTACTTCAGGTTAATTAGGGAGTGGATTCGGGATATAACCAATCATGCATGCATATTATCAAGGGTCCTATGGCCTAAACTTGATAAAGCAGATACAAATCTACTTTTAGGCATGAAAAGGGAAAACCTGAAGACTATGATAGGTATTCTGACAGATCATTGTCCCATAAGGGGAATGACAGGGAATTGGTATAGAGGTTCCTCCGGTGTTTGCAGGATGTGCGAAGATAATGAGGAGCTAGAGACAGTGGAACATATTATATGTCACTGTCCATGTCTACAACTAAGTAGGCAGAAATGGTTTGGCTGTCGATTCGTTGACGAATTGGACAGTATATCGAGGATAGATCTCGATAGATTAATAGGATTCGTCATGGGAATAGGCTGGATAAGAGGGGGTCGTTGGCTTAGAGCGAACGATTTAGGGCGCTAGCACTTTTCCTTTCCAGGTTTTTTCTATTCATTTCTATACTTTTCTTGGTCTCAGATTTTCTCTATTATTTTCCTTTCCTAGTATTCTCTATAATTTCTTCTACAAATTCTCTCTATTTTCTCTACGAAGGGACTCACAATGGACCGCTAGGTCTCCGAGTGGATGCACAAGCACTCTTCTGAGTACTGTGCAACCCTTCTCTACCTACCTTCACATGTTTACACAATTTGACAACCATAGGTATTATGCGTTTGTGCTGATGTTTGTAACGCGCAAATAAATGTGTCATACCCTGAGTTTTGGGTATCCGTCCGTCTGGCAGTTTGTCTACGTAAACGTTTTGAATAAAGATGTCATGTTAACTTAGCTACTTCACAAATGTCCTCCCGGAATTGGCTGTTAACACTCACAAGTTACTTAATATTTCTATTAATTACACAATTTTATAAAAGTCGGCATAAGTAAACTTTATGTAAGCATAAATCTGAGTGCCAAATTTCAGAAGATCGGTCTATACTTTGCGAAAATAAAATTAACTTTTAAATATTATATACAAATTTTGGAAACTAGTTGTGTTTAGCTTCATTCGGTTTTTGTTTGAAAAACTACATAAATTTCGTTAGTTTTTCCATCCAAATCAAACAACCTTTTCCATTTAGTAAAAACTTTGAAAACGACTATTTATGATACAGTCTGTTCTGTTCAGTTGATTTTAGAATATTGAGCTTTATTTATAATGAAAAAAATAAAATGGTAAAATTTATTGAATTGTTTTATTAGTCTTGTATATTTTTTGAATAAATTATGTTTAAATTGTTGTAAAAAACATCAGCGACAAAAATAAATCAAATTGTGCTTCAATAACAAATTCAAAAAAGAAATTTGAAAATACAAAGGGAGAAAAACAGGTATGTAAATGGCATACATTTTGAAATTTGGTTTTCATAAAAACAATTAGTTTTTGTTTGGTGTAAATTGTATGTTACATAAGCAGAAAGAAGGATACATTATTTTATGAGGATCGGTCCAAATTGACTATAGCTTTACCGATTGCAACTTATTTGTAATATGTTTTCGTATAAAATGAAAAATATATAAATAAAAATTCCAAAAATTAAATTTAAATAGATAACACAGATATATTTTGTAATATTTAAGATGCGTCGCAAAAACACAGATGTTTTTTGTTTTATCAAAGACATCGTAGTACTGCTAAAGTAAATCCATTTCGCAAAAAGCATTTTTGAAGAATATTTGAAAGTAAAACAACATAATTCAAAAATGTTTACATATACATCGTTTTTCAAAACATAGTACAAAAATTATTAATACAACATTAAATGAAAAGCTTACGCCATTGTTTGTAAGGATGGCAACACTAAATGTTTAAGCTGTTAACATCGAAAGCTTTAGTTTGTCCGTTTAAGAACATTGTAGAAAGAAATAGAACTTTCAAGAAGCATCTAGTAAGTAATAGAGTGTATATAAATTGGCCGTGAGAACACCATTGAGTGAGTCTAATTGGAAGCGTCGTTAAGTAAAGACAAATTAACTGCCTTGGCTGTATATTCTTGTACATTATTAAAGTGTGCTGTATAAAGTGTGTAATTTAAGTGTGTGTATTAAAACACGAAGTGTTTACTTAAACTGTTATTGTTGTATATATTTTTAAATAAAATAAAGAGTCATTACAACTTTTAAACTACTAAACTGCTGTTATTTGCGATCATCAAAGTACACGGATTATTTAAAGGAAATAAACCACCGTTTTTAAAACGTAAAAACGTACCAATTGGTGTCAGAAGCGTGATTGCAAAATAATAAGCAGTCATGAAGTTTGAAGAGCTAAAAGTGGATAAACTCAAGAGAGAATTGAATAAGTTGGAGTTACCTACAGCTGGTAATAAAGCAGAATTACAAGAGGCTGATAGATGAATTCAAGCGGCGTGATATTGACATCGGAACTTACGAATTCGAGTATTAAGAAGAAATGGAAGTTTCTACCCGTGCAACAACAAGCAGCATGGATTTATTCACAATGTTTGCTGCTATGATGGAGCAATTTAAAGAAGCCAACGAGAAACTTTTTGCTGAAGTTAAAGAAGAAAATAAAATAATAGAAATGAAATTTCAAGAAACTTCTAGAGCAACAGATGAGAAACTTCAGAAAATTTCCGAAGTTATAAACAGCAGAGTAGATGGCATTGAGACAAAGGTGTCCGACTTAGAGAGCTGCCTTGATATACAAGCCAAAGTCGTTGATAAAGTTGATAAAAAGCAGTCCGACTTAGAGAGCTGCCTGTCCGGTTTAGAGAATGAAATAGCCAAAGCTGTTGATGAAAAACTACATGATCTAGAAATAAAGATGAATAATCTTCAATGCCAAGATGGACAGGTGCGAATTATTCCAGAATCCTCTAGAAGAACAAAGGCCCCTAGTTTTGATGGCACCACACCATTTAATGTGTTCAAGTAACAGTTTAATACAATTGCCATTAGAAACATGTGGAACGACGAAGAAAAAGCTATAGAGTTTATATTGGCCTTAAAAGGAAATGCAGCAGTAGTTCTTGAAAGCGTGCCAGCGTGTTGCAGAAATAGTTATGATGACATAATGGAGGCGCTACAACGTAAGTACGGTGGTGAACATAAAAAGGAATTATACCGAGTGGAATTGCGTGGTAGAGTGCAGAAGCCCAATGAGACTCTAAAAGACTTTTCGTTGGAAATCGAGCGTTTGCTGCAGCTTATTTATCCAGGGGAAAACAACCCGTTTTTGGACCATATCAAGATAGAGGCATTGGTTAATGGTATTCGCGATTCTGAAACAAAACACGCGGTTTGTGCAACACCTAAACCATCATTTTCTGAAACCGTCTCATTCGCACTGGCACAAGAAATGTTATAACTGTGGTAAATCTTGTCAAATTCAGCTTAACTACAGCAAGAAAACGAACCAGATCTGCCTCGCCTCAAAGAAGGAACCAGCAGTCAAATCATCACAAGAATCACCTTTAAAACTAAAACGAGCTAGCACTATGGGGCAAGAGCTAGATCCCACATCTGAGAATCCCACAATCTTCATTTTCGTAATACAGCAGAAAAATAGCAATGTTACTGCTTCTGGGTACATCAATGGTCAGAAGCGTGTTTTTACTATAGACACCGGGGCATCACAGTCTATCGTCAGTCCAGATTTAGTCAAGAAAGCATTTGAACCATTATGTGGGGTAAGTCTGCGCACAGCTACTGGGCAGCCGGCCACAGTCTATGGTAAAGTAAATGTGAAATTAACCACTGCCAACGTTAGCGTCAATCATGTATTTATTGTTGGCGCTGATTTCATGATTAATCACGGCATTACTTTGGATATGGGACAAAAAGTTATGATTTGCGAAATATGGAGTTACCCCTTGACGTCGGATATGAAAATAGGACTCAAGTAAGAGAGCTAGTTACCGTCGAGCATCAGCAACTACCACCACAGTCAGAAACTTTAGTATGGGCTCGTATGGAGGCAGATTGTGAGGACAACAGTTTGTGGGTGATAGAATTTTTCTATCAAGACAAACGTCAAACTTAACGCGAATTTGTAGAAGGTGTCAACAGTTGCACAAAAACAGCAATATGGCGTATTCATTGTTATTTTTTATATATGCAGTTTGACAACTGTAACAACGAAAATAGTAATCACCTCTTTAATTAAGGTTACCTTGTATATATTCGCACTAATTTTTACGTTTGTTTGCTGATTGCGCAACAAAAATCATTCAGTTGATATTTGAGTAAATTTATTTATTTAGCAAATGGCCCCTCTGTGCAGTGTGGCATATAATTCTGCTTATAAAAATGAAAACAATCATTTAATATTTTTGAAGTTTTGTTAAAGACGATTATATTCTCGTTTAGTTTAAAACAAAAATAGTTTTTTTATTCGTTTTTATAAAAATACTTAAAAATTTCTGAATGTAAGCTTTATTGTGTTTTCGGTTACTTTTCTATTCGAATGGGTCCACTTTTTTAAACTCTATTTTATTTTTACTATAACTGACTTTTTGTTTAATACCACTCAGATACTTTTTTGTTGTATTGTATTAAAATTCGCCATGCTTTCTAATGATAAAAATACATCTATTCCGGGAGAACTCATTAGCCTACATTTCTCTGTTAAAAGTGTTATTTGTTATGAATAAAGTTATTTTCCCGTTAAGTACAAATAGCTTTCCAGGCCGAAAATTTTGTTCGTCAATTTTGATTTTTTTAACGATATTTTTCTGCTACATTTCAAATAATATCTGTGATATGGAATTCCTGACCAGGATGTTGAAAAAAATTCAAAAGTACGTACTAATAATGCCCTTTAGACGCATTCATTGTAGATTAACATATTTTTGTTTTTATTCCTTTTTGGCCAGTTAACTTAAAATTTTTTATCTGCAAACAGGGTATAATCTAATACATAAAATAATAGCTCGAATTTGTATGATTTATTTATAAAAAATTTTCGATATACTGATTAATCCCACAGGTGTAAAAAAGTTCTTTTCTAATAGTGGAGGTTCAACCATGTGTTAAGAATTAATTAATACTAAAACGATAATTTTCTAATTTTAAATGAGCAGATGTGAATCTAATAAAATAACCCATACTAATGTGTACTCTCAAATTCTGTAATCCTAATATCCCCAAGAGCAGGACAGTGACAAAGAAGATGTTCCACTGTCTCTTCCTCGTCTACCTCGTCTAATCTAGCGCCTTCCCATGTGTTCTCCAAAAGAGCGACCGCTTGTTTTAGGAGCAAGGTCGATCGCTCGTTTGAGCAGGCCATTCATTTTACGCAGCTATGCTGTCATCCACCATCATCACATTGAAGAGAGAGAAATAACAAGTGATCTTGTAACAGCAAAAGTCCTCGTTAGGCCCTCATCAACAAATAATGAAAACATTTCCCAAGGTCAAGATGAGCTAAAAGAACTTCATGAAATATTACGCAGACGAATAAAAATGACTAGCGACAAAATTAAAGCCAGATACGATCGAGCTGCGAATTCTGAAGGATTTAACGAAGGCCAGCTTGTACTGTTGTATAATACACAACGTAAGAAAGGACTGTCACCCAAACTACAAACACATTGGGATGGACCTTACAAGGTGATTAATAAATAAAACGACGTGGTGTACAGAATACGAATAGAAGCCGAGATTTAAAATGAAGGACTAGCTGCCTATGAGAGAAGTGAATCTGTGCCTATTCGGGACCAACAGGCTTAAGCGGGGGGCAGTGTTACGAATTTATAATTGAATTCAAATATAACGGTTTTAACGGTTGGTTTAAAGTTAAATGTTTTTCGACGTTTCTACTTATGTTAACATCTGTTAACATATCTGTAGAAATTATTAACAGAGCTGTAAACATACAACATTGAATGAAAAACTTTCGCCATTGTTGGTAAGTATGGCAACACAAAATGTTTAAGCTGCTAACATTAACATCGAAAGCTCTAGTTTGTCCGTTAAGAACATTGTAGAAAGAAATAGAGCTTTTAAGAAGCATCTAGTAGGTAATACAGTGTATATAAATTGGCCGTGAGAACACCATTGAGTGAGTCTAATTGGAAACGTCGTTAAGTAAAGAGAAATTAACTGCCTTGGCTGTATATTCTTGTACATTATTAAAATGTGCTGTATAAAGTGTGTAATTTAAGTGTGTGTGCGTATTAAAACACAAAGTGATTATTTAAATAAAATAAAGTCATTACAACTTTTAAACTACTAAACTGCTGTTATTTGCAATCAAAGTATACGGATTATTTAAAGGAAATAAACCACAGTTTTTAAAGGATAAAAACGTAACAATATGTTTATGATATTCATAAATATGACTGCTTTAAATTGTCTTATATTTGTTTTGTTATGTATTTTTATTGTAGTCATATTTCAAATTGAATATGAATATCGATATTTAAAATCTCTTTATTTTTTAATAAAATTATTTTTACGAACTAGTTACTAATTCTGAAGGTAAATTTGCTTAATTTGTTTACTTTTAAGCCGCTTTTTACCCTTTGTTCTAGTACGGTATCGTTTGTGGTTTCTGTTGAGTTTGCACAGGCTAATAATGTAGGATCCGAATTCTCCGCCAGGAACCAATGTTTTTTATTAAATAAAAGTAACAACATTAATAGCGGCAGATGAATTAAAGAAAACCGGAATAGTTTTCGAGAGGTTCCACTATCTGATTTTTGATAAAATTTGTAAGCTGTAATGAGATAAGAAAAATGAAATTTGATTAAAATTATTGTACATACATATGTATGTTTCATTATTAAAGTGGTAGAACAATAACAAAGTACCACTATTAGGGAGTGTTCCTAGTCGTTCTCATACAAGCAAAAAAAAAAAAAAAAAAAATCAAAGCAAACTTAAAAAAAAATAATAAATAAAAAAAAAAAATCAAATTCACACATAGAAATTTGATAAAAATATATAACACTGGTCAGCAGAGAAATTCTCTTTTAAACACGAATAGGTGAACTAGATGGAATTTCAGCAGGTTCTTTTTTAACACTTCTAATTTCAATTAATCCACCTATTTTTATTTTTCTCTATCTATTTTTATTAAAAGGTTGTTGGGGTATTATGTGTTTGTGCTGATATTTGTAAAGCAAAAAAATTTCAGAATCACTTTTTGAGTCGATTTAGTGACGCCTGTCTGTCCTTGTGAACAAAGTACAGGTCGCATTTTTAAATTAATTGCATACCCCTAATCGGATTATAGAGGCATTTTTCCTAGTACTTTTATGTCAGGAAAACATTAAAATATATTAGCTATTTCTTATATCTGCTTCATATAATAAAGCATGTTAAAATTTTTGCATCATAATTCTAATTTTATTTTTCAAGTTATAATAAAATTTAAGTAAAAAGTCCGGATTATAGAGTGTATAATGTAAACAATACGGATTATCGAGTTTCGGATTATCGAGTTAATACTGTATCTTGATGAATTTTGGTATAAATAATTATTTTTGTAGAAGAACCAAAATATTGAGATTGGTTAAGATCGGTCCGTTAATTCACCTATCCCCCATAAATTCTAGTGCTAAATTTCATGAAAGTCGGTCAATAATTCATCATAGTTCCCATATCAACCCCTCTTCCGAAAATCACTTTATCATAGAAATGTTAGTTACAATTTAATATTTGACACAAATAAGTTATATATATAATTGCCCACAGCTGCCATATACATAGATATACATGTCCCTGTTTCGGGAATCACCCAGAAGTATATATGTAAATCCCATATAAATGTTAATATCAACATAACATAATGCGTATGAGCCCTATTGGGCACAGTTCCCATATTAGATACCTCCTCGAATTTTAATGGACATACACATCTTTCTTACTGCTTATTTTTTTTTTTTTTTTGCTTACCACTGCAGAGTGGTGCAGAATCAAAGTTTTTTGGAAATAAATCTTATAATATAAATAAGTGAATTTGAAAATGTTTGTATTTTTTTTAAATTTTCAATTTTTTACCGCGACACCTTTTGGGCCCATTCGTGAAATTGAGTCACGCCAACGCATTTTAAACGCTGAATTGTAACTTTTTGTTCGTTCAAAGCGCTATAAATGTGCCAAAAGAAATGTATACCACATTTACACTTATTATTGAAATCTCGTTTGAATGAGGTTTCGAAAAAAATCTATACTATTTACATACGCACCTTTGGCACTTTTGTATATTTTACTTGACAATATGAAAAACAAAACAATCATTAAAAAATTGTGTATGTGTTCCATATTAAATGAAAATTTTTATGAAATCCAGTCTTTTATTGTTATTTTTTAATTTTGAAAATATTTCTTTAAACTAAACGTCAATTTTATTTATAACATTGTTGCATTTTATTAACAAACTGAAAAAAAACAGTGTTGGATAACGATATTTTTCAAAATATAATTAAATTTTATGTGATTTTGATAAAATCTCATTACAAACTGGATTTCGATTTTTATGGAAAATCTATATAAAAACTAATAAAATTAAGTATATTTTGTGTAAAATCCCATTTAAACTAGATAACATATGTTTTTTTATGAAAAGTAAACACATCTCAAGATTGAACAACGTTTGTAGTATTTTTCAAGCCGAAATCTTTGCAGTGTCTGTAGCAGCAAGACTAATATCTATGATGGAGATATTTAGAAGCGATGTCATAATATACATAGATAGTCAGGCTACCATAAGGGCACTTTGTAATAGGAATATTAGATCAAAGGTGGTCAGCCGTTGCCGAAGAGATCTACGAGTTCTCCACGAATAACACTTTTTAAACTGTGCTGGGTACTGAGTCACAATAATATTCAAGGTAACGAAATAGTTGATGAACTAGCACAAACTGGGGCATATATGGAAAGGAGTAACGTATGTATATATCGAAAAGTAAGGAATAAATTCAAACTAGAAGCTGATGCACTCTGAAATAATTCATAGAAATATAAGCAGACAATGACGTTATGGAAACCAAGAAATAACAATACATTGAGGAAGGTTCTAGAAATGGAAGAGAATGAATTGAGAATGTTTGTGGGTACTATTACGGGTCATAATGATTTAAAATATTTTCTTTAAAAAATAGGTCTATGTGATAATATTAACTGCAGATGGTGCAGCGAGGAGGAAGAGGATACATTTCATTTTCTCTGTGAGTATGTTGCACTATCTCGCTATAGATTTAAATGTTTTGATTCTTATTTTTTTCAGAACCTGGAAGAATTAAGAGTTATAAATAAGTCTTGAAATTTATTAAGGCAACAAAGATACATGTAACAAGTAATAATGGTGGTCCAGCACCATGACAATCGAGACCCCCGAACGAACTGACAAGGAATCAAAGGATTAACTGCAAAGAGAAGACCCACTGTGTGGAGCTAAAGGAACTTATATATAAATTTTTTTCTTTCTCTCTTTATTGAGGATTCATTATGGATCACATAATTGGTATTGTGCACACAAACAGTTCTGTATAATCCTCTTTCAACCTAACCTAAACCAATGAATTCCTTTATTATTTTACCATTGCATTCGTCTTTTATCATGCCTAGTACTTTTTTATTTAGAAATATTCTTATGAATATGCAATAGTGTTGAAATATCAGATTATACAAAAGTATAAATTTATATTAAATTAAATATTAAATTTAAGATATAATATCAAATATTGGGGATATTTAAATTTCATCGTCATTATACTGAACAAAATAAAAAATAGGTTTTAATAAAACCATTAAAAAGGTAGAAACTAATACTTAAAGAATTCTTAAAACTAATCCTTTTCTTAATTTTATACAATATAAATTTTTTAAAGAAATTAAAAAAAGTCGTTTAGTTTTAGTAATATATACTATTTTTCTTTTTTAAATTGTTAATGTTAGTTGTAAGTTAATTATTTTAAAAAGTCTTTAAACAACGTGTTATGTTTACGAAACAAAATTGCTATATAAATTTGATCTAAAATTGTAAAATTTTGAGAAAAACCCTTCAAAGTCGTCAACAGGCCATTTTTTAACTAAAAATTGTTAAAATGGCGATAAATCGTCAAATCCTGCAAGTGTCACGAAAAATATTTTATCAATATTTCTGTTACTATAATATATAACACTTTATTAAAAGTCAAGATATTTTTTCACTATAAATAATTATGTAATTTTTTTAAAGGGTGTGAAGATAAATTCGTCAGTTAAATACGTCCCACACAAATGTTAAATACGCTCCACACGCTGTGAATCGATTTGTTAAAATGAACAAAATTATTTTTTAATAAAAAAACTATATCAATATTAAATTTTAAATAAAAAAGTTAAAATTTATTTATAAAACACATTAAAATATAAAATTATAAAAAAAATTTTCAAATATATCACTCTATACATAAAATTTCTTTAAACAAAAATCGAAAATTTTAAGTGGTCCTAATGGCCATAAGGAGCAGACATGAATCGGGTAAGCGGAAGAGTGGAAGTAGCCTAGGACTAGTAGATTCCAGAAATGTATGTTCTACGTCCAGATTCCATCTGTGATCAGAGATATATAATTTTGAAAAATGTGTTTTTTCACTATGGTCATATGGAAAAATGTGGAATTTTCAAGTGGCTCCAGTGGACATAAGGAGCAGACATGAATCGGGTCAGCGGAAGAGTGGAAGTAGCCTAGGACTAGTAGATTCCAGAAATGTATGTTCTACGTCCAGATTCCATCTGTGATCAGAGATATATAATTTTGAAAAATGTGTTTTTTCACTATGGTCATATGGAAAAATGTGGAATTTTCAAGTGGCTCCAGTGGACATAAGGAGCAGACATGAATCGGGTAAGCGGAAGAGTGGAAGTAGCCTAGGACTAGTAGATTCCAGAAATGTATGTCCTACGTCCAGATTCCATCTGTGATCAGAGATATATAATTTTGAAAAATGTGTTTTTTCACTATGGTCATATGGAAAAATGTGGAATTTTCAAGTGGCTCCAGTGGACATAAAGAGTAGACATGAATCGGGTAAGCGGAAGAGTGGAAGTAGCCTAGGACTAGTAGATTTCAGAAATGTATGTTCTACGTCCAGATTCCATCTGTGATATATATAATTTTGAAAAATGTGTTTTTTCACTATGGTCATATGGAAAAATGTGGAATTTTCAAGTGGCTCCAGTGGACATAAGGAGCAGACATGAATCAGGTAAGCGGAAGAGTGGAAGTAGCCTAGGACTAGTAGATTCCAGAAATGTATGTTCTACGTCCAGATTCCATCTGTGATCAGAGATATATAATTTTGAAAAATGTGTTTTTTCACTATGGTCATATGGAAAAATGTGGAATTTTCAAGTGGCTCCAGTGGACATAAGGAGCAGACATGAATCGGGTCAGCGGAAGAGTGGAAGTAGCCTAGGACTAGTAGATTCCAGAAATGTATGTTCTACGTCCAGATTCCATCTGTGATCAGAGATATATAATTTTGAAAAATGTGTTTTTTCACTATGGTCATATGGAAAAATGTGGAATTTTCAAGTGGCTCCAGTGGACATAAGGAGCAGACATGAATCGGGTAAGCGGAAGAGTGGAAGTAGCCTAGGACTAGTAGATTCCAGAAATGTATGTTCTACGTCCAGATTCCATCTGTGATCAGAGATATATAATTTTGAAAAATGTGTTTTTTCACTATGGTCATATGGAAAAATGTGGAATTTTCAAGTGGCTCCAGTGGACATAAGGAGCAGACATGAATCGGGTAAGCGGAAGAGTGGAAGTAGCCTAGGACTAGTAGATTCCAGAAATGTATGTTCTACGTCCAGATTCCATCTGTGATCAGAGATATATAATTTTGAAAAATGTGTTTTTTCACTATGGTCATATGGAAAAATGTGGAATTTTCAAGTGGCTCCAGTGGACATAAGGAGCAGACATGAATCGGGTAAGCGGAAGAGTGGAAGTAGCCTAGGACTAGTAGATTCCAGAAATGTATGTTCTACGTCCAGATTCCGTCTGTGATCAGAGATATATAATTTTGTAAAATGTGTTTTTTCACTATGGTCATATGGAAAAATGTGGAATTTTCAAGTGGCTCCAGTGGACATAAGGAGCAGACATGAATCGGGTAAGCGGAAGAGTGGAAGTAGCCTAGGACTAGTAGATTCCAGAAATGTATGTTCTACGTCCAGATTCCATCTGTGATCAGAGATATATAATTTTGAAAAATGTGTTTTTTCACTATGGTCATATGGAAAAATGTGGAATTTTCAAGTGGCTCCAGTGGACATAAGGAGCAGACATGAATCGGGTAAGCGGAAGAGTGGAAGTAGCATAGGACTAGTAGATTCCAGAAATGTATGTTCTACGTCCAGATTCCATCTGTGATCAGAGATATATAATTTTGAAAAATGTGTTTTTTCACTATGGTCATATGGAAAAATGTGGAATTTTCAAGTGGCTCCAGTGGACATAAGGAGCAGACATGAATCGGGTCAGCGGAAGAGTGGAAGTAGCCTAGGACTAGTAGATTCCAGAAATGTATGTTCTACGTCCAGATTCCACCTGTGATCAGAGATATATAATTTTGAAAAATGTGTTTTTTCACTATGGTCATATGGAAAAATGTGGAATTTTCAAGTGGCTCCAGTGGACATAAGGAGCAGACATGAATCGGGTAAGCGGAAGAGTGGAAGTAGCCTAGGACTAGTAGATTCCAGAAATGTATGTTCTACGTCCAGATTCCATCTGTGATCAGAGATATATAATTTTGAAAAATGTGTTTTTTCACTATGGTCATATGGAAAAATGTGGAATTTTCAAGTGGCTCCAGTGGACATAAGGAGCAGACATGAATCGGGTAAGCGGAAGAGTGGAAGTAGCCTAGGACTAGTAGATTCCAGAAATGTATGTTCTACGTCCAGATTCCATCTGTGATCAGAGATATATAATTTTGAAAAATGTGTTTTTTCACTATGGTCATATGGAAAAATGTGGAATTTTCAAGTGGCTCCAGTGGACATAAGGAGCAGACATGAATCGGGTAAGCGGAAGAGTGGAAGTAGCCTAGGACTAGTAGATTCCAGAAATGTATGTTCTACGTCCAGATTCCATCTGTGATCAGAGATATATAATTTTGAAAAATGTGTTTTTTCACTATGGTCATATGGAAAAATGTGGAATTTTCAAGTGGCTCCAGTGGACATAAGGAGCAGACATGAATCGGGTAAGCGGAAGAGTGGAAGTAGCCTAGGACTAGTAGATTCCAGAAATGTATGTTCTACGTCCAGATTCCATCTGTGATCAGAGATATATAATTTTGAAAAATGTGTTTTTTCACTATGGTCATATGGAAAAATGTGGAATTTTCAAGTGGCTCCAGTGGACATAAGGAGCAGACATGAATCGGGTAAGCGGAAGAGTGGAAGTAGCCTAGGACTAGTAGATTCCAGAAATGTATGTTCTACGTCCAGATTCCATCTGTGATCAGAGATATATAATTTTGAAAAATGTGTTTTTTCACTATGGTCATATGGAAAAATGTGGAATTTTCAAGTGGCTCCAGTGGACATAAGGAGCAGACATGAATCGGGTAAGCGGAAGAGTGGAAGTAGCCTAGGACTAGTAGATTTCAGAAATGTATGTTCTACGTCCAGATTCCATCTGTGATCAGAGATATATAATTTTGAAAAATGTGTTTTTTCACTATGGTCATATGGAAAAATGTGGAATTTTCAAGTGGCTCCAGTGGACATAAGGAGCAGACATGAATCGGGTAAGCGGAAGAGTGGAAGTAGCCTAGGACTAGTAGATTCCAGAAATGTATGTTCTACGTCCAGATTCCATCTGTGATCAGAGATATATAATTTTGAAAAATGTGTTTTTTCACTATGGTCATATGGAAAAATGTGGAATTTTCAAGTGGCTCCAGTGGACATAAGGAGCAGACATGAATCGGGTAAGCGGAAGAGTGGAAGTAGCCTAGGACTAGTAGATTCCAGAAATGTATGTTCTACGTCCAGATTCCATCTGTGATCAGAGATATATAATTTTGAAAAATGTGTTTTTTCACTATGGTCATATGGAAAAATGTGGAATTTTCAAGTGGCTCCAGTGGACATAAGGAGCAGACATGAATCGGGTCAGCGGAAGAGTGGAAGTAGCCTAGGACTAGTAGATTCCAGAAATGTATGTTCTACGTCCAGATTCCATCTGTGATCAGAGATATATAATTTTGAAAAATGTGTTTTTTCACTATGGTCATATGGAAAAATGTGGAATTTTCAAGTGGCTCCAGTGGACATAAGGAGCAGACATGAATCGGGTCAGCGGAAGAGTGGAAGTAGCCTAGGACTAGTAGATTCCAGAAATGTATGTTCTACGTCCAGATTCCATCTGTGATCAGAGATATATAATTTTGAAAAATGTGTTTTTTCACTATGGTCATATGGAAAAATGTGGAATTTTCAAGTGGCTCCAGTGGACATAAGGAGCAGACATGAATCGGGTAAGCGGAAGAGTGGAAGTAGCCTAGGACTAGTAGATTCCAGAAATGTATGTCCTACGTCCAGATTCCATCTGTGATCAGAGATATATAATTTTGAAAAATGTGTTTTTTCACTATGGTCATATGGAAAAATGTGGAATTTTCAAGTGGCTCCAGTGGACATAAAGAGTAGACATGAATCGGGTAAGCGGAAGAGTGGAAGTAGCCTAGGACTAGTAGATTTCAGAAATGTATGTTCTACGTCCAGATTCCATCTGTGATCAGAGATATATAATTTTGAAAAATGTGTTTTTTCACTATGGTCATATGGAAAAATGTGGAATTTTCAAGTGGCTCCAGTGGACATAAAGAGTAGACATGAATCGGGTAAGCGGAAGAGTGGAAGTAGCCTAGGACTAGTAGATTTCAGAAATGTATGTTCTACGTCCAGATTCCATCTGTGATCAGAGATATATAATTTTGAAAAATGTGTTTTTTCACTATGGTCATATGGAAAAATGTGGAATTTTCAAGTGGCTCCAGTGGACATAAGGAGCAGACATGAATCGGGTCAGCGGAAGAGTGGAAGTAGCCTAGGACTAGTAGATTCCAGAAATGTATGTTCTACGTCCAGATTCCATCTGTGATCAGAGATATATAATTTTGAAAAATGTGTTTTTTCACTATGGTCATATGGAAAAATGTGGAATTTTCAAGTGGCTCCAGTGGACATAAGGAGCAGACATGAATCGGGTCAGCGGAAGAGTGGAAGTAGCCTAGGACTAGTAGATTCCAGAAATGTATGTTCTACGTCCAGATTCCATCTGTGATCAGAGATATATAATTTTGAAAAATGTGTTTTTTCACTATGGTCATATGGAAAAATGTGGAATTTTCAAGTGGCTCCAGTGGACATAAGGAGCAGACATGAATCGGGTAAGCGGAAGAGTGGAAGTAGCCTAGGACTAGTAGATTCCAGAAATGTATGTCCTACGTCCAGATTCCATCTGTGATCAGAGATATATAATTTTGAAAAATGTGTTTTTTCACTATGGTCATATGGAAAAATGTAGAATTTTCAAGTGGCTCCAGTGGACATAAAGAGTAGACATGAATCGGGTAAGCGGAAGAGTGGAAGTAGCCTAGGACTAGTAGATTTCAGAAATGTATGTTCTACGTCCAGATTCCATCTGTGATCAGAGATATATAATTTTGAAAAATGTGTTTTTTCACTATGGTCATATGGAAAAATGTGGAATTTTCAAGTGGCTCCAGTGGACATAAGGAGCAGACATGAATCAGGTAAGCGGAAGAGTGGAAGTAGCCTAGGACTAGTAGATTCCAGAAATGTATGTTCTACGTCCAGATTCCATCTGTGATCAGAGATATATAATTTTGAAAAATGTGTTTTTTCACTATGGTCATATGAAAAAATGTGGAATTTTCAAGTGGCTCCAGTGGACATAAGGAGCAGACATGAATCGGGTCAGCGGAAGAGTGGAAGTAGCCTAGGACTAGTAGATTCCAGAAATGTATGTTCTACGTCCAGATTCCATCTGTGATCAGAGATATATAATTTTGAAAAATGTGTTTTTTCACTATGGTCATATGGAAAAATGTGGAATTTTCAAGTGGCTCCAGTGGACATAAGGAGCAGACATGAATCGGGTAAGCGGAAGAGTGGAAGTAGCCTAGGACTAGTAGATTCCAGAAATGTATGTTCTACGTCCAGATTCCATCTGTGATCAGAGATATATAATTTTGAAAAATGTGTTTTTTCACTATGGTCATATGGAAAAATGTGGAATTTTCAAGTGGCTCCAGTGGACATAAGGAGCAGACATGAATCGGGTAAGCGGAAGAGTGGAAGTAGCCTAGGACTAGTAGATTCCAGAAATGTATGTTCTACGTCCAGATTCCATCTGTGATCAGAGATATATAATTTTGAAAAATGTGTTTTTTCACTATGGTCATATGGAAAAATGTGGAATTTTCAAGTGGCTCCAGTGGACATAAGGAGCAGACATGAATCGGGTAAGCGGAAGAGTGGAAGTAGCCTAGGACTAGTAGATTTCAGAAATGTATGTTCTACGTCCAGATTCCATCTGTGATCAGAGATATATAATTTTGAAAAATGTGTTTTTTCACTATGGTCATATGGAAAAATGTGGAATTTTCAAGTGGCTCCAGTGGACATAAGGAGCAGACATGAATCGGGTAAGCGGAAGAGTGGAAGTAGCCTAGGACTAGTAGATTCCAGAAATGTATGTTCTACGTCCAGATTCCATCTGTGATCAGAGATATATAATTTTGAAAAATGTGTTTTTTCACTATGGTCATATGGAAAAATGTGGAATTTTCAAGTGGCTCCAGTGGACATAAGGAGCAGACATGAATCGGGTAAGCGGAAGAGTGGAAGTAGCCTAGGACTAGTAGATTCCAGAAATGTATGTTCTACGTCCAGATTCCATCTGTGATCAGAGATATATAATTTTGAAAAATGTGTTTTTTCACTATGGTCATATGGAAAAATGTGGAATTTTCAAGTGGCTCCAGTGGACATAAGGAGCAGACATGAATCGGGTAAGCGGAAGAGTGGAAGTAGCCTAGGACTAGTAGATTCCAGAAATGTATGTTCTACGTCCAGATTCCATCTGTGATCAGAGATATATAATTTTGAAAAATGTGTTTTTTCACTATGGTCATATGGAAAAATGTGGAATTTTCAAGTGGCTCCAGTGGACATAAGGAGCAGACATGAATCGGGTAAGCGGAAGAGTGGAAGTAGCCTAGGACTAGTAGATTCCAGAAATGTATGTTCTACGTCCAGATTCCATCTGTGATCAGAGATATATAATTTTGAAAAATGTGTTTTTTCACTATGGTCATATGGAAAAATGTGGAATTTTCAAGTGGCTCCAGTGGACATAAGGAGCAGACATGAATCGGGTAAGCGGAAGAGTGGAAGTAGCCTAGGACTAGTAGATTTCAGAAATGTATGTTCTACGTCCAGATTCCATCTGTGATCAGAGATATATAATTTTGAAAAATGTGTTTTTTCACTATGGTCATATGGAAAAATGTGGAATTTTCAAGTGGCTCCAGTGGACATAAGGAGCAGACATGAATCGGGTAAGCGGAAGAGTGGAAGTAGCCTAGGACTAGTAGATTCCAGAAATGTATGTTCTACGTCCAGATTCCATCTGTGATCAGAGATATATAATTTTGAAAAATGTGTTTTTTCACTATGGTCATATGGAAAAATGTGGAATTTTCAAGTGGCTCCAGTGGACATAAGGAGCAGACATGAATCGGGTAAGCGGAAGAGTGGAAGTAGCCTAGGACTAGTAGATTCCAGAAATGTATGTTCTACGTCCAGATTCCATCTGTGATCAGAGATATATAATTTTGAAAAATGTGTTTTTTCACTATGGTCATATGGAAAAATGTGGAATTTTCAAGTGGCTCCAGTGGACATAAGGAGCAGACATGAATCGGGTAAGCGGAAGAGTGGAAGTAGCCTAGGACTAGTAGATTCCAGAAATGTATGTTCTACGTCCAGATTCCATCTGTGATCAGAGATATATAATTTTGAAAAATGTGTTTTTTCACTATGGTCATATGGAAAAATGTGGAATTTTCAAGTGGCTCCAGTGGACATAAGGAGCAGACATGAATCGGGTAAGCGGAAGAGTGGAAGTAGCCTAGGACTAGTAGATTCCAGAAATGTATGTTCTACGTCCAGATTCCATCTGTGATCAGAGATATATAATTTTGAAAAATGTGTTTTTTCACTATGGTCATATGGAAAAATGTGGAATTTTCAAGTGGCTCCAGTGGACATAAGGAGCAGACATGAATCGGGTAAGCGGAAGAGTGGAAGTAGCCTAGGACTAGTAGATTTCAGAAATGTATGTTCTACGTCCAGATTCCATCTGTGATCAGAGATATATAATTTTGAAAAATGTGTTTTTTCACTATGGTCATATGGAAAAATGTGGAATTTTCAAGTGGCTCCAGTGGACATAAGGAGCAGACATGAATCGGGTAAGCGGAAGAGTGGAAGTAGCCTAGGACTAGTAGATTCCAGAAATGTATGTTCTACGTCCAGATTCCATCTGTGATCAGAGATATATAATTTTGAAAAATGTGTTTTTTCACTATGGTCATATGGAAAAATGTGGAATTTTCAAGTGGCTCCAGTGGACATAAGGAGCAGACATGAATCGGGTAAGCGGAAGAGTGGAAGTAGCCTAGGACTAGTAGATTCCAGAAATGTATGTTCTACGTCCAGATTCCATCTGTGATCAGAGATATATAATTTTGTAAAATGTGTTTTTTCACTATGGTCATATGGAAAAATGTGGAATTTTCAAGTGGCTCCAGTGGACATAAGGAGCAGACATGAATCGGGTAAGCGGAAGAGTGGAAGTAGCCTAGGACTAGTAGATTCCAGAAATGTATGTTCTACGTCCAGATTCCATCTGTGATCAGAGATATATAATTTTGAAAAATGTGTTTTTTCACTATGGTCATATGGAAAAATGTGGAATTTTCAAGTGGCTCCAGTGGACATAAGGAGCAGACATGAATCGGGTAAGCGGAAGAGTGGAAGTAGCCTAGGACTAGTAGATTTCAGAAATGTATGTTCTACGTCCAGATTCCATCTGTGATCAGAGATATATAATTTTGAAAAATGTGTTTTTTCACTATGGTCATATGGAAAAATGTGGAATTTTCAAGTGGCTCCAGTGGACATAAGGAGCAGACATGAATCGGGTAAGCGGAAGAGTGGAAGTAGCCTAGGACTAGTAGATTCCAGAAATGTATGTTCTACGTCCAGATTCCATCTGTGATCAGAGATATATAATTTTGAAAAATGTGTTTTTTCACTATGGTCATATGGAAAAATGTGGAATTTTCAAGTGGCTCCAGTGGACATAAGGAGCAGACATGAATCGGGTAAGCGGAAGAGTGGAAGTAGCCTAGGACTAGTAGATTCCAGAAATGTATGTTCTACGTCCAGATTCCATCTGTGATCAGAGATATATAATTTTGTAAAATGTGTTTTTTCACTATGGTCATATGGAAAAATGTGGAATTTTCAAGTGGCTCCAGTGGACATAAGGAGCAGACATGAATCGGGTAAGCGGAAGAGTGGAAGTAGCCTAGGACTAGTAGATTCCAGAAATGTATGTTCTACGTCCAGATTCCATCTGTGATCAGAGATATATAATTTTGTAAAATGTGTTTTTTCACTATGGTCATATGGAAAAATGTGGAATTTTCAAGTGGCTCCAGTGGACATAAGGAGCAGACATGAATCGGGTAAGCGGAAGAGTGGAAGTAGCCTAGGACTAGTAGATTCCAGAAATGTATGTCCTACGTCCAGATTCCATCTGTGATCAGAGATATATAATTTTGAAAAATGTGTTTTTTCACTATGGTCATATGGAAAAATGTGGAATTTTCAAGTGGCTCCAGTGGACATAAAGAGTAGACATGAATCGGGTAAGCGGAAGAGTGGAAGTAGCCTAGGACTAGTAGATTTCAGAAATGTATGTTCTACGTCCAGATTCCATCTGTGATCAGAGATATATAATTTTGAAAAATGTGTTTTTTCACTATGGTCATATGGAAAAATGTGGAATTTTCAAGTGGCTCCAGTGGACATAAGGAGCAGACATGAATCGGGTAAGCGGAAGAGTGGAAGTAGCCTAGGACTAGTAGATTCCAGAAATGTATGTTCTACGTCCAGATTCCATCTGTGATCAGAGATATATAATTTTGAAAAATGTGTTTTTTCACTATGGTCATATGGAAAAATGTGGAATTTTCAAGTGGCTCCAGTGGACATAAGGAGCAGACATGAATCGGGTAAGCGGAAGAGTGGAAGTAGCCTAGGACTAGTAGATTTCAGAAATGTATGTTCTACGTCCAGATTCCATCTGTGATCAGAGATATATAATTTTGAAAAAT
Source organism: Protocalliphora azurea (assembly GCA_932274085.1). Lineage (NCBI taxonomy): Eukaryota > Metazoa > Arthropoda > Insecta > Diptera > Calliphoridae > Protocalliphora > Protocalliphora azurea. The sequence goes on from OW026520.1 coordinate 74,842,116, forward strand.
GTGTTTTTTCACTATGGTCATATGGAAAAATGTGGAATTTTCAAGTGGCTCCAGTGGACATAAGGAGCAGACATGAATCGGGTAAGCGGAAGAGTGGAAGTAGCCTAGGACTAGTAGATTCCAGAAATGTATGTTCTACGTCCAGATTCCATCTGTGATCAGAGATATATAATTTTGAAAAATGTGTTTTTTCACTATGGTCATATGGAAAAATGTGGAATTTTCAAGTGGCTCCAGTGGACATAAGGAGCAGACATGAATCGGGTAAGCGGAAGAGTGGAAGTAGCCTAGGACTAGTAGATTCCAGAAATGTATGTTCTACGTCCAGATTCCATCTGTGATCAGAGATATATAATTTTGAAAAATGTGTTTTTTCACTATGGTCATATGGAAAAATGTGGAATTTTCAAGTGGCTCCAGTGGACATAAGGAGCAGACATGAATCGGGTAAGCGGAAGAGTGGAAGTAGCCTAGGACTAGTAGATTCCAGAAATGTATGTTCTACGTCCAGATTCCATCTGTGATCAGAGATATATAATTTTGAAAAATGTGTTTTTTCACTATGGTCATATGGAAAAATGTGGAATTTTCAAGTGGCTCCAGTGGACATAAGGAGCAGACATGAATCGGGTAAGCGGAAGAGTGGAAGTAGCCTAGGACTAGTAGATTCCAGAAATGTATGTTCTACGTCCAGATTCCATCTGTGATCAGAGATATATAATTTTGAAAAATGTGTTTTTTCACTATGGTCATATGGAAAAATGTGGAATTTTCAAGTGGCTCCAGTGGACATAAGGAGCAGACATGAATCGGGTAAGCGGAAGAGTGGAAGTAGCCTAGGACTAGTAGATTTCAGAAATGTATGTTCTACGTCCAGATTCCATCTGTGATCAGAGATATATAATTTTGAAAAATGTGTTTTTTCACTATGGTCATATGGAAAAATGTGGAATTTTCAAGTGGCTCCAGTGGACATAAGGAGCAGACATGAATCGGGTAAGCGGAAGAGTGGAAGTAGCCTAGGACTAGTAGATTCCAGAAATGTATGTTCTACGTCCAGATTCCATCTGTGATCAGAGATATATAATTTTGAAAAATGTGTTTTTTCACTATGGTCATATGGAAAAATGTGGAATTTTCAAGTGGCTCCAGTGGACATAAGGAGCAGACATGAATCGGGTAAGCGGAAGAGTGGAAGTAGCCTAGGACTAGTAGATTCCAGAAATGTATGTTCTACGTCCAGATTCCATCTGTGATCAGAGATATATAATTTTGTAAAATGTGTTTTTTCACTATGGTCATATGGAAAAATGTGGAATTTTCAAGTGGCTCCAGTGGACATAAGGAGCAGACATGAATCGGGTAAGCGGAAGAGTGGAAGTAGCCTAGGACTAGTAGATTCCAGAAATGTATGTTCTACGTCCAGATTCCATCTGTGATCAGAGATATATAATTTTGAAAAATGTGTTTTTTCACTATGGTCATATGGAAAAATGTGGAATTTTCAAGTGGCTCCAGTGGACATAAGGAGCAGACATGAATCGGGTAAGCGGAAGAGTGGAAGTAGCCTAGGACTAGTAGATTTCAGAAATGTATGTTCTACGTCCAGATTCCATCTGTGATCAGAGATATATAATTTTGAAAAATGTGTTTTTTCACTATGGTCATATGGAAAAATGTGGAATTTTCAAGTGGCTCCAGTGGACATAAGGAGCAGACATGAATCGGGTAAGCGGAAGAGTGGAAGTAGCCTAGGACTAGTAGATTCCAGAAATGTATGTTCTACGTCCAGATTCCATCTGTGATCAGAGATATATAATTTTGAAAAATGTGTTTTTTCACTATGGTCATATGGAAAAATGTGGAATTTTCAAGTGGCTCCAGTGGACATAAGGAGCAGACATGAATCGGGTAAGCGGAAGAGTGGAAGTAGCCTAGGACTAGTAGATTCCAGAAATGTATGTTCTACGTCCAGATTCCATCTGTGATCAGAGATATATAATTTTGTAAAATGTGTTTTTTCACTATGGTCATATGGAAAAATGTGGAATTTTCAAGTGGCTCCAGTGGACATAAGGAGCAGACATGAATCGGGTAAGCGGAAGAGTGGAAGTAGCCTAGGACTAGTAGATTCCAGAAATGTATGTTCTACGTCCAGATTCCATCTGTGATCAGAGATATATAATTTTGTAAAATGTGTTTTTTCACTATGGTCATATGGAAAAATGTGGAATTTTCAAGTGGCTCCAGTGGACATAAGGAGCAGACATGAATCGGGTAAGCGGAAGAGTGGAAGTAGCCTAGGACTAGTAGATTCCAGAAATGTATGTCCTACGTCCAGATTCCATCTGTGATCAGAGATATATAATTTTGAAAAATGTGTTTTTTCACTATGGTCATATGGAAAAATGTGGAATTTTCAAGTGGCTCCAGTGGACATAAAGAGTAGACATGAATCGGGTAAGCGGAAGAGTGGAAGTAGCCTAGGACTAGTAGATTTCAGAAATGTATGTTCTACGTCCAGATTCCATCTGTGATCAGAGATATATAATTTTGAAAAATGTGTTTTTTCACTATGGTCATATGGAAAAATGTGGAATTTTCAAGTGGCTCCAGTGGACATAAGGAGCAGACATGAATCAGGTAAGCGGAAGAGTGGAAGTAGCCTAGGACTAGTAGATTCCAGAAATGTATGTTCTACGTCCAGATTCCATCTGTGATCAGAGATATATAATTTTGAAAAATGTGTTTTTTCACTATGGTCATATGGAAAAATGTGGAATTTTCAAGTGGCTCCAGTGGACATAAGGAGCAGACATGAATCGGGTCAGCGGAAGAGTGGAAGTAGCCTAGGACTAGTAGATTCCAGAAATGTATGTTCTACGTCCAGATTCCATCTGTGATCAGAGATATATAATTTTGAAAAATGTGTTTTTTCACTATGGTCATATGGAAAAATGTGGAATTTTCAAGTGGCTCCAGTGGACATAAGGAGCAGACATGAATCGGGTAAGCGGAAGAGTGGAAGTAGCCTAGGACTAGTAGATTCCAGAAATGTATGTTCTACGTCCAGATTCCATCTGTGATCAGAGATATATAATTTTGAAAAATGTGTTTTTTCACTATGGTCATATGGAAAAATGTGGAATTTTCAAGTGGCTCCAGTGGACATAAGGAGCAGACATGAATCGGGTAAGCGGAAGAGTGGAAGTAGCCTAGGACTAGTAGATTCCAGAAATGTATGTTCTACGTCCAGATTCCATCTGTGATCAGAGATATATAATTTTGAAAAATGTGTTTTTTCACTATGGTCATATGGAAAAATGTGGAATTTTCAAGTGGCTCCAGTGGACATAAGGAGCAGACATGAATCGGGTAAGCGGAAGAGTGGAAGTAGCCTAGGACTAGTAGATTTCAGAAATGTATGTTCTACGTCCAGATTCCATCTGTGATCAGAGATATATAATTTTGAAAAATGTGTTTTTTCACTATGGTCATATGGAAAAATGTGGAATTTTCAAGTGGCTCCAGTGGACATAAGGAGCAGACATGAATCGGGTAAGCGGAAGAGTGGAAGTAGCCTAGGACTAGTAGATTCCAGAAATGTATGTTCTACGTCCAGATTCCATCTGTGATCAGAGATATATAATTTTGAAAAATGTGTTTTTTCACTATGGTCATATGGAAAAATGTGGAATTTTCAAGTGGCTCCAGTGGACATAAGGAGCAGACATGAATCGGGTAAGCGGAAGAGTGGAAGTAGCCTAGGACTAGTAGATTCCAGAAATGTATGTTCTACGTCCAGATTCCATCTGTGATCAGAGATATATAATTTTGAAAAATGTGTTTTTTCACTATGGTCATATGGAAAAATGTGGAATTTTCAAGTGGCTCCAGTGGACATAAGGAGCAGACATGAATCGGGTAAGCGGAAGAGTGGAAGTAGCCTAGGACTAGTAGATTCCAGAAATGTATGTTCTACGTCCAGATTCCATCTGTGATCAGAGATATATAATTTTGAAAAATGTGTTTTTTCACTATGGTCATATGGAAAAATGTGGAATTTTCAAGTGGCTCCAGTGGACATAAGGAGCAGACATGAATCGGGTAAGCGGAAGAGTGGAAGTAGCCTAGGACTAGTAGATTCCAGAAATGTATGTTCTACGTCCAGATTCCATCTGTGATCAGAGATATATAATTTTGAAAAATGTGTTTTTTCACTATGGTCATATGGAAAAATGTGGAATTTTCAAGTGGCTCCAGTGGACATAAGGAGCAGACATGAATCGGGTAAGCGGAAGAGTGGAAGTAGCCTAGGACTAGTAGATTTCAGAAATGTATGTTCTACGTCCAGATTCCATCTGTGATCAGAGATATATAATTTTGAAAAATGTGTTTTTTCACTATGGTCATATGGAAAAATGTGGAATTTTCAAGTGGCTCCAGTGGACATAAGGAGCAGACATGAATCGGGTAAGCGGAAGAGTGGAAGTAGCCTAGGACTAGTAGATTCCAGAAATGTATGTTCTACGTCCAGATTCCATCTGTGATCAGAGATATATAATTTTGAAAAATGTGTTTTTTCACTATGGTCATATGGAAAAATGTGGAATTTTCAAGTGGCTCCAGTGGACATAAGGAGCAGACATGAATCGGGTAAGCGGAAGAGTGGAAGTAGCCTAGGACTAGTAGATTCCAGAAATGTATGTTCTACGTCCAGATTCCATCTGTGATCAGAGATATATAATTTTGAAAAATGTGTTTTTTCACTATGGTCATATGGAAAAATGTGGAATTTTCAAGTGGCTCCAGTGGACATAAGGAGCAGACATGAATCGGGTCAGCGGAAGAGTGGAAGTAGCCTAGGACTAGTAGATTCCAGAAATGTATGTTCTACGTCCAGATTCCATCTGTGATCAGAGATATATAATTTTGAAAAATGTGTTTTTTCACTATGGTCATATGGAAAAATGTGGAATTTTCAAGTGGCTCCAGTGGACATAAGGAGCAGACATGAATCGGGTCAGCGGAAGAGTGGAAGTAGCCTAGGACTAGTAGATTCCAGAAATGTATGTTCTACGTCCAGATTCCATCTGTGATCAGAGATATATAATTTTGAAAAATGTGTTTTTTCACTATGGTCATATGGAAAAATGTGGAATTTTCAAGTGGCTCCAGTGGACATAAGGAGCAGACATGAATCGGGTAAGCGGAAGAGTGGAAGTAGCCTAGGACTAGTAGATTCCAGAAATGTATGTCCTACGTCCAGATTCCATCTGTGATCAGAGATATATAATTTTGAAAAATGTGTTTTTTCACTATGGTCATATGGAAAAATGTGGAATTTTCAAGTGGCTCCAGTGGACATAAAGAGTAGACATGAATCGGGTAAGCGGAAGAGTGGAAGTAGCCTAGGACTAGTAGATTTCAGAAATGTATGTTCTACGTCCAGATTCCATCTGTGATCAGAGATATATAATTTTGAAAAATGTGTTTTTTCACTATGGTCATATGGAAAAATGTGGAATTTTCAAGTGGCTCCAGTGGACATAAAGAGTAGACATGAATCGGGTAAGCGGAAGAGTGGAAGTAGCCTAGGACTAGTAGATTTCAGAAATGTATGTTCTACGTCCATATTCCATCTGTGATCAGAGATATATAATTTTGAAAAATGTGTTTTTTCACTATGGTCATATGGAAAAATGTGGAATTTTCAAGTGGCTCCAGTGGACATAAGGAGCAGACATGAATCGGGTCAGCGGAAGAGTGGAAGTAGCCTAGGACTAGTAGATTCCAGAAATGTATGTTCTACGTCCAGATTCCATCTGTGATCAGAGATATATAATTTTGAAAAATGTGTTTTTTCACTATGGTCATATGGAAAAATGTGGAATTTTCAAGTGGCTCCAGTGGACATAAGGAGCAGACATGAATCGGGTCCGCGGAAGAGTGGAAGTAGCCTAGGACTAGTAGATTCCAGAAATGTATGTTCTACGTCCAGATTCCATCTGTGATCAGAGATATATAATTTTGAAAAATGTGTTTTTTCACTATGGTCATATGGAAAAATGTGGAATTTTCAAGTGGCTCCAGTGGACATAAGGAGCAGACATGAATCGGGTAAGCGGAAGAGTGGAAGTAGCCTAGGACTAGTAGATTCCAGAAATGTATGTCCTACGTCCAGATTCCATCTGTGATCAGAGATATATAATTTTGAAAAATGTGTTTTTTCACTATGGTCATATGGAAAAATGTGGAATTTTCAAGTGGCTCCAGTGGACATAAAGAGTAGACATGAATCGGGTAAGCGGAAGAGTGGAAGTAGCCTAGGACTAGTAGATTTCAGAAATGTATGTTCTACGTCCAGATTCCATCTGTGATCAGAGATATATAATTTTGAAAAATGTGTTTTTTCACTATGGTCATATGGAAAAATGTGGAATTTTCAAGTGGCTCCAGTGGACATAAGGAGCAGACATGAATCAGGTAAGCGGAAGAGTGGAAGTAGCCTAGGACTAGTAGATTCCAGAAATGTATGTTCTACGTCCAGATTCCATCTGTGATCAGAGATATATAATTTTGAAAAATGTGTTTTTTCACTATGGTCATATGGAAAAATGTGGAATTTTCAAGTGGCTCCAGTGGACATAAGGAGCAGACATGAATCGGGTCAGCGGAAGAGTGGAAGTAGCCTAGGACTAGTAGATTCCAGAAATGTATGTTCTACGTCCAGATTCCATCTGTGATCAGAGATATATAATTTTGAAAAATGTGTTTTTTCACTATGGTCATATGGAAAAATGTGGAATTTTCAAGTGGCTCCAGTGGACATAAGGAGCAGACATGAATCGGGTAAGCGGAAGAGTGGAAGTAGCCTAGGACTAGTAGATTCCAGAAATGTATGTTCTACGTCCAGATTCCATCTGTGATCAGAGATATATAATTTTGAAAAATGTGTTTTTTCACTATGGTCATATGGAAAAATGTGGAATTTTCAAGTGGCTCCAGTGGACATAAGGAGCAGACATGAATCGGGTAAGCGGAAGAGTGGAAGTAGCCTAGGACTAGTAGATTCCAGAAATGTATGTTCTACGTCCAGATTCCATCTGTGATCAGAGATATATAATTTTGAAAAATGTGTTTTTTCACTATGGTCATATGGAAAAATGTGGAATTTTCAAGTGGCTCCAGTGGACATAAGGAGCAGACATGAATCGGGTAAGCGGAAGAGTGGAAGTAGCCTAGGACTAGTAGATTTCAGAAATGTATGTTCTACGTCCAGATTCCATCTGTGATCAGAGATATATAATTTTGAAAAATGTGTTTTTTCACTATGGTCATATGGAAAAATGTGGAATTTTCAAGTGGCTCCAGTGGACATAAGGAGCAGACATGAATCGGGTAAGCGGAAGAGTGGAAGTAGCCTAGGACTAGTAGATTCCAGAAATGTATGTTCTACGTCCAGATTCCATCTGTGATCAGAGATATATAATTTTGAAAAATGTGTTTTTTCACTATGGTCATATGGAAAAATGTGGAATTTTCAAGTGGCTCCAGTGGACATAAGGAGCAGACATGAATCGGGTAAGCGGAAGAGTGGAAGTAGCCTAGGACTAGTAGATTCCAGAAATGTATGTTCTACGTCCAGATTCCATCTGTGATCAGAGATATATAATTTTGAAAAATGTGTTTTTTCACTATGGTCATATGGAAAAATGTGGAATTTTCAAGTGGCTCCAGTGGACATAAGGAGCAGACATGAATCGGGTAAGCGGAAGAGTGGAAGTAGCCTAGGACTAGTAGATTCCAGAAATGTATGTTCTACGTCCAGATTCCATCTGTGATCAGAGATATATAATTTTGAAAAATGTGTTTTTTCACTATGGTCATATGGAAAAATGTGGAATTTTCAAGTGGCTCCAGTGGACATAAGGAGCAGACATGAATCGGGTAAGCGGAAGAGTGGAAGTAGCCTAGGACTAGTAGATTCCAGAAATGTATGTTCTACGTCCAGATTCCATCTGTGATCAGAGATATATAATTTTGAAAAATGTGTTTTTTCACTATGGTCATATGGAAAAATGTGGAATTTTCAAGTGGCTCCAGTGGACATAAGGAGCAGACATGAATCGGGTAAGCGGAAGAGTGGAAGTAGCCTAGGACTAGTAGATTTCAGAAATGTATGTTCTACGTCCAGATTCCATCTGTGATCAGAGATATATAATTTTGAAAAATGTGTTTTTTCACTATGGTCATATGGAAAAATGTGGAATTTTCAAGTGGCTCCAGTGGACATAAGGAGCAGACATGAATCGGGTAAGCGGAAGAGTGGAAGTAGCCTAGGACTAGTAGATTCCAGAAATGTATGTTCTACGTCCAGATTCCATCTGTGATCAGAGATATATAATTTTGAAAAATGTGTTTTTTCACTATGGTCATATGGAAAAATGTGGAATTTTCAAGTGGCTCCAGTGGACATAAGGAGCAGACATGAATCGGGTAAGCGGAAGAGTGGAAGTAGCCTAGGACTAGTAGATTCCAGAAATGTATGTTCTACGTCCAGATTCCATCTGTGATCAGAGATATATAATTTTGTAAAATGTGTTTTTTCACTTTGGTCATATGGAAAAATGTGGAATTTTCAAGTGGCTCCAGTGGACATAAGGAGCAGACATGAATCGGGTAAGCGGAAGAGTGGAAGTAGCCTAGGACTAGTAGATTCCAGAAATGTATGTTCTACGTCCAGATTCCATCTGTGATCAGAGATATATAATTTTGAAAAATGTGTTTTTTCACTATGGTCATATGGAAAAATGTGGAATTTTCAAGTGGCTCCAGTGGACATAAGGAGCAGACATGAATCGGGTAAGCGGAAGAGTGGAAGTAGCCTAGGACTAGTAGATTTCAGAAATGTATGTTCTACGTCCAGATTCCATCTGTGATCAGAGATATATAATTTTGAAAAATGTGTTTTTTCACTATGGTCATATGGAAAAATGTGGAATTTTCAAGTGGCTCCAGTGGACATAAGGAGCAGACATGAATCGGGTAAGCGGAAGAGTGGAAGTAGCCTAGGACTAGTAGATTCCAGAAATGTATGTTCTACGTCCAGATTCCATCTGTGATCAGAGATATATAATTTTGAAAAATGTGTTTTTTCACTATGGTCATATGGAAAAATGTGGAATTTTCAAGTGGCTCCAGTGGACATAAGGAGCAGACATGAATCGGGTAAGCGGAAGAGTGGAAGTAGCCTAGGACTAGTAGATTCCAGAAATGTATGTTCTACGTCCAGATTCCATCTGTGATCAGAGATATATAATTTTGTAATATGTGTTTTTTCACTATGGTCATATGGAAAAATGTGGAATTTTCAAGTGGCTCCAGTGGACATAAGGAGCAGACATGAATCGGGTAAGCGGAAGAGTGGAAGTAGCCTAGGACTAGTAGATTCCAGAAATGTATGTTCTACGTCCAGATTCCATCTGTGATCAGAGATATATAATTTTGAAAAATGTGTTTTTTCACTATGGTCATATGGAAAAATGTGGAATTTTCAAGTGGCTCCAGTGGACATAAGGAGCAGACATGAATCGGGTAAGCGGAAGAGTGGAAGTAGCCTAGGACTAGTAGATTCCAGAAATGTATGTTCTACGTCCAGATTCCATCTGTGATCAGAGATATATAATTTTGAAAAATGTGTTTTTTCACTATGGTCATATGGAAAAATGTGGAATTTTCAAGTGGCTCCAGTGGACATAAGGAGCAGACATGAATCGGGTAAGCGGAAGAGTGGAAGTAGCCTAGGACTAGTAGATTTCAGAAATGTATGTTCTACGTCCAGATTCCATCTGTGATCAGAGATATATAATTTTGAAAAATGTGTTTTTTCACTATGGTCATATGGAAAAATGTGGAATTTTCAAGTGGCTCCAGTGGACATAAGGAGCAGACATGAATCGGGTAAGCGGAAGAGTGGAAGTAGCCTAGGACTAGTAGATTCCAGAAATGTATGTTCTACGTCCAGATTCCATCTGTGATCAGCGATATATATATAATTTTGAAAAATGTGTTTTTTCACTATGGTCATATGGAAAAATGTGGAATTTTCAAGTGGCTCCAGTGGACATAAGGAGCAGACATGAATCGGGTAAGCGGAAGAGTGGAAGTAGCCTAGGACTAGTAGATTCCAGAAATGTATGTTCTACGTCCAGATTCCATCTGTGATCAGAGATATATAATTTTGTAAAATGTGTTTTTTCACTATGGTCATATGGAAAAATGTGGAATTTTCAAGTGGCTCCAGTGGACATAAGGAGCAGACATGAATCGGGTAAGCGGAAGAGTGGAAGTAGCCTAGGACTAGTAGATTCCAGAAATGTATGTTCTACGTCCAGATTCCATCTGTGATCAGAGATATATAATTTTGAAAAATGTGTTTTTTCACTATGGTCATATGGAAAAATGTGGAATTTTCAAGTGGCTCCAGTGGACATAAGGAGCAGACATGAATCGGGTAAGCGGAAGAGTGGAAGTAGCCTAGGACTAGTAGATTCCAGAAATGTATGTTCTACGTCCAGATTCCATCTGTGATCAGAGATATATAATTTTGAAAAATGTGTTTTTTCACTATGGTCATATGGAAAAATGTGGAATTTTCAAGTGGCTCCAGTGGACATAAGGAGCAGACATGAATCGGGTAAGCGGAAGAGTGGAAGTAGCCTAGGACTAGTAGATTCCAGAAATGTATGTTCTACGTCCAGATTCCATCTGTGATCAGAGATATATAATTTTGAAAAATGTGTTTTTTCACTATGGTCATATGGAAAAATGTGGAATTTTCAAGTGGCTCCAGTGGACATAAGGAGCAGACATGAATCGGGTAAGCGGAAGAGTGGAAGTAGCCTAGGACTAGTAGATTCCAGAAATATATGTTCTACGTCCAGATTCCATCTGTGATCAGAGATATATAATTTTGAAAAATGTGTTTTTTCACTATGGTCATATGGAAAAATGTGGAATTTTCAAGTGGCTCCAGTGGACATAAGGAGCAGACATGAATCGGGTAAGCGGAAGAGTGGAAGTAGCCTAGGACTAGTAGATTTCAGAAATGTATGTTCTACGTCCAGATTCCATCTGTGATCAGAGATATATAATTTTGAAAAATGTGTTTTTTCACTATGGTCATATGGAAAAATGTGGAATTTTCAAGTGGCTCCAGTGGACATAAGGAGCAGACATGAATCGGGTAAGCGGAAGAGTGGAAGTAGCCTAGGACTAGTAGATTCCAGAAATGTATGTTCTACGTCCAGATTCCATCTGTGATCAGAGATATATAATTTTGAAAAATGTGTTTTTTCACTATGGTCATATGGAAAAATGTGGAATTTTCAAGTGGCTCCAGTGGACATAAGGAGCAGACATGAATCGGGTAAGCGGAAGAGTGGAAGTAGCCTAGGACTAGTAGATTCCAGAAATGTATGTTCTACGTCCAGATTCCATCTGTGATCAGAGATATATAATTTTGAAAAATGTGTTTTTTCACTATGGTCATATGGAAAAATGTGGAATTTTCAAGTGGCTCCAGTGGACATAAGGAGCAGACATGAATCGGGTAAGCGGAAGAGTGGAAGTAGCCTAGGACTAGTAGATTCCAGAAATGTATGTTCTACGTCCAGATTCCATCTGTGATCAGAGATATATAATTTTGAAAAATGTGTTTTTTCACTATGGTCATATGGAAAAATGTGGAATTTTCAAGTGGCTCCAGTGGACATAAGGAGCAGACATGAATCGGGTAAGCGGAAGAGTGGAAGTAGCCTAGGACTAGTAGATTTCAGAAATGTATGTTCTACGTCCAGATTCCATCTGTGATCAGAGATATATAATTTTGAAAAATGTGTTTTTTCACTATGGTCATATGGAAAAATGTGGAATTTTCAAGTGGCTCCAGTGGACATAAGGAGCAGACATGAATCGGGTAAGCGGAAGAGTGGAAGTAGCCTAGGACTAGTAGATTCCAGAAATGTATGTTCTACGTCCAGATTCCATCTGTGATCAGAGATATATAATTTTGAAAAATGTGTTTTTTCACTATGGTCATATGGAAAAATGTGGAATTTTCAAGTGGCTCCAGTGGACATAAGGAGCTGACATGAATCGGGTAAGCGGAAGAGTGGAAGTAGCCTAGGACTAGTAGATTCCAGAAATGTATGTTCTACGTCCAGATTCCATCTGTGATCAGAGATATATAATTTTGTAATATGTGTTTTTTCACTATGTTCATATGGAAAAATGTGGAATTTTCAAGTGGCTCCAGTGGACATAAGGAGCAGACATGAATCGGGTAAGCGGAAGAGTGGAAGTAGCCTAGGACTAGTAGATTCCAGAAATGTATGTTCTACGTCCAGATTCCATCTGTGATCAGAGATATATAATTTTGAAAAATGTGTTTTTTCACTATGGTCATATGGAAAAATGTGGAATTTTCAAGTGGCTCCAGTGGACATAAGGAGCAGACATGAATCGGGTAAGCGGAAGAGTGGAAGTAGCCTAGGACTAGTAGATTTCAGAAATGTATGTTCTACGTCCAGATTCCATCTGTGATCAGAGATATATAATTTTGAAAAATGTGTTTTTTCACTATGGTCATATGGAAAAATGTGGAATTTTCAAGTGGCTCCAGTGGACATAAGGAGCAGACATGAATCGGGTAAGCGGAAGAGTGGAAGTAGCCTAGGACTAGTAGATTCCAGAAATGTATGTTCTACGTCCAGATTCCATCTGTGATCAGAGATATATAATTTTGAAAAATGTGTTTTTTCACTATGGTCATATGGAAAAATGTGGAATTTTCAAGTGGCTCCAGTGGACATAAGGAGCAGACATGAATCGGGTAAGCGGAAGAGTGGAAGTAGCCTAGGACTAGTAGATTCCAGAAATGTATGTTCTACGTCCAGATTCCATCTGTGATCAGAGATATATAATTTTGTAAAATGTGTTTTTTCACTATGGTCATATGGAAAAATGTGGAATTTTCAAGTGGCTCCAGTGGACATAAGGAGCAGACATGAATCGGGTAAGCGGAAGAGTGGAAGTAGCCTAGGATTAGTAGATTCCAGAAATGTATGTTCTACGTCCAGATTCCATCTGTGATCAGAGATATATAATTTTGAAAAATGTGTTTTTTCACTATGGTCATATGGAAAAATGTGGAATTTTCAAGTGGCTCCAGTGGACATAAGGAGCAGACATGAATCGGGTAAGCGGAAGAGTGGAAGTAGCCTAGGACTAGTAGATTCCAGAAATGTATGTTCTACGTCCAGATTCCATCTGTGATCAGAGATATATAATTTTGAAAAATGTGTTTTTTCACTATGGTCATATGGAAAAATGTGGAATTTTCAAGTGGCTCCAGTGGACATAAGGAGCAGACATGAATCGGGTAAGCGGAAGAGTGGAAGTAGCCTAGGACTAGTAGATTTCAGAAATGTATGTTCTACGTCCAGATTCCATCTGTGATCAGAGATATATAATTTTGAAAAATGTGTTTTTTCACTATGGTCATATGGAAAAATGTGGAATTTTCAAGTGGCTCCAGTGGACATAAGGAGCAGACATGAATCGGGTAAGCGGAAGAGTGGAAGTAGCCTAGGACTAGTAGATTCCAGAAATGTATGTTCTACGTCCAGATTCCATCTGTGATCAGCGATATATATATAATTTTGAAAAATGTGTTTTTTCACTATGGTCATATGGAAAAATGTGGAATTTTCAAGTGGCTCCAGTGGACATAAGGAGCAGACATGAATCGGGTAAGCGGAAGAGTGGAAGTAGCCTAGGACTAGTAGATTCCAGAAATGTATGTTCTACGTCCAGATTCCATCTGTGATCAGAGATATATAATTTTGTAAAATGTGTTTTTTCACTATGGTCATATGGAAAAATGTGGAATTTTCAAGTGGCTCCAGTGGACATAAGGAGCAGACATGAATCGGGTAAGCGGAAGAGTGGAAGTAGCCTAGGACTAGTAGATTCCAGAAATGTATGTTCTACGTCCAGATTCCATCTGTGATCAGAGATATATAATTTTGAAAAATGTGTTTTTTCACTATGGTCATATGGAAAAATGTGGAATTTTCAAGTGGCTCCAGTGGACATAAGGAGCAGACATGAATCGGGTAAGCGGAAGAGTGGAAGTAGCCTAGGACTAGTAGATTCCAGAAATGTATGTTCTACGTCCAGATTCCATCTGTGATCAGAGATATATAATTTTGAAAAATGTGTTTTTTCACTATGGTCATATGGAAAAATGTGGAATTTTCAAGTGGCTCCAGTGGACATAAGGAGCAGACATGAATCGGGTAAGCGGAAGAGTGGAAGTAGCCTAGGACTAGTAGATTCCAGAAATGTATGTTCTACGTCCAGATTCCATCTGTGATCAGAGATATATAATTTTGAAAAATGTGTTTTTTCACTATGGTCATATGGAAAAATGTGGAATTTTCAAGTGGCTCCAGTGGACATAAGGAGCAGACATGAATCGGGTAAGCGGAAGAGTGGAAGTAGCCTAGGACTAGTAGATTCCAGAAATATATGTTCTACGTCCAGATTCCATCTGTGATCAGAGATATATAATTTTGAAAAATGTGTTTTTTCACTATGGTCATATGGAAAAATGTGGAATTTTCAAGTGGCTCCAGTGGACATAAGGAGCAGACATGAATCGGGTAAGCGGAAGAGTGGAAGTAGCCTAGGACTAGTAGATTTCAGAAATGTATGTTCTACGTCCAGATTCCATCTGTGATCAGAGATATATAATTTTGAAAAATGTGTTTTTTCACTATGGTCATATGGAAAAATGTGGAATTTTCAAGTGGCTCCAGTGGACATAAGGAGCAGACATGAATCGGGTAAGCGGAAGAGTGGAAATAGCCTAGGACTAGTAGATTCCAGAAATGTATGTTCTACGTCCAGATTCCATCTGTGATCAGAGATATATAATTTTGAAAAATGTGTTTTTTCACTATGGTCATATGGAAAAATGTGGAATTTTCAAGTGGCTCCAGTGGACATAAGGAGCAGACATGAATCGGGTAAGCGGAAGAGTGGAAGTAGCCTAGGACTAGTAGATTCCAGAAATGTATGTTCTACGTCCAGATTCCATCTGTGATCAGAGATATATAATTTTGTAAAATGTGTTTTTTCACTATGGTCATATGGAAAAATGTGGAATTTTCAAGTGGCTCCAGTGGACATAAGGAGCAGACATGAATCGGGTAAGCGGAAGAGTGGAAGTAGCCTAGGACTAGTAGATTCCAGAAATGTATGTTCTACGTCCAGATTCCATCTGTGATCAGAGATATATAATTTTGAAAAATGTGTTTTTTCACTATGGTCATATGGAAAAATGTGGAATTTTCAAGTGGCTCCAGTGGACATAAGGAGCAGACATGAATCGGGTAAGCGGAAGAGTGGAAGTAGCCTAGGACTAGTAGATTCCAGAAATGTATGTTCTACGTCCAGATTCCATCTGTGATCAGAGATATATAATTTTGAAAAATGTGTTTTTTCACTATGGTCATATGGAAAAATGTGGAATTTTCAAGTGGCTCCAGTGGACATAAGGAGCAGACATGAATCGGGTAAGCGGAAGAGTGGAAGTAGCCTAGGACTAGTAGATTCCAGAAATGTATGTTCTACGTCCAGATTCCATCTGTGATCAGAGATATATAATTTTGAAAAATGTGTTTTTTCACTATGGTCATATGGAAAAATGTGGAATTTTCAAGTGGCTCCAGTGGACATAAGGAGCAGACATGAATCGGGTAAGCGGAAGAGTGGAAGTAGCCTAGGACTAGTAGATTCCAGAAATGTATGTTCTACGTCCAGATTCCATCTGTGATCAGAGATATATAATTTTGAAAAATGTGTTTTTTCACTATGGTCATATGGAAAAATGTGGAATTTTCAAGTGGCTCCAGTGGACATAAGGAGCAGACATGAATCGGGTAAGCGGAAGAGTGGAAGTAGCCTAGGACTAGTAGATTCCAGAAATGTATGTTCTACGTCCAGATTCCATCTGTAATCAGAGATATATAATTTTGAAAAATGTGTTTTTTCACTATGGTCATATGGAAAAATGTGGAATTTTCAAGTGGCTCCAGTGGACATAAGGAGCAGACATGAATCGGGTAAGCGGAAGAGTGGAAGTAGCCTAGGACTAGTAGATTTCAGAAATGTATGTTCTACGTCCAGATTCCATCTGTGATCAGAGATATATAATTTTGAAAAATGTGTTTTTTCACTATGGTCATATGGAAAAATGTGGAATTTTCAAGTGGCTCCAGTGGACATAAGGAGCAGACATGAATCGGGTAAGCGGAAGAGTGGAAGTAGCCTAGGACTAGTAGATTCCAGAAATGTATGTTCTACGTCCAGATTCCATCTGTGATCAGAGATATATAATTTTGAAAAATGTGTTTTTTCACTATGGTCATATGGAAAAATGTGGAATTTTCAAGTGGCTCCAGTGGACATAAGGAGCAGACATGAATCGGGTAAGCGGAAGAGTGGAAGTAGCCTAGGACTAGTAGATTCCAGAAATGTATGTTCTACGTCCAGATTCCATCTGTGATCAGAGATATATAATTTTGAAAAATGTGTTTTTTCACTATGGTCATATGGAAAAATGTGGAATTTTCAAGTGGCTCCAGTGGACATAAGGAGCAGACATGAATCGGGTAAGCGGAAGAGTGGAAGTAGCCTAGGTCTAGTAGATTCCAGAAATGTATGTTCTACGTCCAGATTCCATCTGTGATCAGAGATATATAATTTTGAAAAATGTGTTTTTTCACTATGGTCATATGGAAAAATGTGGAATTTTCAAGTGGCTCCAGTGGACATAAGGAGCAGACATGAATCGGGTAAGCGGAAGAGTGGAAGTAGCCTAGGACTAGTAGATTCCAGAAATGTATGTTCTACGTCCAAATTCCATCTGTGATCAGAGATATATAATTTTGAACAATGTGTTTTTTCACTATGGTCATATGGAAAAATGTGGAATTTTCAAGTGGCTCCAGTGGACATAAGGAGCAGACATGAATCGGG
Source organism: Protocalliphora azurea (assembly GCA_932274085.1). Taxonomy (NCBI): domain Eukaryota; kingdom Metazoa; phylum Arthropoda; class Insecta; order Diptera; family Calliphoridae; genus Protocalliphora; species Protocalliphora azurea. Next base: position 74,859,225 of record OW026520.1, read on the forward strand.
TCAGCGGAAGAGTGGAAGTAGCCTAGGACTAGTAGATTCCAGAAATGTATGTTCTACGTCCAGATTCCATCTGTGATCAGAGATATATAATTTTGAAAAATGTGTTTTTTCACTATGGTCATATGGAAAAATGTGGAATTTTCAAGTGGCTCCAGTGGACATAAGGAGCAGACATGAATCGGGTCAGCGGAAGAGTGGAAGTAGCCTAGGACTAGTAGATTCCAGAAATGTATGTTCTACGTCCAGATTCCATCTGTGATCAGAGATATATAATTTTGAAAAATGTGTTTTTTCACTATGGTCATATGGAAAAATGTGGAATTTTCAAGTGGCTCCAGTGGACATAAGGAGCAGACATGAATCGGGTAAGCGGAAGAGTGGAAGTAGCCTAGGACTAGTAGATTTCAGAAATGTATGTTCTACGTCCAGATTCCATCTGTGATCAGAGATATATAATTTTGAAAAATGTGTTTTTTCACTATGGTCATACGGAAAAATGTGGAATTTTCAAGTGGTTCCAGTGGACATAAGAAGCAGACATGAATCGGGTAAGCGGAAGAGTGGAAGTAGCCTAGGACTAGTAGATTCCAGAAATGTATGTTCTACGTCCAGATTCCATCTGCGATCAGAGATATATAATTTTGATTTTTTTTGTTTTTAAAAATTCGGAATTATGTACAAAACTTTAATGGTTAAAAATTGAAGTTGATAAGTGGCGATAAAATTGTATAATATTTTTGTAAATAACTTTTGAAATATATCTTTTTTGTTGTCACCAAAAAACTTGATATTTTACTTCATTATGCCTTTTTAGTTTTTGGAATTAAAAAAAAAAATATGAATCTATGGTTCGAAAATTTCACAGAATATTGAATAAATTTTAATAACTTAAGGTATGTTTTTATTGAATTGGTATCCTCAAAAACACTTCAAACAAATAAATGCATTCCAATGAAATTAATTAAAATGCATGTAGGTTTTGATACTTGGAATATCAATTTTACTTATATAGATCTAATTATAATCCTTACCAACAAAAACTTACTGATGCAAAAATTTGGAACCAATCTGATAAGAGGAACCGTACCAAAATCTTTTCGAAAGTAAAATATACACAATTTTTTTATTTGATTGCGGTATTAATAGCTTTGCTCCATTACTTTTCCTTACTTGTAAAAAATAGGAAATTGTAGGAAAAACAACAAAATTCGAAGTACCGTGTAAATTTTTCAGATATTTGGAAAAAAATACGTTTTAATGATAGTTGGTGCACTAAAGATCTTGTAGCTACCTAAATTTTAAGTAAATTTTGAATTTACTTGAAAGAAGAAAGCAAAAGAACGTAGATTTTAAACTTTATTTAAATATTTTATATTTACTACAAATAAGAAAGAATTTATTAATTTTTTTAATTAAATTTGCTTTTCTGTTTCAAAATAACACTAAAGATATCAAGTTTCAAATGCTATTTCATTTACAATAAAATGAGACGTTAATCTATCAAATCATTTAAATGCTCAAATAATTATTTAAGAATTTTAAAACTTTATCAAATTATTTTTAATATATTTTTAAGCAAATCACTTCATGCTTTATTTATTGAAAAAAAAAAAAAAATTCATATATTTGAAACATTTTTTCATAAATATTATGAATCGAACATGACTTTTTTTCCAAACTTTTTTCATAAAAAATAAAATTTTGTTCATAGATATTATTAAATTGTTCATAATGAAAATTTTAGTAATTATGCAAAAATTTTGTCAAATCTTTGGTTTAGTTTTATTAGATTTGATTGCAAATGGTAAATGAAAGTAGTTATACATGAAAATAATAACAACAAACGTCTTAAAATGGCAAAATTTCAAGGAAAATCTATAAAAAATAATATTTAGAAATTTGCATAATTTTGCTCGCATTCTGCAGCACATCATTTTGATAACAAGCGCTTCTCTTATGTTCATATAATGCAGCTAAAAATATTTAAAACCTAAAATTTTCCGAAGAAAATTTCAAACATTTTTTTACAAATTGAAAATATAAATGAAAATTTAAACAATTTATTTTAAGTTTTTTTGACTTTTGATTCATTTCAAAAAATGTAAAAAAGTGTTAATATATAAGACATTATTCTCCTATATTATGAACTAAAATCAATGAAAATAAATTCTTATATTTAGCACAAACTTTTGTTTGTGTTTGAAATATACTAGAGGCAAAAATAAAAACGTATAAAAACTTAAGTAAATCATTCTATATAAAATCGAATAAGTTCCAAAATTTGTGTCCCATTTATAGGAAAATAAATCTTTTTATGCTTACAAAAAAAGTCTTTGAAAAATATTAAATCGCTGCATAGCCTTTTGTAGAAAAATTTATAATAAATTGCATTAGAACTCGAAAATTTTCATTTTTTTAAATGTTATTTAAAAATTTTCTTCCAATATTTGACCAAAACATATACAAATGTACATGGATAACAAGCTTGATTCTTCTACTTTCCAGAAAATCATAAAAAGAATAAATTAACAAGACAATAACATAATTTATCCAGAAACTTTTTAAGCATAATTCAAAATTTTTTAATGATTTCTAGTTACAAAATTAATCATATTTTCAATTAATCTTTTTCTTAAGATTTTACTTGAAAAATTACCATGTTTAGACATTTATCGTTGATAACTTATGTGTAAATATTTTTATTTAGCTTCCAAAATAAAATTGTCTCAAAATTCGCAAAAATTTTATTACGTATAATATAATAATATCTAGGCTAAATATTATATTTTGCTGTGTTGTTTACTTAAGTGTTTTTTGTAAAAGTTTTCAGATAGATTTTGATATATAAAATAAAAAATATTTTTCATTAACTGATAAAATTAGTACTTAGACGAATTATTTTTTTTATCGAAAAATGCATTTTTAAAAGTATGGCAAGTAAAATTTAAGCTTAAGTTTAAGGAAATCTGGAAATTTAAAATTTCGTGAACCCAGGAAAAATAAATGAAATTATAAAATTATTTACTATTAGAAGAATTAAATATTTTACAAAAATTCATAAATATGTAATTTAAAAAAATTAAATAAAACTACTTAAAAATGTGCATTTCCTAAATTTTTTATCAAACAAGTGTCAATTTTTGGAACCTATTGATTTGCTTAAAAATTTTCGAAAAAATATGCAAAGTTATGGATAGACAATGTTGAAGATAAATTCATCATTCCTTTTTCTATTTATGACTAACTACTTTTTTCCACAATCATTTTTATTTTTTTTTCCTTTTCCTGTTGTAAATTTTTCTTCGTGTTTAATTTTTCTTTGTCGAAAAATTTATTTTTGGGGCAAATATCCCTTCCAGCACCCCCTCCCCTGACCCCCGTGAATCCACTCTTCCGCTTACCCGATTCATGTCTGCTCCTTATGTCCACTGGAGCCACTTGAAAATTCCACATTTTTCCATATGACCATAGTGAAAAAACACATTTTTCAAAATTATATATCTCTGATCACAGATGGAATCTGGACGTAGAACATACATTTCTGGAATCTACTAGTCCTAGGCTACTTCCACTCTTCCGCTGACCCGATTCATGTCTGCTCCTTATGTCCACTGGAGCCACTTGAAAATTCCACATTTTTCCATATGACCATAGTGAAAAAACACATTGTTCAAAATTATATATCTCTGATCACAGATGGAATTTGGACGTAGAACATACATTTCTGGAATCTACTAGTCCTAGGCTACTTCCACTCTTCCGCTTACCCGATTCATGTCTGCTCCTTATGTCCACTGGAGCCACTTGAAAATTCCACATTTTTCCATATGACCATAGTGAAAAAACACATTTTTCAAAATTATATATCTCTGATCACAGATGGAATCTGGACGTAGAACATACATTTCTGGAATCTACTAGACCTAGGCTACTTCCACTCTTCCGCTTACCCGATTCATGTCTGCTCCTTATGTCCACTGGAGCCACTTGAAAATTCCACATTTTTCCATATGACCATAGTGAAAAAACACATTTTTCAAAATTATATATCTCTGATCACAGATGGAATCTGGACGTAGAACATACATTTCTGGAATCTACTAGTCCTAGGCTACTTCCACTCTTCCGCTTACCCGATTCATGTCTGCTCCTTATGTCCACTGGAGCCACTTGAAAATTCCACATTTTTCCATATGACCATAGTGAAAAAACACATTTTTCAAAATTATATATCTCTGATCACAGATGGAATCTGGACGTAGAACATACATTTCTGGAATCTACTAGTCCTAGGCTACTTCCACTCTTCCGCTTACCCGATTCATGTCTGCTCCTTATGTCCACTGGAGCCACTTGAAAATTCCACATTTTTCCATATGACCATAGTGAAAAAACACATTTTTCAAAATTATATATCTCTGATCACAGATGGAATCTGGACGTAGAACATACATTTCTGAAATCTACTAGTCCTAGGCTACTTCCACTCTTCCGCTTACCCGATTCATGTCTGCTCCTTATGTCCACTGGAGCCACTTGAAAATTCCACATTTTTCCATATGACCATAGTGAAAAAACACATTTTTCAAAATTATATATCTCTGATTACAGATGGAATCTGGACGTAGAACATACATTTCTGGAATCTACTAGTCCTAGGCTACTTCCACTCTTCCGCTTACCCGATTCATGTCTGCTCCTTATGTCCACTGGAGCCACTTGAAAATTCCACATTTTTCCATATGACCATAGTGAAAAAACACATTTTTCAAAATTATATATCTCTGATCACAGATGGAATCTGGACGTAGAACATACATTTCTGGAATCTACTAGTCCTAGGCTACTTCCACTCTTCCGCTTACCCGATTCATGTCTGCTCCTTATGTCCACTGGAGCCACTTGAAAATTCCACATTTTTCCATATGACCATAGTGAAAAAACACATTTTTCAAAATTATATATCTCTGATCACAGATGGAATCTGGACGTAGAACATACATTTCTGGAATCTACTAGTCCTAGGCTACTTCCACTCTTCCGCTTACCCGATTCATGTCTGCTCCTTATGTCCACTGGAGCCACTTGAAAATTCCACATTTTTCCATATGACCATAGTGAAAAAACACATTTTTCAAAATTATATATCTCTGATCACAGATGGAATCTGGACGTAGAACATACATTTCTGGAATCTACTAGTCCTAGGCTACTTCCACTCTTCCGCTTACCCGATTCATGTCTGCTCCTTATGTCCACTGGAGCCACTTGAAAATTCCACATTTTTCCATATGACCATAGTGAAAAAACACATTTTTCAAAATTATATATCTCTGATCACAGATGGAATCTGGACGTAGAACATACATTTCTGGAATCTACTAGTCCTAGGCTACTTCCACTCTTCCGCTTACCCGATTCATGTCTGCTCCTTATGTCCACTGGAGCCACTTGAAAATTCCACATTTTTCCATATGACCATAGTGAAAAAACACATTTTACAAAATTATATATCTCTGATCACAGATGGAATCTGGACGTAGAACATACATTTCTGGAATCTACTAGTCCTAGGCTACTTCCACTCTTCCGCTTACCCGATTCATGTCTGCTCCTTATGTCCACTGGAGCCACTTGAAAATTCCACATTTTTCCATATGACCATAGTGAAAAAACACATTTTTCAAAATTATATATCTCTGATCACAGATGGAATCTGGACGTAGAACATACATTTCTGGAATCTACTAGTCCTAGGCTACTTCCACTCTTCCGCTTACCCGATTCATGTCTGCTCCTTATGTCCACTGGAGCCACTTGAAAATTCCACATTTTTCCATATGACCATAGTGAAAAAACACATTTTTCAAAATTATATATCTCTGATCACAGATGGAATCTGGACGTAGAACATACATTTCTGAAATCTACTAGTCCTAGGCTACTTCCACTCTTCCGCTTACCCGATTCATGTCTGCTCCTTATGTCCACTGGAGCCACTTGAAAATTCCACATTTTTCCATATGACCATAGTGAAAAAACACATTTTTCAAAATTATATATCTCTGATCACAGATGGAATCTGGACGTAGAACATATATTTCTGGAATCTACTAGTCCTAGGCTACTTCCACTCTTCCGCTTACCCGATTCATGTCTGCTCCTTATGTCCACTGGAGCCACTTGAAAATTCCACATTTTTCCATATGACCATAGTGAAAAAACACATTTTTCAAAATTATATATCTCTGATCACAGATGGAATCTGGACGTAGAACATACATTTCTGAAATCTACTAGTCCTAGGCTACTTCCACTCTTCCGCTTACCCGATTCATGTCTGCTCCTTATGTCCACTGGAGCCACTTGAAAATTCCACATTTTTCCATATGACCATAGTGAAAAAACACATTTTTCAAAATTATATATCTCTGATCACAGATGGAATCTGGACGTAGAACATACATTTCTGGAATCTACTAGTCCTAGGCTACTTCCACTCTTCCGCTTACCCGATTCATGTCTGCTCCTTATGTCCACTGGAGCCACTTGAAAATTCCACATTTTTCCATATGACCATAGTGAAAAAACACATTTTTCAAAATTATATATCTCTGATCACAGATGGAATCTGGACGTAGAACATACATTTCTGGAATCTACTAGTCCTAGGCTACTTCCACTCTTCCGCTTACCCGATTCATGTCTGCTCCTTATGTCCACTGGAGCCACTTGAAAATTCCACATTTTTCCATATGACCATAGTGAAAAAACACATTATACAAAATTATATATCTCTGATCACAGATGGAATCTGGACGTAGAACATACATTTCTGGAATCTACTAGTCCTAGGCTACTTCCACTCTTCCGCTTACCCGATTCATGTCTGCTCCTTATGTCCACTGGAGCCACTTGAAAATTCCACATTTTTCCATATGACCATAGTGAAAAAACACATTTTTCAAAATTATATATCTCTGATCACAGATGGAATCTGGACGTAGAACATACATTTCTGGAATCTACTAGTCCTAGGCTACTTCCACTCTTCCGCTTACCCGATTCATGTCTGCTCCTTATGTCCACTGGAGCCACTTGAAAATTCCACATTTTTCCATATGACCATAGTGAAAAAACACATTTTTCAAAATTATATATCTCTGATCACAGATGGAATCTGGACGTAGAACATACATTTCTGAAATCTACTAGTCCTAGGCTACTTCCACTCTTCCGCTTACCCGATTCATGTCTGCTCCTTATGTCCACTGGAGCCACTTGAAAATTCCACATTTTTCCATATGACCATAGTGAAAAAACACATTTTTCAAAATTATATATCTCTGATCACAGATGGAATCTGGACGTAGAACATACATTTCTGGAATCTACTAGTCCTAGGCTACTTCCACTCTTCCGCTTACCCGATTCATGTCTGCTCCTTATGTCCACTGGAGCCACTTGAAAATTCCACATTTTTCCATATGACCATAGTGAAAAAACACATTTTACAAAATTATATATCTCTGATCACAGATGGAATCTGGACGTAGAACATACATTTCTGGAATCTACTAGTCCTAGGCTACTTCCACTCTTCCGCTTACCCGATTCATGTCTGCTCCTTATGTCCACTGGAGCCACTTGAAAATTCCACATTTTTCCATATGACCATAGTGAAAAAACACATTTTTCAAAATTATATATCTCTGATCACAGATGGAATCTGGACGTAGAACATACATTTCTGGAATCTACTAGTCCTAGGCTACTTCCACTCTTCCGCTTACCCGATTCATGTCTGCTCCTTATGTCCACTGGAGCCACTTGAAAATTCCACATTTTTCCATATGACCATAGTGAAAAAACACATTTTTCAAAATTATATATCTCTGATCACAGATGGAATCTGGACGTAGAACATACATTTCTGAAATCTACTAGTCCTAGGCTACTTCCACTCTTCCGCTTACCCGATTCATGTCTGCTCCTTATGTCCACTGGAGCCACTTGAAAATTCCACATTTTTCCATATGACCATAGTGAAAAAACACATTTTTCAAAATTATATATCTCTGATCACAGATGGAATCTGGACGTAGAACATACATTTCTGGAATCTACTAGTCCTAGGCTACTTCCACTCTTCCGCTTACCCGATTCATGTCTGCTCCTTATGTCCACTGGAGCCACTTGAAAATTCCACATTTTTCCATATGACCATAGTGAAAAAACACATTTTTCAAAATTATATATCTCTGATCACAGATGGAATCTGGACGTAGAACATACATTTCTGGAATCTACTAGTCCTAGGCTACTTCCACTCTTCCGCTTACCCGATTCATGTCTGCTCCTTATGTCCACTGGAGCCACTTGAAAATTCCACATTTTTCCATATGACCATAGTGAAAAAACACATTTTTCAAAATTATATATCTCTGATCACAGATGGAATCTGGACGTAGAACATACATTTCTGGAATCTACTAGTCCTAGGCTACTTCCACTCTTCCGCTTACCCGATTCATGTCTGCTCCTTATGTCCACTGGAGCCACTTGAAAATTCCACATTTTTCCATATGACCATAGTGAAAAAACACATTTTTCAAAATTATATATCTCTGATCACAGATGGAATCTGGACGTAGAACATACATTTCTGGAATCTACTAGTCCTAGGCTACTTCCACTCTTCCGCTTACCCGATTCATGTCTGCTCCTTATGTCCACTGGAGCCACTTGAAAATTCCACATTTTTCCATATGACCATAGTGAAAAAACACATTTTTCAAAATTATATATCTCTGATCACAGATGGAATCTGGACGTAGAACATACATTTCTGAAATCTACTAGTCCTAGGCTACTTCCACTCTTCCGCTTACCCGATTCATGTCTGCTCCTTATGTCCACTGGAGCCACTTGAAAATTCCACATTTTTCCATATGACCATAGTGAAAAAACACATTTTTCAAAATTATATATCTCTGATCACAGATGGAATCTGGACGTAGAACATACATTTCTGGAATCTACTAGTCCTAGGCTACTTCCACTCTTCCGCTTACCCGATTCATGTCTGCTCCTTATGTCCACTGGAGCCACTTGAAAATTCCACATTTTTCCATATGACCATAGTGAAAAAACACATTTTTCAAAATTATATATCTCTGATCACAGATGGAATCTGGACGTAGAACATACATTTCTGGAATCTACTAGTCCTAGGCTACTTCCACTCTTCCGCTTACCCGATTCATGTCTGCTCCTTATGTCCACTGGAGCCACTTGAAAATTCCACATTTTTCCATATGACCATAGTGAAAAAACACATTTTTCAAAATTATATATCTCTGATCACAGATGGAATCTGGACGTAGAACATACATTTCTGGAATCTACTAGTCCTAGGCTACTTCCACTCTTCCGCTGACCCGATTCATGTCTGCTCCTTATGTCCACTGGAGCCACTTGAAAATTCCACATTTTTCCATATGACCATAGTGAAAAAACACATTTTTCAAAATTATATATCTCTGATCACAGATGGAATCTGGACGTAGAACATACATTTCTGGAATCTACTAGTCCTAGGCTACTTCCACTCTTCCGCTTACCTGATTCATGTCTGCTCCTTATGTCCACTGGAGCCACTTGAAAATTCCACATTTTTCCATATGACCATAGTGAAAAAACACATTTTTCAAAATTATATATCTCTGATCACAGATGGAATCTGGACGTAGAACATACATTTCTGAAATCTACTAGTCCTAGGCTACTTCCACTCTTCCGCTTACCCGATTCATGTCTACTCTTTATGTCCACTGGAGCCACTTGAAAATTCCACATTTTTCCATATGACCATAGTGAAAAAACACATTTTTCAAAATTATATATCTCTGATCACAGATGGAATCTGGACGTAGGACATACATTTCTGGAATCTACTAGTCCTAGGCTACTTCCACTCTTCCGCTTACCCGATTCATGTCTGCTCCTTATGTCCACTGGAGCCACTTGAAAATTCCACATTTTTCCATATGACCATAGTGAAAAAACACATTTTTCAAAATTATATATCTCTGATCACAGATGGAATCTGGACGTAGAACATACATTTCTGGAATCTACTAGTCCTAGGCTACTTCCACTCTTCCGCTGACCCGATTCATGTCTGCTCCTTATGTCCACTGGAGCCACTTGAAAATTCCACATTTTTCCATATGACCATAGTGAAAAAACACATTTTTCAAAATTATATATCTCTGATCACAGATGGAATCTGGACGTAGAACATACATTTCTGGAATCTACTAGTCCTAGGCTACTTCCACTCTTCCGCTGACCCGATTCATGTCTGCTCCTTATGTCCACTGGAGCCACTTGAAAATTCCACATTTTTCCATATGACCATAGTGAAAAAACACATTTTTCAAAATTATATATCTCTGATCACAGATGGAATCTGGACGTAGAACATACATTTCTGAAATCTACTAGTCCTAGGCTACTTCCACTCTTCCGCTTACCCGATTCATGTCTACTCTTTATGTCCACTGGAGCCACTTGAAAATTCCACATTTTTCCATATGACCATAGTGAAAAAACACATTTTTCAAAATTATATATCTCTGATCACAGATGGAATCTGGACGTAGAACATACATTTCTGAAATCTACTAGTCCTAGGCTACTTCCACTCTTCCGCTTACCCGATTCATGTCTACTCTTTATGTCCACTGGAGCCACTTGAAAATTCCACATTTTTCCATATGACCATAGTGAAAAAACACATTTTTCAAAATTATATATCTCTGATCACAGATGGAATCTGGACGTAGGACATACATTTCTGGAATCTACTAGTCCTAGGCTACTTCCACTCTTCCGCTTACCCGATTCATGTCTGCTCCTTATGTCCACTGGAGCCACTTGAAAATTCCACATTTTTCCATATGACCATAGTGAAAAAACACATTTTTCAAAATTATATATCTCTGATCACAGATGGAATCTGGACGTAGAACATACATTTCTGGAATCTACTAGTCCTAGGCTACTTCCACTCTTCCGCTGACCCGATTCATGTCTGCTCCTTATGTCCACTGGAGCCACTTGAAAATTCCACATTTTTCCATATGACCATAGTGAAAAAACACATTTTTCAAAATTATATATCTCTGATCACAGATGGAATCTGGACGTAGAACATACATTTCTGGAATCTACTAGTCCTAGGCTACTTCCACTCTTCCGCTGACCCGATTCATGTCTGCTCCTTATGTCCACTGGAGCCACTTGAAAATTCCACATTTTTCCATATGACCATAGTGAAAAAACACATTTTTCAAAATTATATATCTCTGATCACAGATGGAATCTGGACGTAGAACATACATTTCTGGAATCTACTAGTCCTAGGCTACTTCCACTCTTCCGCTTACCCGATTCATGTCTGCTCCTTATGTCCACTGGAGCCACTTGAAAATTCCACATTTTTCCATATGACCATAGTGAAAAAACACATTTTTCAAAATTATATATCTCTGATCACAGATGGAATCTGGACGTAGAACATACATTTCTGGAATCTACTAGTCCTAGGCTACTTCCACTCTTCCGCTTACCCGATTCATGTCTGCTCCTTATGTCCACTGGAGCCACTTGAAAATTCCACATTTTTCCATATGACCATAGTGAAAAAACACATTTTTCAAAATTATATATCTCTGATCACAGATGGAATCTGGACGTAGAACATACATTTCTGAAATCTACTAGTCCTAGGCTACTTCCACTCTTCCGCTTACCCGATTCATGTCTGCTCCTTATGTCCACTGGAGCCACTTGAAAATTCCACATTTTTCCATATGACCATAGTGAAAAAACACATTTTTCAAAATTATATATCTCTGATCACAGATGGAATCTGGACGTAGAACATACATTTCTGGAATCTACTAGTCCTAGGCTACTTCCACTCTTCCGCTTACCCGATTCATGTCTGCTCCTTATGTCCACTGGAGCCACTTGAAAATTCCACATTTTTCCATATGACCATAGTGAAAAAACACATTTTTCAAAATTATATATCTCTGATCACAGATGGAATCTGGACGTAGAACATACATTTCTGGAATCTACTAGTCCTAGGCTACTTCCACTCTTCCGCTTACCCGATTCATGTCTGCTCCTTATGTCCACTGGAGCCACTTGAAAATTCCACATTTTTCCATATGACCATAGTGAAAAAACACATTTTTCAAAATTATATATCTCTGATCACAGATGGAATCTGGACGTAGAACATACATTTCTGGAATCTACTAGTCCTAGGCTACTTCCACTCTTCCGCTTACCCGATTCATGTCTGCTCCTTATGTCCACTGGAGCCACTTGAAAATTCCACATTTTTCCATATGACCATAGTGAAAAAACACATTTTTCAAAATTATATATCTCTGATCACAGATGGAATCTGGACGTAGAACATACATTTCTGGAATCTACTAGTCCTAGGCTACTTCCACTCTTCCGCTTACCCGATTCATGTCTGCTCCTTATGTCCACTGGAGCCACTTGAAAATTCCACATTTTTCCATATGACCATAGTGAAAAAACACATTTTTCAAAATTATATATCTCTGATCACAGATGGAATCTGGACGTAGAACATACATTTCTGAAATCTACTAGTCCTAGGCTACTTCCACTCTTCCGCTTACCCGATTCATGTCTGCTCCTTATGTCCACTGGAGCCACTTGAAAATTCCACATTTTTCCATATGACCATAGTGAAAAAACACATTTTTCAAAATTATATATCTCTGATCACAGATGGAATCTGGACGTAGAACATACATTTCTGGAATCTACTAGTCCTAGGCTACTTCCACTCTTCCGCTTACCCGATTCATGTCTGCTCCTTATGTCCACTGGAGCCACTTGAAAATTCCACATTTTTCCATATGACCATAGTGAAAAAACACATTTTTCAAAATTATATATCTCTGATCACAGATGGAATCTGGACGTAGAACATACATTTCTGGAATCTACTAGTCCTAGGCTACTTCCACTCTTCCGCTTACCCGATTCATGTCTGCTCCTTATGTCCACTGGAGCCACTTGAAAATTCCACATTTTTCCATATGACCATAGTGAAAAAACACATTTTTCAAAATTATATATCTCTGATCACAGATGGAATCTGGACGTAGAACATACATTTCTGGAATCTACTAGTCCTAGGCTACTTCCACTCTTCCGCTGACCCGATTCATGTCTGCTCCTTATGTCCACTGGAGCCACTTGAAAATTCCACATTTTTCCATATAACCATAGTGAAAAAACACATTTTTCAAAATTATATATCTCTGATCACAGATGGAATCTGGACGTAGAACATACATTTCTGGAATCTACTAGTCCTAGGCTACTTCCACTCTTCCGCTTACCTGATTCATGTCTGCTCCTTATGTCCACTGGAGCCACTTGAAAATTCCACATTTTTCCATATGACCATAGTGAAAAAACACATTTTTCAAAATTATATATCTCTGATCACAGATGGAATCTGGACGTAGAACATACATTTCTGAAATCTACTAGTCCTAGGCTACTTCCACTCTTCCGCTTACCCGATTCATGTCTACTCTTTATGTCCACTGGAGCCACTTGAAAATTCCACATTTTTCCATATGACCATAGTGAAAAAACACATTTTTCAAAATTATATATCTCTGATCACAGATGGAATCTGGACGTAGGACATACATTTCTGGAATCTACTAGTCCTAGGCTACTTCCACTCTTCCGCTTACCCGATTCATGTCTGCTCCTTATGTCCACTGGAGCCACTTGAAAATTCCACATTTTTCCATATGACCATAGTGAAAAAACACATTTTACAAAATTATATATCTCTGATCACAGATGGAATCTGGACGTAGAACATACATTTCTGGAATCTACTAGTCCTAGGCTACTTCCACTCTTCCGCTTACCCGATTCATGTCTGCTCCTTATGTCCACTGGAGCCACTTGAAAATTCCACATTTTTCCATATGACCATAGTGAAAAAACACATTTTACAAAATTATATATCTCTGATCACAGATGGAATCTGGACGTAGAACATACATTTCTGGAATCTACTAGTCCTAGGCTACTTCCACTCTTCCGCTTACCCGATTCATGTCTGCTCCTTATGTCCACTGGAGCCACTTGAAAATTCCACATTTTTCCATATGACCATAGTGAAAAAACACATTTTTCAAAATTATATATCTCTGATCACAGATGGAATCTGGACGTAGAACATACATTTCTGGAATCTACTAGTCCTAGGCTACTTCCACTCTTCCGCTTACCCGATTCATGTCTGCTCCTTATGTCCACTGGAGCCACTTGAAAATTCCACATTTTTCCATATGACCATAGTGAAAAAACACATTTTTCAAAATTATATATCTCTGATCACAGATGGAATCTGGACGTAGAACATACATTTCTGAAATCTACTAGTCCTAGGCTACTTCCACTCTTCCGCTTACCCGATTCATGTCTGCTCCTTATGTCCACTGGAGCCACTTGAAAATTCCACATTTTTCCATATGACCATAGTGAAAAAACACATTTTTCAAAATTATATATCTCTGATCACAGATGGAATCTGGACGTAGAACATACATTTCTGGAATCTACTAGTCCTAGGCTACTTCCACTCTTCCGCTTACCCGATTCATGTCTGCTCCTTATGTCCACTGGAGCCACTTGAAAATTCCACATTTTTCCATATGACCATAGTGAAAAAACACATTTTACAAAATTATATATCTCTGATCACAGATGGAATCTGGACGTAGAACATACATTTCTGGAATCTACTAGTCCTAGGCTACTTCCACTCTTCCGCTTACCCGATTCATGTCTGCTCCTTATGTCCACTGGAGCCACTTGAAAATTCCACATTTTTCCATATGACCATAGTGAAAAAACACATTTTTCAAAATTATATATCTCTGATCACAGATGGAATCTGGACGTAGAACATACATTTCTGGAATCTACTAGTCCTAGGCTACTTCCACTCTTCCGCTTACCCGATTCATGTCTGCTCCTTATGTCCACTGGAGCCACTTGAAAATTCCACATTTTTCCATATGACCATAGTGAAAAAACACATTTTTCAAAATTATATATCTCTGATCACAGATGGAATCTGGACGTAGAACATACATTTCTGAAATCTACTAGTCCTAGGCTACTTCCACTCTTCCGCTTACCCGATTCATGTCTGCTCCTTATGTCCACTGGAGCCACTTGAAAATTCCACATTTTTCCATATGACCATAGTGAAAAAACACATTTTTCAAAATTATATATCTCTGATCACAGATGGAATCTGGACGTAGAACATACATTTCTGGAATCTACTAGTCCTAGGCTACTTCCACTCTTCCGCTTACCCGATTCATGTCTGCTCCTTATGTCCACTGGAGCCACTTGAAAATTCCACATTTTTCCATATGACCATAGTGAAAAAACACATTTTTCAAAATTATATATCTCTGATCACAGATGGAATCTGGACGTAGAACATACATTTCTGGAATCTACTAGTCCTAGGCTACTTCCACTCTTCCGCTTACCCGATTCATGTCTGCTCCTTATGTCCACTGGAGCCACTTGAAAATTCCACATTTTTCCATATGACCATAGTGAAAAAACACATTTTTCAAAATTATATATCTCTGATCACAGATGGAATCTGGACGTAGAACATACATTTCTGGAATCTACTAGTCCTAGGCTACTTCCACTCTTCCGCTTACCCGATTCATGTCTGCTCCTTATGTCCACTGGAGCCACTTGAAAATTCCACATTTTTCCATATGACCATAGTGAAAAAACACATTTTTCAAAATTATATATCTCTGATCACAGATGGAATCTGGACGTAGAACATACATTTCTGGAATCTACTAGTCCTAGGCTACTTCCACTCTTCCGCTTACCCGATTCATGTCTGCTCCTTATGTCCACTGGAGCCACTTGAAAATTCCACATTTTTCCATATGACCATAGTGAAAAAACACATTTTTCAAAATTATATATCTCTGATCACAGATGGAATCTGGACGTAGAACATACATTTCTGAAATCTACTAGTCCTAGGCTACTTCCACTCTTCCGCTTACCCGATTCATGTCTGCTCCTTATGTCCACTGGAGCCACTTGAAAATTCCACATTTTTCCATATGACCATAGTGAAAAAACACATTTTTCAAAATTATATATCTCTGATCACAGATGGAATCTGGACGTAGAACATACATTTCTGGAATCTACTAGTCCTAGGCTACTTCCACTCTTCCGCTTACCCGATTCATGTCTGCTCCTTATGTCCACTGGAGCCACTTGAAAATTCCACATTTTTCCATATGACCATAGTGAAAAAACACATTTTTCAAAATTATATATCTCTGATCACAGATGGAATCTGGACGTAGAACATACATTTCTGGAATCTACTAGTCCTAGGCTACTTCCACTCTTCCGCTTACCCGATTCATGTCTGCTCCTTATGTCCACTGGAGCCACTTGAAAATTCCACATTTTTCCATATGACCATAGTGAAAAAACACATTTTTCAAAATTATATATCTCTGATCACAGATGGAATCTGGACGTAGAACATACATTTCTGGAATCTACTAGTCCTAGGCTACTTCCACTCTTCCGCTGACCCGATTCATGTCTGCTCCTTATGTCCACTGGAGCCACTTGAAAATTCCACATTTTTCCATATGACCATAGTGAAAAAACACATTTTTCAAAATTATATATCTCTGATCACAGATGGAATCTGGACGTAGAACATACATTTCTGGAATCTACTAGTCCTAGGCTACTTCCACTCTTCCGCTTACCTGATTCATGTCTGCTCCTTATGTCCACTGGAGCCACTTGAAAATTCCACATTTTTCCATATGACCATAGTGAAAAAACACATTTTTCAAAATTATATATCTCTGATCACAGATGGAATCTGGACGTAGAACATACATTTCTGAAATCTACTAGTCCTAGGCTACTTCCACTCTTCCGCTTACCCGATTCATGTCTACTCTTTATGTCCACTGGAGCCACTTGAAAATTCCACATTTTTCCATATGACCATAGTGAAAAAACACATTTTTCAAAATTATATATCTCTGATCACAGATGGAATCTGGACGTAGGACATACATTTCTGGAATCTACTAGTCCTAGGCTACTTCCACTCTTCCGCTTACCCGATTCATGTCTGCTCCTTATGTCCACTGGAGCCACTTGAAAATTCCACATTTTTCCATATGACCATAGTGAAAAAACACATTTTTCAAAATTATATATCTCTGATCACAGATGGAATCTGGACGTAGAACATACATTTCTGGAATCTACTAGTCCTAGGCTACTTCCACTCTTCCGCTGACCCGATTCATGTCTGCTCCTTATGTCCACTGGAGCCACTTGAAAATTCCACATTTTTCCATATGACCATAGTGAAAAAACACATTTTTCAAAATTATATATCTCTGATCACAGATGGAATCTGGACGTAGAACATACATTTCTGGAATCTACTAGTCCTACGCTACTTCCACTCTTCCGCTGACCCGATTCATGTCTGCTCCTTATGTCCACTGGAGCCACTTGAAAATTCCACATTTTTCCATATGACCATAGTGAAAAAACACATTTTTCAAAATTATATATCTCTGATCACAGATGGAATCTGGACGTAGAACATACATTTCTGAAATCTACTAGTCCTAGGCTACTTCCACTCTTCCGCTTACCCGATTCATGTCTACTCTTTATGTCCACTGGAGCCACTTGAAAATTCCACATTTTTCCATATGACCATAGTGAAAAAACACATTTTTCAAAATTATATATCTCTGATCACAGATGGAATCTGGACGTAGAACATACATTTCTGAAATCTACTAGTCCTAGGCTACTTCCACTCTTCCGCTTACCCGATTCATGTCTACTCTTTATGTCCACTGGAGCCACTTGAAAATTCCACATTTTTCCATATGACCATAGTGAAAAAACACATTTTTCAAAATTATATATCTCTGATCACAGATGGAATCTGGACGTAGGACATACATTTCTGGAATCTACTAGTCCTAGGCTACTTCCACTCTTCCGCTTACCCGATTCATGTCTGCTCCTTATGTCCACTGGAGCCACTTGAAAATTCCACATTTTTCCATATGACCATAGTGAAAAAACACATTTTTCAAAATTATATATCTCTGATCACAGATGGAATCTGGACGTAGAACATACATTTCTGGAATCTACTAGTCCTAGGCTACTTCCACTCTTCCGCTGACCCGATTCATGTCTGCTCCTTATGTCCACTGGAGCCACTTGAAAATTCCACATTTTTCCATATGACCATAGTGAAAAAACACATTTTTCAAAATTATATATCTCTGATCACAGATGGAATCTGGACGTAGAACATACATTTCTGGAATCTACTAGTCCTAGGCTACTTCCACTCTTCCGCTGACCCGATTCATGTCTGCTCCTTATGTCCACTGGAGCCACTTGAAAATTCCACATTTTTCCATATGACCATAGTGAAAAAACACATTTTTCAAAATTATATATCTCTGATCACAGATGGAATCTGGACGTAGAACATACATTTCTGGAATCTACTAGTCCTAGGCTACTTCCACTCTTCCGCTTACCCGATTCATGTCTGCTCCTTATGTCCACTGGAGCCACTTGAAAATTCCACATTTTTCCATATGACCATAGTGAAAAAACACATTTTTCAAAATTATATATCTCTGATCACAGATGGAATCTGGACGTAGAACATACATTTCTGGAATCTACTAGTCCTAGGCTACTTCCACTCTTCCGCTTACCCGATTCATGTCTGCTCCTTATGTCCACTGGAGCCACTTGAAAATTCCACATTTTTCCATATGACCATAGTGAAAAAACACATTTTTCAAAATTATATATCTCTGATCACAGATGGAATCTGGACGTAGAACATACATTTCTGAAATCTACTAGTCCTAGGCTACTTCCACTCTTCCGCTTACCCGATTCATGTCTGCTCCTTATGTCCACTGGAGCCACTTGAAAATTCCACATTTTTCCATATGACCATAGTGAAAAAACACATTTTTCAAAATTATATATCTCTGATCACAGATGGAATCTGGACGTAGAACATACATTTCTGGAATCTACTAGTCCTAGGCTACTTCCACTCTTCCGCTTACCCGATTCATGTCTGCTCCTTATGTCCACTGGAGCCACTTGAAAATTCCACATTTTTCCATATGACCATAGTGAAAAAACACATTTTTCAAAATTATATATCTCTGATCACAGATGGAATCTGGACGTAGAACATACATTTCTGGAATCTACTAGTCCTAGGCTACTTCCACTCTTCCGCTTACCCGATTCATGTCTGCTCCTTATGTCCACTGGAGCCACTTGAAAATTCCACATTTTTCCATATGACCATAGTGAAAAAACACATTTTTCAAAATTATATATCTCTGATCACAGATGGAATCTGGACGTAGAACATACATTTCTGGAATCTACTAGTCCTAGGCTACTTCCACTCTTCCGCTTACCCGATTCATGTCTGCTCCTTATGTCCACTGGAGCCACTTGAAAATTCCACATTTTTCCATATGACCATAGTGAAAAAACACATTTTTCAAAATTATATATCTCTGATCACAGATGGAATCTGGACGTAGAACATACATTTCTGGAATCTACTAGTCCTAGGCTACTTCCACTCTTCCGCTTACCCGATTCATGTCTGCTCCTTATGTCCACTGGAGCCACTTGAAAATTCCACATTTTTCCATATGACCATAGTGAAAAAACACATTTTTCAAAATTATATATCTCTGATCACAGATGGAATCTGGACGTAGAACATACATTTCTGAAATCTACTAGTCCTAGGCTACTTCCACTCTTCCGCTTACCCGATTCATGTCTGCTCCTTATGTCCACTGGAGCCACTTGAAAATTCCACATTTTTCCATATGACCATAGTGAAAAAACACATTTTTCAAAATTATATATCTCTGATCACAGATGGAATCTGGACGTAGAACATACATTTCTGGAATCTACTAGTCCTAGGCTACTTCCACTCTTCCGCTTACCCGATTCATGTCTGCTCCTTATGTCCACTGGAGCCACTTGAAAATTCCACATTTTTCCATATGACCATAGTGAAAAAACACATTTTTCAAAATTATATATCTCTGATCACAGATGGAATCTGGACGTAGAACATACATTTCTGGAATCTACTAGTCCTAGGCTACTTCCACTCTTCCGCTTACCCGATTCATGTCTGCTCCTTATGTCCACTGGAGCCACTTGAAAATTCCACATTTTTCCATATGACCATAGTGAAAAAACACATTTTTCAAAATTATATATCTCTGATCACAGATGGAATCTGGACGTAGAACATACATTTCTGGAATCTACTAGTCCTAGGCTACTTCCACTCTTCCGCTGACCCGATTCATGTCTGCTCCTTATGTCCACTGGAGCCACTTGAAAATTCCACATTTTTCCATATGACCATAGTGAAAAAACACATTTTTCAAAATTATATATCTCTGATCACAGATGGAATCTGGACGTAGAACATACATTTCTGGAATCTACTAGTCCTAGGCTACTTCCACTCTTCCGCTTACCTGATTCATGTCTGCTCCTTATGTCCACTGGAGCCACTTGAAAATTCCACATTTTTCCATATGACCATAGTGAAAAAACACATTTTTCAAAATTATATATCTCTGATCACAGATGGAATCTGGACGTAGAACATACATTTCTGAAATCTACTAGTCCTAGGCTACTTCCACTCTTCCGCTTACCCGATTCATGTCTCCTCTTTATGTCCACTGGAGCCACTTGAAAATTCCACATTTTTCCATATGACCATAGTGAAAAAACACATTTTTCAAAATTATATATCTCTGATCACAGATGGAATCTGGACGTAGGACATACATTTCTGGAATCTACTAGTCCTAGGCTACTTCCACTCTTCCGCTTACCCGATTCATGTCTGCTCCTTATGTCCACTGGAGCCACTTGAAAATTCCACATTTTTCCATATGACCATAGTGAAAAAACACATTTTTCAAAATTATATATCTCTGATCACAGATGGAATCTGGACGTAGAACATACATTTCTGGAATCTACTAGTCCTAGGCTACTTCCACTCTTCCGCTGACCCGATTCATGTCTGCTCCTTATGTCCACTGGAGCCACTTGAAAATTCCACATTTTTCCATATGACCATAGTGAAAAAACACATTTTTCAAAATTATATATCTCTGATCACAGATGGAATCTGGACGTAGAACATACATTTCTGGAATCTACTAGTCCTAGGCTACTTCCACTCTTCCGCTTACCCGATTCATGTCTGCTCCTTATGTCCACTGGAGCCACTTGAAAATTCCACATTTTTCCATATGACCATAGTGAAAAAACACATTTTACAAAATTATATATCTCTGATCACAGATGGAATCTGGACGTAGAACATACATTTCTGGAATCTACTAGTCCTAGGCTACTTCCACTCTTCCGCTTACCCGATTCATGTCTGCTCCTTATGTCCACTGGAGCCACTTGAAAATTCCACATTTTTCCATATGACCATAGTGAAAAAACACATTTTTCAAAATTATATATCTCTGATCACAGATGTGGAATCTGGACGTAGAACATACATTTCTGGAATCTACTAGTCCTAGGCTACTTCCACTCTTCCGCTTACCCGATTCATGTCTGCTCCTTATGTCCACTGGAGCCACTTGAAAATTCCACATTTTTCCATATGACCATAGTGAAAAAACACATTTTTCAAAATTATATATCTCTGATCACAGATGGAATCTGGACGTAGAACATACACTTCTGAATCTACTAGTCCTAGGCTACTTCCACTCTTCCGCTTACCCGATTCATGTCTGCTCCTTATGTCCACTGGAGCCACTTGAAAATTCCACATTTTTCCATATGACCATAGTGAAAAAACACATTTTTCAAAATTATATATCTCTGATCACAGATGGAATCTGGACGTAGAACATACATTTCTGGAATCTACTAGTCCTAGGCTACTTCCACTCTTCCGCTTACCCGATTCATGTCTGCTCCTTATGTCCACTGGAGCCACTTGAAAATTCCACATTTTTCCATATGACCATAGTGAAAAAACACATTTTTCAAAATTATATATCTCTGATCACAGATGGAATCTGGACGTAGAACATACATTTCTGGAATCTACTAGTCCTAGGCTACTTCCACTCTTCCGCTTACCCGATTCATGTCTGCTCCTTATGTCCACTGGAGCCACTTGAAAATTCCACATTTTTCCATATGACCATAGTGAAAAAACACATTTTTCAAAATTATATATCTCTGATCACAGATGGAATCTGGACGTAGAACATACATTTCTGGAATCTACTAGTCCTAGGCTACTTCCACTCTTCCGCTTACCCGATTCATGTCTGCTCCTTATGTCCACTGGAGCCACTTGAAAATTCCACATTTTTCCATATGACCATAGTGAAAAAACACATTTTTCAAAATTATATATCTCTGATCACAGATGGAATCTGGACGTAGAACATACATTTCTGGAATCTACTAGTCCTAGGCTACTTCCACTCTTCCGCTTACCCGATTCATGTCTGCTCCTTATGTCCACTGGAGCCACTTGAAAATTCCACATTTTTCCATATGACCATAGTGAAAAAACACATTTTTCAAAATTATATATCTCTGATCACAGATGGAATCTGGACGTAGAACATACATTTCTGGAATCTACTAGTCCTAGGCTACTTCCACTCTTCCGCTTACCCGATTCATGTCTGCTCCTTATGTCCACTGGAGCCACTTGAAAATTCCACATTTTTCCATATGACCATAGTGAAAAAACACATTTTTCAAAATTATATATCTCTGATCACAGATGGAATCTGGACGTAGAACATACATTTCTGGAATCTACTAGTCCTAGGCTACTTCCACTCTTCCGCTTACCCGATTCATGTCTGCTCCTT
The DNA here is from genome assembly GCA_932274085.1 of Protocalliphora azurea. Taxonomy (NCBI): domain Eukaryota; kingdom Metazoa; phylum Arthropoda; class Insecta; order Diptera; family Calliphoridae; genus Protocalliphora; species Protocalliphora azurea. Next base: position 74,882,411 of record OW026520.1, read on the forward strand.
ATGTCCACTGGAGCCACTTGAAAATTCCACATTTTTCCATATGACCATAGTGAAAAAACACATTTTTCAAAATTATATATCTCTGATCACAGATGGAATCTGGACGTAGAACATACATTTCTGGAATCTACTAGTCCTAGGCTACTTCCACTCTTCCGCTTACCCGATTCATGTCTGCTCCTTATGTCCACTGGAGCCACTTGAAAATTCCACATTTTTCCATATGACCATAGTGAAAAAACACATTTTTCAAAATTATATATCTCTGATCACAGATGGAATCTGGACGTAGAACATACATTTCTGGAATCTACTAGTCCTAGGCTACTTCCACTCTTCCGCTTACCCGATTCATGTCTGCTCCTTATGTCCACTGGAGCCACTTGAAAATTCCACATTTTTCCATATGACCATAGTGAAAAAACACATTTTTCAAAATTATATATCTCTGATCACAGATGGAATCTGGACGTAGAACATACATTTCTGGAATCTACTAGTCCTAGGCTACTTCCACTCTTCCGCTTACCCGATTCATGTCTGCTCCTTATGTCCACTGGAGCCACTTGAAAATTCCACATTTTTCCATATGACCATAGTGAAAAAACACATTTTTCAAAATTATATATCTCTGATCACAGATGGAATCTGGACGTAGAACATACATTTCTGGAATCTACTAGTCCTAGGCTACTTCCACTCTTCCGCTTACCCGATTCATGTCTGCTCCTTATGTCCACTGGAGCCACTTGAAAATTCCACATTTTTCCATATGACCATAGTGAAAAAACACATTTTTCAAAATTATATATCTCTGATCACAGATGGAATCTGGACGTAGGACATACATTTCTGGAATCTACTAGTCCTAGGCTACTTCCACTCTTCCGCTTACCCGATTCATGTCTGCTCCTTATGTCCACTGAGCCACTTGAAAATTCCACATTTTTCCATATGACCATAGTGAAAAAACACATTTTTCAAAATTATATATCTCTGATCACAGATGGAATCTGGACGTAGAACATACATTTCTGGAATCTACTAGTCCTAGGCTACTTCCACTCTTCCGCTGACCCGATTCATGTCTGCTCCTTATGTCCACTGGAGCCACTTGAAAATTCCACATTTTTCCATATGACCATAGTGAAAAAACACATTTTTCAAAATTATATATCTCTGATCACAGATGGAATCTGGACGTAGAACATACATTTCTGGAATCTACTAGTCCTAGGCTACTTCCACTCTTCCGCTTACCCGATTCATGTCTGCTCCTTATGTCCACTGGAGCCACTTGAAAATTCCACATTTTTCCATATGACCATAGTGAAAAAACACATTTTTCAAAATTATATATCTCTGATCACAGATGGAATCTGGACGTAGAACATACATTTCTGAAATCTACTAGTCCTAGGCTACTTCCACTCTTCCGCTTACCCGATTCATGTCTGCTCCTTATGTCCACTGGAGCCACTTGAAAATTCCACATTTTTCCATATGACCATAGTGAAAAAACACATTTTTCAAAATTATATATCTCTGATCACAGATGGAATCTGGACGTAGAACATACATTTCTGGAATCTACTAGTCCTAGGCTACTTCCACTCTTCCGCTTACCCGATTCATGTCTGCTCCTTATGTCCACTGGAGCCACTTGAAAATTCCACATTTTTCCATATGACCATAGTGAAAAAACACATTTTTCAAAATTATATATCTCTGATCACAGATGGAATCTGGACGTAGACATACATTTCTGGAATCTACTAGTCCTAGGCTACTTCCACTCTTCCGCTTACCCGATTCATGTCTGCTCCTTATGTCCACTGGAGCCACTTGAAAATTCCACATTTTTCCATATGACCATAGTGAAAAAACACATTTTTCAAAATTATATATCTCTGATCACAGATGGAATCTGGACGTAGAACATACATTTCTGGAATCTACTAGTCCTAGGCTACTTCCACTCTTCCGCTGACCCGATTCATGTCTGCTCCTTATGTCCACTGGAGCCACTTGAAAATTCCACATTTTTCCATATGACCATAGTGAAAAAACACATTTTTCAAAATTATATATCTCTGATCACAGATGGAATCTGGACGTAGAACATACATTTCTGGAATCTACTAGTCCTAGGCTACTTCCACTCTTCCGCTTACCCGATTCATGTCTGCTCCTTATGTCCACTGGAGCCACTTGAAAATTCCACATTTTTCCATATGACCATAGTGAAAAAACACATTTTTCAAAATTATATATCTCTGATCACAGATGGAATCTGGACGTAGAACATACATTTCTGGAATCTACTAGTCCTAGGCTACTTCCACTCTTCCGCTTACCCGATTCATGTCTGCTCCTTATGTCCACTGGAGCCACTTGAAAATTCCACATTTTTCCATATGACCATAGTGAAAAAACACATTTTTCAAAATTATATATCTCTGATCACAGATGGAATCTGGACGTAGAACATACATTTCTGGAATCTACTAGTCCTAGGCTACTTCCACTCTTCCGCTTACCCGATTCATGTCTGCTCCTTATGTCCACTGGAGCCACTTGAAAATTCCACATTTTTCCATATGACCATAGTGAAAAAACACATTTTTCAAAATTATATATCTCTGATCACAGATGGAATCTGGACGTAGAACATACATTTCTGAATCTACTAGTCCTAGGCTACTTCCACTCTTCCGCTTACCCGATTCATGTCTGCTCCTTATGTCCACTGGAGCCACTTGAAAATTCCACATTTTTCCATATGACCATAGTGAAAAAACACATTTTTCAAAATTATATATCTCTGATCACAGATGGAATCTGGACGTAGAACATACATTTCTGGAATCTACTAGTCCTAGGCTACTTCCACTCTTCCGCTTACCCGATTCATGTCTGCTCCTTATGTCCACTGGAGCCACTTGAAAATTCCACATTTTTCCATATGACCATAGTGAAAAAACACATTTTCAAAATTATATATCTCTGATCACAGATGGAATCTGGACGTAGAACATACATTTCTGGAATCTACTAGTCCTAGGCTACTTCCACTCTTCCGCTTACCCGATTCATGTCTGCTCCTTATGTCCACTGGAGCCACTTGAAAATTCCACATTTTTCCATATGACCATAGTGAAAAAACACATTTTTCAAAATTATATATCTCTGATCACAGATGGAATCTGGACGTAGAACATACATTTCTGGAATCTACTAGTCCTAGGCTACTTCCACTCTTCCGCTTACCCGATTCATGTCTGCTCCTTATGTCCACTGGAGCCACTTGAAAATTCCACATTTTTCCATATGACCATAGTGAAAAAACACATTTTTCAAAATTATATATCTCTGATCACAGATGGAATCTGGACGTAGAACATACATTTCTGGAATCTACTAGTCCTAGGCTACTTCCACTCTTCCGCTTACCCGATTCATGTCTGCTCCTTATGTCCACTGGAGCCACTTGAAAATTCCACATTTTTCCATATGACCATAGTGAAAAAACACATTTTTCAAAATTATATATCTCTGATCACAGATGGAATCTGGACGTAGAACATACATTTCTGAAATCTACTAGTCCTAGGCTACTTCCACTCTTCCGCTTACCCGATTCATGTCTGCTCCTTATGTCCACTGGAGCCACTTGAAAATTCCACATTTTTCCATATGACCATAGTGAAAAAACACATTTTTCAAAATTATATATCTCTGATCACAGATGGAATCTGGACGTAGAACATACATTTCTGGAATCTACTAGTCCTAGGCTACTTCCACTCTTCCGCTTACCCGATTCATGTCTGCTCCTTATGTCCACTGGAGCCACTTGAAAATTCCACATTTTTCCATATGACCATAGTGAAAAAACACATTTTTCAAAATTATATATCTCTGATCACAGATGGAATCTGGACGTAGAACATACATTTCTGGAATCTACTAGTCCTAGGCTACTTCCACTCTTCCGCTTACCCGATTCATGTCTGCTCCTTATGTCCACTGGAGCCACTTGAAAATTCCACATTTTTCCATATGACCATAGTGAAAAAACACATTTTTCAAAATTATATATCTCTGATCACAGATGGAATCTGGACGTAGAACATACATTTCTGGAATCTACTAGTCCTAGGCTACTTCCACTCTTCCGCTGACCCGATTCATGTCTGCTCCTTATGTCCACTGGAGCCACTTGAAAATTCCACATTTTTCCATATGACCATAGTGAAAAAACACATTTTTCAAAATTATATATCTCTGATCACAGATGGAATCTGGACGTAGAACATACATTTCTGGAATCTACTAGTCCTAGGCTACTTCCACTCTTCCGCTTACCCGATTCATGTCTGCTCCTTATGTCCACTGGAGCCACTTGAAAATTCCACATTTTTCCATATGACCATAGTGAAAAAACACATTTTTCAAAATTATATATCTCTGATCACAGATGGAATCTGGACGTAGAACATACATTTCTGGAATCTACTAGTCCTAGGCTACTTCCACTCTTCCGCTTACCCGATTCATGTCTGCTCCTTATGTCCACTGGAGCCACTTGAAAATTCCACATTTTTCCATATGACCATAGTGAAAAAACACATTTTTCAAAATTATATATCTCTGATCACAGATGGAATCTGGACGTAGAACATACATTTCTGGAATCTACTAGTCCTAGGCTACTTCCACTCTTCCGCTTACCCGATTCATGTCTGCTCCTTATGTCCACTGGAGCCACTTGAAAATTCCACATTTTTCCATATGACCATAGTGAAAAAACACATTTTTCAAAATTATATATCTCTGATCACAGATGGAATCTGGACGTAGAACATACATTTCTGAAATCTACTAGTCCTAGGCTACTTCCACTCTTCCGCTTACCCGATTCATGTCTGCTCCTTATGTCCACTGGAGCCACTTGAAAATTCCACATTTTTCCATATGACCATAGTGAAAAAACACATTTTTCAAAATTATATATCTCTGATCACAGATGGAATCTGGACGTAGAACATACATTTCTGGAATCTACTAGTCCTAGGCTACTTCCACTCTTCCGCTTACCCGATTCATGTCTGCTCCTTATGTCCACTGGAGCCACTTGAAAATTCCACATTTTTCCATATGACCATAGTGAAAAAACACATTTTTCAAAATTATATATCTCTGATCACAGATGGAATCTGGACGTAGAACATACATTTCTGGAATCTACTAGTCCTAGGCTACTTCCACTCTTCCGCTTACCCGATTCATGTCTGCTCCTTATGTCCACTGGAGCCACTTGAAAATTCCACATTTTTCCATATGACCATAGTGAAAAAACACATTTTTCAAAATTATATATCTCTGATCACAGATGGAATCTGGACGTAGAACATACATTTCTGAAATCTACTAGTCCTAGGCTACTTCCACTCTTCCGCTTACCCGATTCATGTCTGCTCCTTATGTCCACTGGAGCCACTTGAAAATTCCACATTTTTCCATATGACCATAGTGAAAAAAACACATTTTTCAAAATTATATATCTCTGATCACAGATGGAATCTGGACGTAGAACATACATTTCTGGAATCTACTAGTCCTAGGCTACTTCCACTCTTCCGCTTACCCGATTCATGTCTGCTCCTTATGTCCACTGGAGCCACTTGAAAATTCCACATTTTTCCATATGACCATAGTGAAAAAACACATTTTTCAAAATTATATATCTCTGATCACAGATGGAATCTGGACGTAGAACATACATTTCTGGAATCTACTAGTCCTAGGCTACTTCCACTCTTCCGCTTACCCGATTCATGTCTGCTCCTTATGTCCACTGGAGCCACTTGAAAATTCCACATTTTTCCATATGACCATAGTGAAAAAACACATTTTTCAAAATTATATATCTCTGATCACAGATGGAATCTGGACGTAGAACATACATTTCTGGAATCTACTAGTCCTAGGCTACTTCCACTCTTCCGCTGACCCGATTCATGTCTGCTCCTTATGTCCACTGGAGCCACTTGAAAATTCCACATTTTTCCATATGACCATAGTGAAAAAACACATTTTTCAAAATTATATATCTCTGATCACAGATGGAATCTGGACGTAGAACATACATTTCTGGAATCTACTAGTCCTAGGCTACTTCCACTCTTCCGCTTACCTGATTCATGTCTGCTCCTTATGTCCACTGGAGCCACTTGAAAATTCCACATTTTTCCATATGACCATAGTGAAAAAACACATTTTTCAAAATTATATATCTCTGATCACAGATGGAATCTGGACGTAGAACATACATTTCTGAAATCTACTAGTCCTAGGCTACTTCCACTCTTCCGCTTACCCGATTCATGTCTACTCTTTATGTCCACTGGAGCCACTTGAAAATTCCACATTTTTCCATATGACCATAGTGAAAAAACACATTTTTCAAAATTATATATCTCTGATCACAGATGGAATCTGGACGTAGGACATACATTTCTGGAATCTACTAGTCCTAGGCTACTTCCACTCTTCCGCTTACCCGATTCATGTCTGCTCCTTATGTCCACTGGAGCCACTTGAAAATTCCACATTTTTCCATATGACCATAGTGAAAAAACACATTTTTCAAAATTATATATCTCTGATCACAGATGGAATCTGGACGTAGAACATACATTTCTGGAATCTACTAGTCCTAGGCTACTTCCACTCTTCCGCTGACCCGATTCATGTCTGCTCCTTATGTCCACTGGAGCCACTTGAAAATTCCACATTTTTCCATATGACCATAGTGAAAAAACACATTTTTCAAAATTATATATCTCTGATCACAGATGGAATCTGGACGTAGAACATACATTTCTGGAATCTACTAGTCCTAGGCTACTTCCACTCTTCCGCTTACCCGATTCATGTCTGCTCCTTATGGCCATTAGGACCACTTAAAATTTTCGATTTTTGTTTAAAGAAATTTTATGTATAGAGTGATATATTCGAAAATTTTTTTTTATAATTTTATTTTTTAATGTGTTTTATAAATATATTTTGCTTTTTTATTTAAAATTTAATTTTGATATTGTTTTTTTATTAAAAAGTAATTTTGTTCATTTTAACAAATCGATTCACAGCGTGTGGAGCGTATTTAACATTTGTGTGGGACGTATTTAACTGACGAATTTATCTTCACACCCTTATTTTTTTAATAAACATTTTTAATCTATTATTTCCGATTAATTAAGTTGGGGAATTATGAACGAAAAGATTATCATCAACATCTTAAGCAGTTTCACTGCTAGGTATAGTATTATCAAATAGTATTAGTTCCCACCCTTTTAAACTGCGTATAAGTTTTAATATAAAAACCAATTTATTTATATTTGTTTAAGTAATTATTTAAAAATAAAAATTAAATAAATATATACTATTGCAAATATAATACATAATTTATTACAGCAGAATTACTTTAAATTTATGAAAATATCACACAAGAATTTAGATTTCAACTTAATTATAATTAGCGGCATTAAATTAAAAACATAAACAAATTTTCTCTAAAATAATAAATTGCTATACCTTTAAAGTAACAAAAGTACTTTAAATTTATCATAATTTATCATGAAGTAAAAAAATATAATTTTTATTTACAATATAATTTTTAAATACACTTATGAAAATGTCATTGTCAAGACTTTATAATCCTAAAAAAAAGAAAAACAATCAATCAGCTAACATTCAGTTTAATATTCATACTAAACACAAGAAAGAGCTAATACGTATGTATATTATTACAACATTAAATATACCAACATCAATACTTTTCAAATTAACCATGCCTATCAAAATTAAACAATATTTTTTATTATTAAAGCTAAAAAAAGTACTAAATCGTCTAAAATATTATGCTTATTTGTCCTGCAGCAGCAAATAACAATGCCAAAAAGCCTCTACCTAGTGTCTACATTATGCAAATTATTATCAAAACAAACGTCAAAATCAGTGCGAATATATACAAAGTAACCTTAGTTAAACAGCTGATTATAATTTTGGTTGTTACAGTTGTCAAAAAGCATATATAAAAAACAATAATGAATACGCCATATTGTTGTTTATGTGCAACTGTTGCCACCTTCCACAAATTTGCGTTAAGTTTGACGTTTATCTTGATAAAAAATCTCTAATGTAGACACTATGATAGCATATTTTTAGAAAATTTCAATCTATTTTAACCTTTTTAAATGTTAAATCTAGCACTGAAAGTTCTGAAATGGCAACACTGTCCGTGTGCAAATATATTACCAGGCTTAAATATACACGAAAAAAAAATATGGTATACGTTTGAAAAAGGATGAAAATATAAGATATTTTTGGCAAAAAATTCAATTTAATTGGAAAGAAAATGTATACAGATTTGTAATCTACAGACTTTAGATTTTATATCTATAAGTTTTTATATTAATAGTAAGAGGTCAAAGTTAAAATGTCATATTTTTGTTGAATTTTTTTATTATAATAATGCATATAATTGAAAAATACATAAAAATTATTTCTTTTCTCCAAAACTTGAATTTTCAAAATATAGTGCCATTCATAAATTCGTATACTGTATATATACAAATTAAAGAAACAAAAATAATTATTAAACATTTTTTATTAAAGTTAATTACACAAAATTCTCATTTCCATTTTCTTACTTAATAATATTAAAACATATGAAAAATATATTTTGGAACAAATCAAGATTACCAGCACAATTGATTTTTAAATAATTTTGATAATGATTCAGTAGCATTTTTATTCGTGATTAAAGTAATGTAAAAAGTTTTTCTCACTAGCTCTTAGTTTTCGAGTTATAGGTACTTTAAGTAATGATGTAAGAATACAATTTTCTCCTTCCTCCTTTAATGAAAATCAACAATCATTGGAAAGGTCTTGAGAAGGCCTTTCGATTAATATATAAAATGTGTCAAATCATTAACCCATGGTGAGACAATATGATATTTTATTACTTTTTATTTTAACTTTTTTCACAAAAGTACCATTATCTCAAAAATATATCGATATAACGGTACTCTTCTATACATCAAATCATTCCAAGCTTTCATATGATCCACTTACTACACCCCTAACTCATTAAATAACAAAAATATAGCACTTTAAAAATTAATATTCAGAGAAATGAATCGATTTTTACTCGTAATATATTTGTAAATATCATAACTTATGACTATATATGTAATATGGTTATTATTAGAAAGGTCTTGAAAAAGCCTATAGTCATATATATAATACGGATATAACTGAAAACGTCTTTAAATCTCAAAAATAAAAATAAATAAATAAATAAATAAAAAATACTTAGTAAATATTATTTAATTTACATTTTTATATGAATTATAGATAAAAAAATTAAAACAAGAGTTAAAAAAAATGTTTGGAACAAATCAAGGTTACAAGCACAGTTGGAATTAAAATATATATATTTAATGTTAATAAAGGTTTTTCTGTGTAGGGCTTTCTCCTCTATGTATGTCGAACACCGGCTTCGCTGAATGAACTTTTTTTGGAAATCAAAAAATTTTTGTAAGTGCCGGTAATCTTTTTAAATAATTTTCATTTTTATTTAATTTTTCACAAAATTGTAAAAATGATAAAGAAATAAGACTTATACATTTTTATAATGTGATATTAACAAATATATTACTAGTAAAAATCGATTAATTTTTCTAAATATTAATTTTTTAAAGTGCTATATTTTTGTTATTTAATGGGCTTTGATGTATAGTTGAGTAAGGTTATATTGATATATTTTTGAGATAACGGTACTTTTGTAAAAAAGTCAAAATAAAAAGTAATAAAATATCATATTGTCTCACCATAGGTTAAATATTTGGCACATTTTATATATCAATCGAAAGGCCTCTTCAAGACCATTCATTATAGGAGGAAGGAGAAAATTTCATTTTTATATTATAACTTCAAGTACCCATAAATCGTAAACTAAGAGCGAGCGGACAAAATTTTTTACATTGCTGTAATCACAAATAAAAATGTTACTGAATCATTATCTAAATTATTCAAAAATCAAGTGTGCTGGTAATCTTGATTTATGTCTTTTTATCTTTTCCTGGAGTTTTCAAAGTTGCAGATATGGATTTCTGTTGATGAAACTACAGATAGTGAATAATGATATGTGCCAACTTTATTTTTGGAATTTTGGATGAATCTGGCGATGGCAAATCGTATTTGCTTAACATGAAAACATCAATGGAGCCTCTGTTGCTGCTTTTTCTAATGATTCTTTTGTGGCCCGGCTGTAAGGCAAAAATATTTTTAATATTAAGAATTATTTCTTCCAGGTATTAAATACGACAAGGTTCTCTTTGTACTAACCGATGCAGCATCTTACATGTTAAGTGGAATATCTACAATAAGAATAATGTATCCTAAAATGCTACATTTGACATGTTTTGCTTCGCATTGCCGATTTCATAAGATTTAACTTTGAAAATATAAATAATTTTATATCTTGTACCAAGGCAGTATTTGTAAAGGTAAAATAATTATAATTTTAGATTTAGAAATATTTATTAAAATATTATATTTCAGGCTCCTCATAGAAAACAATTATTCACAAAAATGTATCCAGATCTAGCTTTACTACCTTTTCCATGCCTTACCCTTTGGGACAGTTGGCTAGAAGCGGTAATGTATTATGCAAAAAATCTTAAAAAAGTTAAGGCAGTAATTTTAAAATTAAATAGTGAAGACTCGGTTGCAATTTTACGTGCTAAACAAATTTATGATTTACTTTCATTAACTCCACAATTTATATTTATAAAAACCAATTTTTAACTCCAAACTGTCAAATATTCATGAAAGCATTTATATTATATCTACTGTAAGGAAAGCTCTTGTGAAAATTAAAGATAAAAAGTATGTCAGAAAATTTTATGCAGTATTTCAAAGAAACCAGGGATATCAACAGTTTTTAATACAAACGCAATTTTAGAAAGTGGATAGGTTCTAATGATGAGTATGTATGAACTTTTAAAATTTAACTTATAAAAATTAAATTCACTTTCGACATAAACGAAGAAAATAAACATTTGAAAACATAAAAGCTCATATAGTCGTTCATTGTAACAATTTTCAAGAAACTAATGATCTTGGATAAATATTTTACAAAAAATTAAATTGCACAATATTTTAAATATTGTGCTTTTTCTTTATATTATTTTCCTATAAATTGTAATTATTACGCCTTTTTTGGTCTTATCTGCTTATTACAAAGAATGAAAATTAAAAATGAGTCATCACTGTATTAATCACAACTCCAAATAAAATTCATTGTGTTTATTTATATTCAATTACAAATTATGAAAAAAAAAAAAATAATAATAAAAAAAAAATTCCTTATAGAAAAATTACATTCGGGAGAAAATTTTGAATCAACTAAAAATTCACATTTTCAATTATTTATATACAATAAAAAAATATGAAATATGAAAAAATGATGAAATTTTACAAATTTATGAAATTATTAATCACAAATAAATCAAAATACTTTGCTATTATAATATTGACAAATTTACTTCAATCATTTCAAAATAAACTATGTATGAGCATACCTAACAAAATCAGACAATCATTGAAGTCAAAAATTTTACACATTTTGCTACTTAATTTTAAAACATAAAACACAAATATATGTATTTAGAGTCAATCGCATAAATATGTATACAACCCGTATACATTTTTTAAACGTTAGATTTCTGTACTTATTTTTAAAAATATTTGTAAAGTTACATGTTTTCAACTTCACAAAAATATTTCACTGAACATTTTCTTTCAAAAAGTTAATTAACTAATTAATTATTTCAAATCTAAATGTCTGTGTATCATTTCCTCTAATATAACATTAAGAAGAAATTATCCATAAGCATATCTAACAAAATCAAATATATTTTTTCATTATTATCAAAAACCTTGTACAAAGTTATTTTGTGCATATTTATAAAAAAACTTCTAATATCCATCTTCATATCTAACAATATTTAAACGTAAGAAAAATTACAAAAGTTTGTTAAAAACTTCTCAAAATAAATTCATTGGTTTTGAATTTTATAAAAAATACAAAAATATTCCATTCAGCCAGCATTCAGTTTAATATACATATTAAGCGAACATGTATTTTATTACAACATATTAAAGAATACAACGGCTGGGGAAGGTCGCGCACAGAAAAGTGGGCCAGAACATGGACATATTACAATTATTTTATACAATTACAAATTATAAAAGGTAAAAAACCCTCCTTAATGAAAAAATACATTGGGAACAAAAACTAAAACCAACCAAAAATTCACATTTTCTTAAATTTCAATTAGTTTCCTGCTTCGGCGGGGGAAGTACGCGCACAAAAATCTGTCCCAGAACATACACAAATATACTACTTACATTTGTCCCTTCTTCAAATATATGAATTGTTAAACTGAATTAAAACAAGTGAGAATGTTATATTCGGCTTGGCCGAATCTATATACCCACCATCTGCAACTTTTTAAAATTTCACCTTATATGGGAGGTGGGAGGTAAAGTGGGCGGACCAAGCCCATTTTTTATTTCCTTTGGTCCATGAACAATATTTCGCACAAATTTTCGTTAACCTTATAATCGAGATGGGCAGTAAAGTGGGCGGATTACCCCTATTTTTAGTTTGCGAGTATATATCGATTATCGAAATATCTGTACAAAATTTCGTTGTAGTACTTGCTTTTGTTTAAAAGATATCAGAAGTATGAATTGAGGTTACTACGGACATCCTGTGTCGCAAAATGGCTCATATTGAGCAATGAATTTGTTTATTTATTTATTAATTTATTTGTTTGTTTATTTATTTTATTTCTTTGAATTTATTTGTTTGCTAAAATTATTTGTATTTTTTTATTTTGAATTTATTTTGTTTTGTGAGCCACCTTAATGTTTACTTAAATTGTCTTATGTACTTGTTTGTTTATGATTCTTATGTGATGTTGTTGTTCCTTTTTACATTTATTTTACTTTCGTTAAGTTTATACCGTTATTTGAAATGTGTTATATAAATAACAAGTTTAGTGGTCCAAAAGAAAATAATTGTGTTGATTAAATCAGTTCGTAAGAGAAAAGCACTGCGGTAATTAATGTGATTATAATTATTATTATTTTTTTTTTTAATTTGAAGTGTCTTATAATTTGATAGTGTAGTTAAATTCGCATCTTATGAACGACCTCTGCAGCCTACGACTACAAATTTTATTTCGCAATTTTTGAAGCGGACAAGAAGTTAATATTTTCCCCAAGTGATTAATTGGTTCCTCGACTGCCGGAACAAAAAAATATTTGTGAATTTTTTGTTGTCATTGTCTGCCAAACAAATGATTTGAACAATATTGTGATAGTTTATTTGTTTAATGTGATTCCTGCTGCCGGAATAAATTTTTATGAAAATTTTTCATGATCCCTGCCTGTCGGAAAAATATTTTTAGAATATTTTAAATTTAATTTCGTTCGTTTTTATGAATTTTTTGCGACTTAATATAGGGAAATATATTTTTTTATTTTTCTTTTAAATTTGAATGCCACTTCTTAAATATTTAAGTGGTTACTTTTGTGAAATTTTGTGTGCTCTATAGAAATATTTTATTTTTATGTGGTTCATAATGCAACGATCACCGTTACGTAAATGTCCTCGCTTGCAGTCAGCAATGGGCCAAAGTGCGTCTGAACAAACGACTTCTTCTTTCGCTGGAGTTTATTGCCTGCCAGTTCTCCTGCAGTCGGAAAAATTTTGCCGGGACAGTTACTCCCTCTGTCACAAAAAAGGTAAGTACTGTCACTTATACATCGCCACGGCGGCTTGTCTTCTTGGATAAAATCTTTTCCTTGATGTATAGCTCAAACGTGGTAGAAAAAAAAAATCCTGTCATGTTACACTCTAGGATAACTTCGGTCCTAGAGAGCGTAACAGTTTGGCAGGTACATAAAGGTGCACCATTGCCTGGACTTGTCTGTGGGTCTATAATGGAAGAAAAGGACCTTCGGGGCCTGACCAGAGACTTAACACAATCTGGTACCACGGGAGCCAGTAGCCCCTGGTGCGGCAACATCGATTCGGTGTTGTCGCACTGGACTGGCTGTTGGAGAGGCCCTTCGGGGAGTCACGTGGTGGCTGTGGTTTAAACCTAAATCGCAGGAAGGGGTTTATAGTCCCGATGTGGTGTTGCATAGCAACACGAGTCGCCAATAGTGCGGCAGGAGGTTAGATAGCTCCAACTCCTAAGCAAGGGGGAGTGGACTTATCCAGACAATGAGTCTCTCGAATTGCCACCTGTGTGTTCTTAACAGGCACATGGGGGCGTTGGTTGGCGCATTGTACTCACCCGGTGGTGAGACCACCGTGGGATGAGGCCGTCATGGCAGGTGCCCATGTTAATCTCGACCACATCTGTCACTTATACAACATAATCGACTCAATCAAATAGCTTTCTGTTGCCGGAGTGCCACCTAGTTCCACTGCTGCCGGAAAAACCTGTGCCACTACAAATTCCGCTTCTACTGTCGGTAAACAACCTAACCTAGAAATTTTGATAGAGAATAGTACAAGCTCTGCTGGAATTAATTTTGAAGGCCTTGAAATCCAAATTAACGTGAATTTGAAGTTCCACAATGTACCAGCTGATAGTATAGAAGGTGTAAGGTCTGCAATAAAACTCGAGCTGTTAAATGTAGTTATGTTAATTTTAGATCTACTGAGTTTCTTGAGCCATTTTATGATAACGACAAAATTGTTGATGCGTTAGGTATGGACACACGATATTCGATGAGATGTGTGGAATAATTGGCGCCAAGAGTTAAATAATGCTGTGAATGTTAAAGTGCCGCGATATTATTTTGAAAATGGTGTTTCTTATCGCCTGGAACTATATGTTTTTATCGACGCTAGTGAAGACGTCTTTGTCTTACTGGAGGTCCATAAATGCATAAATGTTGCTGGAAAAATTGGATTTTTCTTTGTAGCTGCAAAAACTAGATCTGCCCCTCTGAAAATTATGAGTATTTCTCGGCTCGAGCTACAAGAAGTTGTTTTAGAAACTCGATTGATGACTACCAGAATGAAGAGCCAGATAGATTTTTTGATGATTGCCGTTGGTTCAAAAGTCCAGAATTTCTGTATGGTAGTGAAGATGAACGGTCTGAAAAGATTAATGAAGCTACAAGTAGTCCAGATAATGATGAACTTCGTCCAAAATTTGCATTACTTGTAAACACCCCTAGTGTTATGGAATTTATCAGATTTACGTCATATTTAAAATTAAAACGTACTGTTGCTTGGATAATACGTTTTATTAAACGATGTCAAAAGATATGTAGCCTAGAAGAATAAAATGTTTTAACTGCTGCCGTGTTAAAATCTGCTGAGTTGCTCCTTTTTCGCCAGACTCTGCTTGATATCTTTGATGCTGAAGTGGAAATAATTAAAAAAATGTTGTCTGCCCAATAGTAGTGAATTGTGTGCCTTGTCTCCATGTATAGATGAAAACCATTACTTGAGAACACGCTCTGCAAAGCTTCCTCACTGAAGCGGAAAATATTGTGAATTTTCGTCCAATAACCCACTTGCCGGTAAGCCATTAGGTTGAGAACTACTAACGCCAATCATTTTCTGCTATGTTGCCCTAATACGATACACAGATTCCTGCCGGAAAAATAGTAGATTTTCCAGTTGTACTAAAAAAGCAGTGGCGCTTTTCCCGTCAGTTACAGGATAATTTTTCGAATCGCTGGATTAAAGAGTATTTGTCCACATTGAGCAGACGTTCCAAATGGTATCAATGAACGAATCCCATAGCCGTGTGTAATTTGGTTATAATTTGTGATCCAGCAACGTCGCGTAGGGATTGGAGTTGAGCCACCCTTAGGTGCGGTGGTACTCTCCGAGCCTTATCCAGACAGACGGACGTCTAGATCGACTCAGAATCTTACCAGGACTCAGAAAATATATACTTTATGGGGTCTTAAATGACATGTTCGTGACAAATGCAAGATGGGGTATACATCTTTTTGATGGCGGAAATACAAATCTATAGAAAGTAGTATTTTATAATAATCTGATCATAAGCAAGTAATTACATACCGGGTTATAAATAAGTAGTTGCCAAACTGCTTCTATGTAATGATATCATTGAAAAGTAATTACGTCCGTAACTACATGCCATTATCAAGTTTTTTCTTGGAATGAATAGAAAAATTAATTTTCTTTTAAGAAAATTATTTTTTTCTTAAAAGAAAAGGCTATTTTTTAGTTTTTTTTTTTAAATATTTCGTACCTAGCAAAAACAGAACTAAAAAAGATGATACGGTCATGATTTTAATATTGTGGTAAGATGTTCTTCATTTATGTTTCTTTTCATTCCTTTTGAAGTACTTCATAGTTTTAGTTTATAAAAATTTTGTTAGTCTTGTTAAAAAAATAAAAAAAATAAAAAATATTTTAAAATTTTGTGAAATTTAAATTTTCTTAGGAATTACTAACCTTTTTACTGCTAAAAATGCTTTTATTTTTCCTTTTTTTAAGTAATTATTAATAACTTCCAAAAAAGTTAAAATTTGTTGGAAATGTTCTTTTTTGAACACTTCGTTTTTTTTTTACTGGTAATTATAATGACACACAGAAATCGAGTCCATAGAAAAATGGAAAAAATAGAAGTCGTCCTACAGTCATGAAATTTAGTACATATGTACATGTAAATTTGTCCGGTAATTTCAAATGTAAAATCAGATTTTTTATATAATTAAAATTTATTCCTATACGGGGAAAATAATTTACGAAAATTTCTACATAAATGAAACAATTAATATTTCTTAAAACTTTTGTATTGTTCATAATTACTAAAGGCTTCAAAAATAATTAACAGAAATCACATATATGTGTTGCCATATATGTGAAATAAATACATTTTCTATTATTTTTATTATTTTATTGAAAATAATTTTAAAAATTTGTACAGTATTTATTATTTTATTTAAATAAGTTTCAGCGTTGAAAAAATACTAAAATGGATACTTTTCAAAATGTAAAATTTGTCAGGAGAAATGAAGACTTTATTGTCAAGTTGATATCGATGTTATAGTGATGACAATGATAACATATTCAAAAAGAGTTAAAACCCAATAATATATTTTTTTTTGTAAGACGGCAAAGCTTAACAAAATTGTATACAATAAAAATATGGGAATCAAATTTCGAAAAACTCTTTGTTTTAATAAGAAATAAAATATTTGTTAAAAAATTACAAAACTTTGTTGTTTCTAAGTTCATATTTTCGCATTTTTAGAGAATATTTTTCATTTTTCACTGCATATTTAATGCGCGTAGAACTCTGTTTTTTGGGCATACTGATATATAATTTGAATATATATAATTTTAATATATATTTAATATATATAACTGCAACTTATATTGTATGCAGTGACAAAAAAAGTTATATTTTATTCCAATTTTACTAAAAATTGGGGCGGAATCGAAAATAAATTTGTAAATTCTAATCGAATTCTAGTAGAGGAAGAGTGTACAATTTTTAGTTTTTGAAGGGGTCCCTCAAAATAAGGTACCTCTGGCATAGACAATTTTTAATTGTCAAATAGTGTTCCTTATCCGATTTGAATTATTTTTACATTTTCTTAAAGCTCTCGATACAGCTTATGAAAGGTATTTATCTCCTATAGTTTTCATGTTATTTGAATTTAAAATTTCAATTATTTCGTGTTCTGGTTAGATTAATGAGACCAAAACTACGATACTATATAGTTTAATATTGCCTATATTCCATACATTATTTTGTTCAATTGGAAAAAATTTTTACAAATCATATATTGATAGAACTGGAACAAGATTTTGTGGGGGCCTCCTTCCAAACTTAAAATTGTACATTTTAATGAAGACAATCAGCCTTATTATGAGTGCCGTAAAGGTATTATGGTTGTCGAAAACAACAAAAATACGACTATGTTAAAAATTCTATTACAATTTTCTTTAATATAAATGTCTTTTTTCATAGCTAAATCTATTGAAAAATGACGTTAAGGTTTTCATGCACGAGAAGAAAAAGAAATATTATTAAATTGATTTAAGCAAAATATAATAAGTATCATTTATAATCAAAATTTAAATATGTTATTGTGTTTAACACGCTTAATTGCATTTTAGTTTAAAATTTAAATTATCAATGCTAAACAATTTGAGAAGATTAGAACAAAATCCAAATTTTCAATTTTAGTGAAAAATCGAACTTTTTAGTGAAAAATCTAATTTTTAGTGGATTTTTTGTAAAAATTTAGATTTTTACGTTGTTTCTGCAAGCTTTGTGATATTTGGATATAGAAAAATTCCTTGTAGAATTTAACTCACGTACCCACTACTCTTTTTCATCTTCAGGAGATGAAAATAAACTAATCTCAACATTTTAATTAATTTTTTATACAATGCAATGTATATTTTTAAGAAATCGTATTAAAAATAATTATAAAAATTACGGTTTCCATATTACAATTATGTCATTTTGTAATTTTTAATCTTTAACAAAAATTGTTGTTGTTTTACATGATACCAAAAAATATTTTTAACGACAACGACTTCGACAATGCTCGTAATACTACAACGACACTCGTAATAAGGGTGAATATATAATATCTACAGCCAAAAACACAAATTTAACCCTCAACTGAACAGGTGTCAACGTTATTTGAAACACTCTCCTTTCTTTATTATGTACAAAGTAAACTTTATTAACTGCTATCATGGACAAAGAAAAAGATACTTAACTCGTTTTAAAAGGTTAAGTTATTCCAACAAAACAAAATTTATTATAGAAATCATTGCTTTGAAATCCAGATAAAAATATTCCAAAATTCCAAATTTTTACCTTTGACCTTCCTGCTTTAAGAGTTAACATTGTTCAAATTCGTTAAAAATTTCTGAATATATTTTGTACAATCTATATATATTGTTATGATATAACAGTCATTCATCTGTATAACAAAAACTTTACTCGCCACAAAAAAATGCCTTTTTGTCGAAATTCGCAAAATTCAAATATAAGTAACGGCGAATTTATAAAAGATATATTTATAAAATGAAATAATAATTATAATATTGTTTTTTTAGAAATATATATTTTTTAGCTTTGTCATTACTTAGGTTTTAACATACCACACTGTTGTAAGGTTAAGGTGGTTAGAAGTTAGTGGTTAAAGAGGACTAGTCGCTAACAACTCCCCTCCGACGCCAGGGCACGCTTCGGGAGCTGCCTGCTCGAAATCGACTCGAGCAGCAGCAAACCCAGTACCTTTTGTGTAAAAAAGAACTGCAGACAAGTTTCGAGGAGCTGCGAACTTTATTTCGAGCTCTGGATCTGTGCCTCCAGCACAAAAGGGCAAGATACATGTGTCCCAAAGGCACATCACACCCGCCAGAAGGGCCTTCTTAAAACGGCGTGCTGCCGATTGTTTTTTGGATCGTCTTGGTAAAAAGCCAGCCGAATTCCTAATCCCAGAGGAATTCGTTTCCCTAAATTGGGTCAAATCTATAATGGGCAAATTGCAGCAAAAACCTCCTCATCCGTTGAAAGATGGGCCTAACGGCAACGATCAGAGGAGGAGGAGGTACAGTTGCAAGGTCAACAGCCCTGAATCAAACGTCCGAAGCCCTATAACCCGATGGACAAATCGTTTAGTGAAGTGGCCAAATGTCATCTCATATGCGCTGTCATCGACAGGAGCGACGTTGATTGCGCACTAACTCCAAACGCAAATTGAGATTTAATGCGTGCACATTCAGTTTTTAAAAGAATTACATACTCCTCAATGACTGTTAACAAGTAAAAATTCCATAGCAACATTAATTTTTGGAAAATAGTATGAGTCGAATTTGGATACCAGATTCTCATATTTTATTGTAACCAAGTTCTCATTGAAAGAGTAGAAAATATCTAAAGCTTCGCCACCAATGTGATGAAGTAAAAAAGCAACTTTTCGTTGATCCGAAGCTTCTCCTAATTTAGATGCTTTGACAAATATTTTGAATTGTGTAAACCACATCTTCCACTCCCTGGACCTATTTGTCACCTTTAGATTGATTTGTGGCAATGTGGACGTAAATAATTGACCACCTGTCTCTTAATATGTATAGTTTCATTGTTGGTATTTTAATTTTTTCACTACTTTAATAATTTTATACTGCCACTTCTGAAACATTTTTAATTTGTTTTTCCTTTAAAAAATTTTGTTTGAAAAATATTTACGACATACAACATAATACAACGGTGCGACAGAGGTTGTAAATACTACAAATGTTTATAGAAATGCAATCGCTATCACGAAATTGTCTGATATTAAAATGTAACTAATATTATGATTCTCTTTGGATGTTTCGAGAAATAGATATCTGTCCCGATGCGGTAGGTTTTTGATACCAGTAATTCTTATCTTTTCTTCATTTATGATTACAACTGTATCCAGATATGGAAGTCTGTAATTGAATTCTATTCTAAATTTAATACTAGGAGGAAAATTATCAAATATCGTCAATGTTTCATCAATTTTAACATCCCTAATAATACAAAATAAGTCGTCAACATATTTAGTCAGACAAGTTTCCCTATCCTCACAATGTCCGTCGCATTTGGTAAAGCAGGTGAATCCATAGGATCTCCTTTATTTTCATATTGAGAATATCGATTGTCCTTAACACAAAATTTTAGAATACGCAAAAATAAGCCCTTCGTCATATTAGTGTATTTCCTTATCCAACTCCACCTTTCTTCGGTTATTTTCACTGACAAATCTACATCAAAATGAAATAAGTTTTTCATTCTTATATATTAAGTTTCTCATCTTATCCTAAATTGCAGAGTTCCTAACATTAAATATCGAATTGTTAGTAACGTTCTTAAGTATTTGGTGAATACAAATAAAAATAAACTATATATTATTCTATATTAAGGCACAAAAAAAGTTTTAGCTAAAAAAAAAAAAATCAAACAAACGTCTTTTTGAAATTATATTGAGGTTTTATAAATGTTTACACAAAAATTTAAATTTAGTTATGGTTTCATTAGAAATAGTATTACAATCGAGAATATAAAATAGTAAAGACGCCTTTTTTATCTTTTTGAGACAGAATATGGAAAAGTTGAATATCTATGTAATGTTGTCTTGAATTGGTGAAAAACTAAATTTATGCCAACAGAAAAAGTCGTGATATTTTAGTCATATTAAGAAAATATTCAGATTGTCACACTTAATAAAATAACGTCGCAGCTATATAAAAATTTTGCTTTATGGATTTAAAGACTACATTTTTAACGATACTATTTTTAAATCATAAAAGTATTTAACCCTAAAGAGGCCCGATATTTTAGTCAGAATAACATAACTGATTTATAAAATAATTTTCTAATTTTATTCACGCAGCACTTATTCACTCCTCGATAAAAAGACTGACTAAATTCTAAATTATCTAATATTCGTGCTTAAAATTACATGATTTTTATTAGCAATTGATTCAAAGATAAATTTGTATCAATTTGTAAGACGAAAATATTAGAAAATCGGATCTGAAAAACGTATAATATGTGACAGTAAAAAGAAAATTTCACTAATGGCAAGTTATGTAAAAATTCTAATGGATGCAAGAAAACAAAATATGTCATCTAATTTACCAAAATATGCTCCAGAATTAGGATTTTGTATGAAAATATGACAAAATATGCTGCTAAGCCCTAAATATGCAAAATTATGTAACAAATAGATGCCAAAATTCATGAAATTGTCTAAAATCGATAAATATGTAACAATTTGGTTCATTTGAAGCATATGATATGATTTGAAACAATATGATTTTGCGTATTTTTGGTTGACCTAGTAAGAAAAATATCGTCCAAAACTATGAATTTTGTAAAGCATATTTCTGAATTATATTCTTCTTCTATTTGAATTTGAAATAAAGAAGGATTGACAACAATTTATTTTTAAAAATTCATAAACCTAACTTTTTAGAAAAAATTTTAAATTTTTCGAAAAAAAAACTGTAACTTTTTTCAGCTGCACCTGCCAATACATACAATTTTTTTAAAATAGATCAAGAAAGCAACAAAAAAATATTAATATAACTTATCAGTCGCAGCAACACTCATTCTTTTTATTGTTGTTACAACAACAAAACAATGGCTGTCGCTGCGACATGTCGCCTAGTGTGAACCTGGATTTAGTTCATAATCTGCGACAACAATCTGTGTGCAATACTATGAAACAAGTGCTAAATAAGAAGAACATTAGATCGACTCTGAGTGCTGCCATAAAGCAAAAAAATTAAGTAAAAAAGTATAAAAGACGTTCTAAATAAAAATAAAAATTTAATAATAATAATAGTAATAATAATAATAATAATAATAATAATAATAATAATAGTAATAATAATAATAATAATAATAATAATAATAATAATAATAATGAATGGAAATTGTCCAAAAAGGTTCTCTTCCCCTTCAGTACAAGATTTGTTTCAAACACTTTTTTTAATAAATTGCAATATTATTTTTATTAAAAAAAAAACTGAATTTGTTTCAATTAAATTTTTACAAAATATTTGTTTGAATTTACAATTTTAGTGAAAGGTCCCAATTCAAACAAAAAACATTGTAAATTTCTTGATTGTATCAGAAATTTATTTTTTTTGTGCTAAGACTACGCCATATTTTTTTTTTTTTTTTGACATCGAAGAAGTTTTACATGAAATTTAAGAGGAATAATACTTATATATGCTGTGTTCGGACACTATTTTTTATACAGATGGGTTCACTGCCGCTACGACAGCCCTCAACCTACCTAAATTATTAAACTCTAGGCAGTACTAATTTTTATTTTTAGTACTTTTTGTTATTATTAATTTTTTGACAAATTAATTTTAATTCATATTAATTTGTATAGGCATGTTGACGACAGTCGTCAAGATTTTCTTATGTGTCGACGACGCGTATGTCGATGCTGGAAAACATGTCCAACTGGGTTAATTTGATAAACTTATGTTATTACATATTACTTTTTTAAATTTTGTGCGCATATATTGTCTGGTTAACCTGCGCCTTACATATATATATATATTCTAAAGCAAAGACAGCTTTTACGGTTCCTATTCGGCCCTTGTACCAATTTACAAGAATGCCGTTTGGCCTATGCAATGCACCGCAAACGTTGTGCCGACTGATGGACAGGGTTATTCCGTTTAATTTTAAATCACGAGTTTTTGTATATTTAGACGACTTACTGATAGTATCACAAACATTTGACGAACACTTGACACATTTGTTGGAGGTAGCATCACAGCTTCGAAAGGCAGGACTTACTATTAATGTTAAAAAAAGTAGTTTTGCGTTAAGCAAAGTAAAATATTTAGGATACGTAGTAGGCAACGGGACGCTGCAAGTTGACGACGAAAAAGTTAAAGCCATACGAGACTTTCCGGAACCTAAATCAATTAAACACTTACGACGTTTTTTAGGAATGACAGGATGGTACCGACGTTTTATACATAACTATTCGGACTTGACTTTTCCTTTGACCAAGTTATTAAGTAAGAAAAAGACATTTACTTGGACTGACGAAACACAAAAAGCATTTGACGAACTTAAGAATAGATTGACAACGGCACCGTTACTAATACACCCAAATTACGAGAAAAGTTTTATTGTACAATGTGATGCTAGTACCTTTGGGGTAGGTGCAGTTTTAGCACAAAAGGATGATGACAAAACAGAGAGACCAATTGCCCTTATGTCGCAGAAATTAAATAAAGCTCAGAGAAATTACACGATAACTTAACTGGAATGTCTCGCCGTAGTATTAGCCTTTAAAAAATTTCGTCCGTACATAGAAGGGCATGAGTTCAGAGTTGTAACTGACCATGCAAGTTTGAAGTGGTTAATGGGTCAAAAGGACCTTTCTGGACGCTTGGTCAGATGGTCACTAAAACTTCAAGGTTTTAATTATAAAATTGAGCACCGTAGTGGAAGACAAAATATTGTCCCGGACACATTGTCACGAGCACACGAGGGTGAAGATTTTGTGGAGGCCATTGAATTAGAAACACTCCCAGCGATAGATTCCAAAGCATTTGATTCTGAAGAGTATTGCAAACTTCGAGAAGACTTTAAAAATTCTTCGTTACCAGATTTTGAAATCATTGGAAAATATATTTATAAACGGACAGAATTTTCTTCAGGTAATTCGGACGAATCAAATTCGTGGAAGTTATTTGTTCCAATTGAACTACGGAAGGACGTGAATTAGTAAGACTCTGGAAAAAATTAGACGATACTTTTATTGGCCAAAACTTTTTACGGACGTTAAGGATTATATTTTAAATTGTGACCTATGTAAAACATCTAAAACGCCTACATCTACTTTAAGACCACCTCTTGGTCAAATGGTAAAGACAGAGCGACCTTTTCAAAGAATATATATCGACTTAATAGGACCTTTACCTCGGACAAAGAACGGCAATACAAACATTTTGATTATTTTGGACCATTTTTCAAAATTTACATTTTTAGAACCATTAAGGAAACCAAATTCGAAATTAATTATTCAATATCTGAGGACCAACATTTTTGATTGTTACGGAGTGCCAGAAGTTATTGTTTCAGATAATGGAACGCAATTTAAAAGTAAGGATTTTCAGAAATTTTTAAATGGTTATGGTATCCAACACATGTTTACGGCAGTATATAGTCCCCAAGCCAACGCAAGTGAGCGTGTAAATAGATCAATAAACGAGGCTCTTAGATCATACGTAAGGAATGATCAGAGAAGCTGGGATATATACTTAAGTAGTATAAATTGTGCACTTCGTAACAACATTCACCAGACAATAAGTAAATCTCCGTATCAAATCGTTTTTGGACAGAGCATGATAAAACATGGAAAAGACTATAAACTTTTGGAAAAACTAAACCTTTTGGCAGAAACGGACCTTCAAATTGAACGACAAGACGAGTTTGCGTTAATTCGAGATTCTATTAGGGCTTCCATAAAGAAAGCCTATGATAAGAATGCGCGTTTATATAATTTACGGACACGACCTAAAGAATATTCGGTTGGACAGAACGTTATAAGACGAAATTTCAAATAAAGTTCCAAAATTGACTACTATAATTCTAAATTAGCACCCGTTGGCATAAAAGCTAAAGTCATTCGAAAAATCGGACAGGTAAATTACGAATTGCAAGACTTGGACAGCGACAATGTTGGCATATATCATGCCAAGGACATTCGGACTTGACAAAATATAACAAAGTTTAGAAATTTCGAAGAATGCTTTTGATTCATGTGGTTTACAACTAATTCGTTGTCCTTTACAGAACCAGTTGTCGGTTTAGGAATCCTCAAGCTGTTTCTGTTTTGTGAGGACATGCTTTTATATAAATTTCCAATAGTATGAAAATACTTGATTGATATTCAAAATAAAAATCAATATGAAAAAAAAAGATATAAAGTAGGTTTTGTAAAATAAGTTGGGAGAAAAAGAAATTTTTTTTTTTGGATTAGATTTTTTAATAGAATTGTGGAATGTTCACAAATTTTCATTGAATTTTTTTTTAAATTTAAATATTAAAATACAATTGGAATTTTGAGGGAAATTGAACACCTTATTGAAGAAAATCAATTCATTTATATTTGTGCTGCAGACGATGAATTTCATTTGATATAAAACTGGAAGCATCCGTAAATCTCAAACACAGAAAACTTGCCAGAATATTTGTTAATGCAAGAGTCAATAACAGCAGTAAATTTTACAAAATTTGTATCCAAAATTCATCTGTTTTGTCTTAATAGTTTTTAAGACAAATTAAATTAAATAATTTATAATTTAAAAAAATAATGGACACGGTGAAAAGAAAGAGTACGAATAAAAACGACCGATGGCTTGATGGTATACTTTGCAAGTAGCTATTCTTTTATTTTTTTGTTTTAAAAAAGCCTACTTTTTTAAGTATATAAGGTTTCAGCAAACCCCGTTACTTTTAACATTATAAGCAACAGGGTTTCCTACTATAACTTAAATCTAAACTAAGGTACATACTCTAAGGTAAGTATTATAAAAATTCAAATTATATATTATTATTACTATAATTAAAAAAAAAAAAAAAAAAAATAAAAACAACAAAATAAAATTTAAATTCAAATTTTTAAATAAAAAATATAAAAATAAAAGTGGCCAAACATTCCGGCCCCAGTGAAGGACTGAAGTCTTCACTCAACAGGTAGTGGAGCCAGTTTGTGGATTGGAAGTCTAAATACGCCTCTTGTGGTCTTGACCTCCGCCACCCTGACCTTGCCGTCATCGCCTTCGACGACGCTGACGACTCTCCCGGTCAGCCAATTCTGCGGCGGGTAATTGTCTTCGTGGATTATTACCACTTGACCGACTCTGAGGTTGGGCTTGGCCTCGTGCCATTTGGCTTTGCCCTGAAGACCCAGGATGTAGTCTCGAGACCAGGCCTGCCAGAATGTCTGCTTGAGACCGCAAAGCAGACGCCAACGCTTCCATAACTTCGACTCTTTGCCTCTCACGTCTTCTGCGGATTCTGGCGGCAGCGAACGCTGACCCCCTCCTAACAACAGGTGCGCTGGAGTTAGCGCTTCCCCGTCGTTCGGGTCTGGAGACAGCGGTGCTAGCGGACGGCTGTTGAGCACCGCCTCTACTTCTGCGAGCATGGTTGCCATTTCTTCTTGGGTTAGCGACGCGTTGCCTACGACTCGCAGAAGTAGGAACTTCGCCTGCTTGACTGCGGCTTCCCAAAGTCCACCGAAGTGGGGCGCCCGGGGTGGAATGAAGCTGAACCTCACCCCGGATGACGCTGTGTACGACTCTACGACCTTGCGACTCCTGTCGAACGCTTCCTGAAGTTCTTTCAAGACTCGGCTGGCTCCGACGAAATTCGTCGCGTTGTCGCAAAACACCGTCTGTGGAAGTCCTCTCCTGGCAGCGAACCTTTTAAAAGAAAGAAGAAAGGAATCAGTAGATAGATCCGTTACTAATTCTAAATGTACCGCCTTAGAAGTGAAACACACGAAAACCGCTATATACATTTTTAATGGGGGTCTACCACGAATTCTTAACGAAACGTTAACGGGACCACAAAAGTCTACACCGACAGTTAAAAACGGTCGTGTAGCTCTCACTCTATTAGTGGGCAAATTTCCCATTATTTGGGACATAAGTTTAGGTTTATAGCGGAAGCACACTTGCGAACTATTTTGCTGCACTCTTCTTTCGCATTAATGAGCCAAATGTTCTCTCGCGAAAGAGCTATTAAAGCTTTTGTACCAGCATGACAATTATCAAGATGAAGATTCCGCAAATATAGTGTGACAAAGCTGTTTCTTTTCGGTAATAAAAGTGGGAATTTGGTATTATAGTCCAAATTTGCATTTAACAATCTCCCACCTACCCTTATTAGTGAAAATGATCTACTTTCTTCGATAAACGAATGAATAAATGGCGTTAATTTTTGTATATTTGATGGTAAGACTTGAGATTTTTGCATTTTAGCTATCTCCTCAGAAAAGTTATACTTCTGGACAGTCTCTACAAGTCGATAAAATGACCATTTAAATTCCTTGGCTGTAGGTATAGAAGTTTTCTCAATTTTTCGCTTTTTCAGAATGTCAACAAATCTAAATACGAAATCAGTTACTCGTAGTAACTTCTTATATGAAGAATATTTTTCTATCAGATCGAGCAAACATTTTTGCTGACCCTCTACTGCCAGAACAACATTAGTTTTCTTCTTTTCTAGTGTTTGTTGGTTCTCCGTTAACTCAAAATGTTCGTTAACAGGCCATTTCGAACTATCGCTTAACAAAAACGAAGGTAATTCAAATCAAATAGAATTTTTTAATTCACTGACATCACATCCTCTTGATACAATGTCAGCTGGATTTTGTCTAGTTGGCACATGACGCCATATAGCTCAATACTCTTGTATCTCAGCAACTCGATTAGAAACGAAAGTTGCGAGTGAGGATGGATGAGTTTTTATCCAATGCAAAGTAATTTCTGAATCTGTCCAGAAATTAACACTCGATTTCAAAACTTATCATAACCTTAATTCGAATCCACAACTTAGCTAGCAGGTGTGCAGCGCATAACTCAAGTCTCGGAAGAGATTTAGTCTTAAGTGGAGCAACTTTAGATTTAGCTGTAAGTAGCCTTGAAACAATTTTATTTGAATCAGAACATCTAACATAAATGCAACAACCATACGCTCGAATAGAAGCATCAGCAAATCCATGAATTTGGATTTTTGCTGTCGAAGTTGTTTGGACGAATCTTGGGATTGTAATTGAATCAATTTCCATTAAATTAGATTTGAAATTTTCCCATGACGTATTTAGTCTCATAGGAATTGATTCATCCCAGTCAAGTTTTTGTATCCAAAGCTCTTGTAGTAACATTTTAGCTTTTGTAACTATTGGGCATAAAAGTCCGAGAGGATCAAACAAACGCGACGAAACTGATAAAATGTTTCTTTTAGTCGCTTTCAAATTTTGAAAATTGTCTTCCAAATGAAACTTAAATAAATCATTCTTCGGAACCCAATGTATACCAAGAGCTTTAGCTGAATCGGAATCACTATGGAGTAATTTTTCATTTTCTAATGAACTTATAAAGTCAGGATTTTTTAAATTTTCAGATGGATTCTGCCTCCAAAGGATTAATTGATAATTTCTATCATTTTCGCCAATTAAAACTTGACGATACATCTTTTCAATATCGGCAGTGATTGCATATTTATGTAATCGAAAACGGATCAATGTCGAATATAATTCCTCTTGTATTGTAGGACCAACCATTAACAAATCGTTAAGTGATACCTGTGAAGAAGTTCGACAAGAAGCATCAAAAACTACTCGAAGTTTCGTAGTTGTACTCTGAGGTCGCAAAACACATTGGTGTGGAATAAAATAGTGAGGAACATCTGGTATATTATCCAATATTGTCATATGACCTAAGTCAAAATACTCCTTCATGAAATCATGATACATTTCTTTCATCACATTATCTTTGGAAATTTTTCGTTCCAGTGACAGAAATCGTCTTTTAGCGGTTTCGAAAGATGAACCTAAAGCTTTTGTATCAGATTTGAAAGGCAAAGAGACTTCAAATCGTCCTGACGTTAAACGCCGTAATGAATTTCTAAAGATATCCTCACATTTTTGCTGTTCCTCAGAATATATTTTTGTTGATTCTTTCGGAATTTCTTCCAATTCCCAGAATTTTCTAACAATTGAATCTATATTGCTCTCGTTTTCTATTGAAGTACTTAAATGACAAACTTGTGTGTTATTCGAGCCCTTTGATTGATTGTACTTTCCAGTAACAATCCAACCAAGTGAAGTTTTCTGTAAAATAGGGAGGCTCGGACTAGACTTTATTTGTCCTACACAAATTAAATCAAAAAATACTTCTGCACCTATAAGTAAATCTATTTTCTGAGGTTTATGAAAGCTAGGATCAGCTAATTCTATATTTTCAGGAACTTTAAAGCTAGTTGTACTTATCATCTTATCAGGTTGTAAATTCGTTATAGAACTCAATACCCAAAACTTCGAAGTAAAGTGAGTAGAGTTTACCCTCGACGTGACAGTTAAATTTACACAAGATTTCGAAAATGAATGTGTTTGACTAATACCATTTAAACTCAATCTGCCTCCTTCTCTTTTTAATCGTAGTAGCTGTGCAAGTTCCTCAGTTATCAAGTTAGGTTGAGAACCGGAATCTAAAAGAGCTCTAGCAAATATAAAATCACCAAAACTATTTCTTACTTTGACTACAGCCGTCGCTAAAATAATTCTTTCATCCGAAGATGAATAATTCACGGAAGCATGAGAAATTGACGGCTGTTCAGAGTAGCTGCCCAATTGATTATTATTGTTGCTAGAACTTGTATTGTATCTGTGTAGTAGTGAATTGTGAGATCCACTACAAATTCTGCACTTAGATGATGTACATCTGGCTACTGTATGACCCTTTTCCAAACAATTTATACATGCTGGCACAGATTTTATAAAATCAAATCTTTGAATTACAGGCTCAGCAGTAAAAGAAGGGCAATTATTAATTACATGTTGATTTGATTTACAAAACAAACATTTATCAGCAGATTGTTTAGATTTTGTTACATTTAATGATGTTTTATTATTTCTCTTAGTAGAGTTATTTTCAGCTTTATTCTTATTAAACCTCGGCCTTGAACTTGAAGACTCATCAGCAGCAATATGCTGATATCGTTTGTTCAAAGCGGCTTCGCAGTCAGACCATAGTGGCAGCTTTTCGAAGTCTAGCTGTTCTTCCCATTTGGATTTTGTGACTGGATCTACCTTTGACATCACTAAATGTATTAAAATAGCATTTGTTATTTTCTTATCGTCGCCTATAGATAAAAGCGAATCATATATTGCTGAAACAGTATCAATCATGCTTCGCAAAGCAGAAGCCGAAGGTTTTGTGATCTCTGGAAGATCAAAAAGTTTGGCGATATTATCAAAAAATATCAAGCACTCATTATCATATACCTTCTTTAAACTGGCTAATGCTTTGGGGTAATTATCTTCTGAAATCTGAAAAGCTTTGACTGTACCCAAAGCTTCGTCGGACAAGCATGATATCAAATGATTAAATTTTTCTATGTCTGTCAACGTCGGATCATTGTGGACCAAGTTCTCAAATAAGCTCATAAAATTTTTATAATCGGAATATTTTCCGCTAAATTTAGGGAGCTTCATATTTGGGAGCCTTGACTGATGTGACTGAACACTAAAAGATGTTTCAGGCACACTTGTTTTTCTATTTTTAGCCAAAAGACTCAAAAACAACGATTTTGTGGTCACAAAAATATCTTCAAGCTCAGCTCTATCATCATTATCGGGATCTAAATTATCCACTTCTGACTGAAGCTTCATTGCTTGCTCAATATAATTTGTAAAAATGTCCAACCGACATTCTAATTCAATTGGATTAAATGAAATCGTTTTTTCCCGAATGGATTGACGAATTCGCACAATATTTTGTACAACTTTAGCTTTTTTTGTTAATAATTTCTCCAAATTTTCCGATTTGGAAGGAGAATCTTGGCGTCTTTTACCAGTCATTATTGATTATCAAAAATAAATTCCTCAAAGCAAATTTAAACAAAACCAAATTAATTTATTGGTAAAATATATTTAATACCTTTCTGCTTTGGTATTAAGAATTATTAAAAAAAATATATATATATTTAATTCCAACTTCAAAGTTATTCTCTCGTCGGTTACACAATATTCGGATATTTCCTTGAATTATTTCCTTATCGAAATTTATCGTTACAGTTCAATTTATTCCAATTAAAAATAATTTATTTAATTTTCCGAAAAAATCCACTTTAATCAGCCTTTGGTAAAATAAAATATATTTAATATTTTATATTTACCAAGAAAAAATCGATTTATTATTATTATTATTTATTAAAATTTCATACAAATTGTATTTAAAATTATTATTTAAAGTATGAACACACTAACTTTTTAATATTTTATAATTATATGCAATAAATAATTTTTCGATGCTAGTGTGAACGTACTTTCAACTTGATATTTTTAATTTGTATGAAAATACACTTTTCGATGCTAGTGTAAATGTAATACACTGTTAACAGCTGATGTTAATAAATTAATGTAAGTGGTATAGGAACAAGTGGAATTGAACTAAATAAGTTGATGAACAACGAATAAAAGAATAAAGCACAAAAGAAAATAGTGATAAATAATAATTTAATTATTTTATAAAAAAGTAAAAATTAGCACTCGCGAATATTATGTATTTATTTTAAATAGATTATAAAATAATTTTCTTTTTTTCTTTAGCAAACTATTGCAATACCGACGGCAAAACAAGATATAATTTATTAAATTGTTTCTCGATATAAATGAGATTTTATACGTGTGCGTGTGTGCGTGTTTATTTATTATAAACAAAAGAGCTAACACTCGCGATCGTTTCACTTTTAAGGGTGGTTTTTTGTTTATATAAAATATTAAACAAATAAAATATTTCAAAGAGAAGTGTAAAGAATATTTTTTGTGTACGACTTGCAAAGAGTGATAAATTTTTGAGTAATTTACAAAAATCTCTTAAATTTGATTAAATTACAAATTTGAGGTTTTTACACAAATATTTTTTACACTTGTTACCTCTGATTCGGAATCGGAATTACTCCCCTGGTTATTCTCAGCTCTACAAATGATACAGCGGCAACGACGGGGCATCTGGACAATAGCAACAATGGATGATGGCAGCAACGATGTTGATGATCTGTTGTTGTTGTTGATGTTTATGTTTTTAATTGTTTTATATAGTTTGTTTTATTGTTTTGTTTGTGATTATTTGTATGTGCTTTGTTAGTGTTTGTTTTTGTTAACCACAATAATTTTTTAACACAATTCACTTTTTGTTTTTTATTTTTGATTTAAATAAAATGATTTTTTTTAAAGCACTTTTTTTTATTATATATTGTAATCACTTTTCACTATTAATTGTTCTTTTCACAGTCCCTGCTCGGGCGCCAAAATGTTTTGTCTTAATAGTTTTTAAGACAAATTAAATTAAATAATTTATAATTTAAAAAAAAATGGACACGGTGAAAAGAAAGAGTACGAATAAAAACGACCGATGGCTTGATGGTATACTTTGCAAGTAGCTATTCTTTTATTTTTTTGTTTTAAAAAATCCTACTTTTTTAAGTATATAAGGTTTCAGCAAACCCCGTTACTTTTAACATTATAAGCAACAGGGTTTCCTACTATAACTTAAATCTAAACTAAGGTACATACTCTAAGGTAAGTATTATAAAAATTCAAATTATATATTATTATTACTATAATTAAAAAATAAAAACAACAAAATAAAATTTAAATTCAAATTTTTAAATAAAAAATATAAAAATAAAAGTGGCCAAACATCATCCAAAATATTTAAGTGTGTCAAGATAAGTTTTTCGAAACCAAACCTGAAAAGAACTTTCATCAATCTCAAATATAATACATAAACTACAACTTTTGTTTCCTGATAGTTCCTGATTTTTCCTGTTATTACTGTTATTACCAGATAATTATTTGACGTTACCTGCTAACCTTATAATTGTTATTTCTTAAAGACTATAAAATTAAATATTAACAATAATATATATAAAATATCACCACTATTCACTTACTTAAATTTAATCTAAACATATATTCATCATACTAACATAAAATCACATACACTTACAAACATAATAACACATTTAAAATGAATATATAAAAACACACAATAACAAAAATTTTAAATTTTAACATAAAATATAAAAATAACTAAAATCTATAAAAAAATAAAAAAAAAAATCCGAAATCAACATCCGAATCTTCAAGCTCCTTTGACAACAGGCCTGCGGTCGTCGGAACGAGAAATTTTGGTGAGTGAAGTATTTTATTATAAATATATATATAAATATATATATATATATATATATATATATAAAAGATTTGTATATAATAATGTTTTAAATTTTAAATTTTACACTCTAAACCCCGCATTTTCATACATTCAACACAACTTGCAATTATTAATTTTTTTTCTTGTTTGTTAATTTTGTTTTATGGTCAAACATCATGTTTTATGGACAAATACAATAAAAACAAAGATAAAGAAAAAAAAACAAATTATGTAAAGGGAATGTTATCGAAAGAAAACTAGGTGTTATTTGTCTATTCTATACCCGCCCATGACCTATAACTATTCATTCAACTATCTTCTGAATAGCCCACTAAATACTAACTTTTGGTTTCTAAATGTTTCGTGAAATGATTAAAATTTGATTCAAAGTTGCATAATTGCAATAAACAAATTTATTTAACAAATATTATATGTGGTAATTGTTCTCAAGAATAACATTTAGTCAAAATTAAATGAAATGTGTTTGACCATAAAACAAAATTAACAAACAAGAAAAAAAAAATTAATAATTGCAAGTTGTGTTGAATGTATGAAAATGCGGAGTGTAGAGTGTAAAATTTAAAACATTATTATATACAAATCTTTTATATATATATATATTTACATATATATTTATAATAAAATACTTCACTCATTATTATGTTTGTAAGTGTATGTGATTTTATGTTAGTATGATGAATATATGTTTAGATTAAATTTAAGTAAGTGAATAGTGGTGATATTTTATATATATTATTGTTAATATTTAATTTTATAGTCTTTAAGAAATAACAATTATAAGGTTAGCAGGTAACGTCAAATAATTATCTGGTAATAACAGTAATAACAGGAAAAATCAGGAACTATCAGGAAACAAAAGTTGTAGTTTATGTATTATATTTGAGATTGATGAGAGGAAAGTTCTTTTCAGGTTTGGTTTCGAAAAATTTATCTTGACACACTTAAATATTTTGGATGAATTTTGGATACAAATTTTGTAAAATTTACTGCTGTTATTGACTCTTGCATTAACAAATATTCTGGCAAGTTTTCTGTGTTTGAGATCTACGGATGCTTCCAGTTTTATATCAAATGAAATTCATCGTCTGCAGCACAAATATAAATGAATTGATTTTCTTCAATAAGGTGTTCAATTTCCCTCAAAATTCTAATTGTATTTTAATATTTAAATTTAAAAAAAATTCAATGAAATTTTGTGAACCTTCCACAATTCTATTAAAAAATCTAATCCAAAAAAAAAAAAATTCTTTTTCTCCCAACTTATTTTACAAAACCTACTTTATATCTTTTTTTTTTCATATTGATTTTTATTTTGAATATCAGTCAAGTATTTTCATACTATTGGAAATTTATATAAAAGCATGTCCTCACAATATATATATATATGTATATATATATATATTCTCCCTTCTTAAAAATTTTTTAATTATATAAATAAAAAAATAAATTAATTCTAAATTTATATACTACACTATATATGTACTTTAGCCCAGAAAAAAATTACTTCTTAGAACTCTTTAAAAAGCTTTAAAAGAAGTGCAACAAATTAAAAAAAAAAAAATTAAAAATGATATATATATATATAGGTGTATTAAATTGTTCTCTTAAGGCACACA
This sequence comes from Protocalliphora azurea, assembly GCA_932274085.1. Classification (NCBI taxonomy): domain Eukaryota; kingdom Metazoa; phylum Arthropoda; class Insecta; order Diptera; family Calliphoridae; genus Protocalliphora; species Protocalliphora azurea. The sequence goes on from OW026520.1 coordinate 74,917,679, forward strand.
TTTGAATAATTAACATGTTATTTATTTAAAAGATATATAATTTTTAGCAATTATAATATTAAATGTCGAGAATTAATTTCCTAACTCTTGAGCAAAAATAAGGATAGATGCTACGTGGTCTAATTGACAATTAGTCGATGAAGGGTAATTTTTTATAAATTTTGGCCCATTTAAAGTTTCTTTTGTACTTTGTATTTTAAACTGAGTTTTACTTTACTCAAGAATAAACGTTTGAATTGTTTAGACGTGTAGTCTTTTGAGGTTATAGAAGACCAAAATGGACTGCGTTCCAACAGGTTTTGGGCCCAGTGGCATTAAAAATTTATTAGTTGCAAATCAAAAATATTAATTGAGTTGAATTTAATATGTATACCAAAGTTGAATGATAAGACTTATGATTCTTGGAGTCTTCAGCTGAAAAGTGTGCACATCCACCAAGATTTATTGTCAGTTGTGACAGGAAGTTTGACAAAGCCTGAGCGGCACAAATGGTGCTGAAGTAGTAGAATGGATTGCAAAATATGAGAAGGCAACAGCTACAATAACATTGTGTTCAACCACAATGCAAATAGCTCACATAAAAATTTGTAAAACGTCTAGTGATATTTGGAGACCACTAAACGACCTGTACATAAGATACCCAATTATGTTATTCGCTAAACTACCAAAATCGTCTTTATGGCGCGAGAGAATAAAGAGAAGAAACGCAATCAACGAAACAGTTTCTATGTCAAATGAGAGTGCACTGCGACAGAACGCATTTGTGTTGCGATCGCAACATGCTCGACAAGTTTGAAAAACATAAGGAAGAAATTATACTTGCTAGTAATAACAGAATACAAACCGAAGAAAAATGGCAAGTTTACATAAAAGAGTTTGACATAACATTGAAGGAGGTTTTATATATTTCGTGCTTAAAATGTATTTTTATTTCGGTTGGTAAAACTGTAAGTAATGGTTGTACTGTAACTTTCTACGACATAGAATCTGTAATAAGAAAATGAGGTGAGGTTTGAGCTAAAAGACTTGGCGGTTTATTTTATGTGGTGAAAATAATGTTTCTTTTCATATCAAACTACTGAGGAGGCAATGAAATATAATAAACGTTTTGGTAACATGAACTTTATCAACTTGCGACAACTAAAGCTAAGTTCAGATTACGTAAATTTTTGATACGAAATATTTCATCGTGATTTCCCGCCATTTTTTGCAACTAAATACAGAATTAATTTTTTTCAAATTACGCGCATTTATTTGATAGCTTTTTGTTTGAGGAAACAGCTATGAAATATCGTAAAATACGTGAAGGGGAAAATATATTTAAAGCATGTTCAGATTAAACGCAAATTATTTACCCAAAATTATTTGATTAAAGACACAACTACCATAAATTTATTTGACATCAATTATTAAATGAATTTATAGAAATATCTTATTTTTTTATTTTGTTTTTATAAATTTATAAAAATTTTCAGAGAGAATTTAGTAATATGTGCATGCAAAGAAAAATTTTGTAGCGTTTTTAATATAAAGCTAAAATGATATTTGTTTTAAACGCAAATATTGAAAAATTACAAAGTAAAATATTTAGATAATAACAGAACTTCTAAAGGAGCGTTTGATACCTACCTGAAAAAATGGAATTTTTAGGTAGTTGACCCTTCCCTATACTCTCCAACAAAAGGGTGTTGCGGAAAGATTCAACAGCGGAGTAGATGCATGCTGGTTGATGGTGGCGTTACTGAAAGTGAAGCAACAAATACGGCTGCGTGTGATATCGCTGCCCCATGAGAGCATTAGGTGACGTAACGCCGCATGAAATTTATTTTGGACGTAAAGCAGTAGTTAAAAAAAACGTTTGGGCCAATTACTATTGTTCTGGGCAAGAAACAGCATAACAAGTTTAGACCGAAGGGAAAAAAATATATTATGGTCGGGTATTCAGATTCAGCAAAGGCAGTATATGAGAAGGCCACCGGTAAAGTAATTTATTTCAAACCAAAAGAATTTGTTGAGATCGAATTTATTGAGATCGAACAAGAAAAGAGTCGAACAACAAAATGAAGAATATTGAAATGAATATTCAGGGTGCAGTCGACTATTAATCAACTGATGATTTTTGTAGTTTTGAAGAAGTTTCAGAAAAAAAAGAGACCTGGAAGGCTAAAAAATAGTCGTCCGGGTGCACCAGGTACACCTAGAAAAATATACAACACCTTTAATTTAATTTGATCTGAAAATATTAACGTTCCCGAGGCCGTAAATGAAACTCTATGGAGTAAATATTCGAGTTTTTGGTGGAATGCGGAGAGTGAATATATTGTTCTTTTGAAAAATTAAACATGGGAACTGGTTGAGCTTTTTCCTGATCAAAATGCAATCGGTTGTCTACTTTATTTTCGTCCTCACAATATATATTAAAATCTTACAAACTAAAAATTAAAAACTGTTCAATCTCTATCGAGATCATTGGTTCTTCCATGGTCCTACTACTAACGCGGAGGAAAGTCGACTCTGCGAAGCCTTGTATCTGTTTGGACTTCAGCAATAAGTCTTGCGAATGGGTTGGGGTGAGTACTTTTTTCTCCGGTTCGAGGAGCAATAAAAAAAATAAAACAACTGATGTGAAGTTTGATCAATAATTTATTGTTTATTTATTTTCTACCTTCTTAAATACTATTATTTTGCTTATTGCTACATTTTGGAAATAAATTTAATATAAATTCTTGCATAATAATTCTTAGGAAATTTGTCTGGTGCATTTTGCACTTGGACAAAGTATAACAATTCTTTGGAAAAAATATATAATTAATAAATATATTGGTATTAATAAAGTTATTAAAGTTCATTGGAATTAATGTGCATAATGTGCATTTTGTTAATTGTTGTATTTTTGTTAGCGGAAATGCACTTGAACAAATTGTAACAAAATATAATTAAGTTATTAAAATTATTTGGAATTAGTGGTGTATTTTGTTAATTGTTGCATTTTCGTTTAGCGGAAATGCATTTGGACAAATTATAACAATAAATATACATATTGAGAAAAATACAATTAATAAGGTTTTAAATATATATATTAAAATTCTTTGGAATTAGTATTCTTTGCAGCGGATAAAGTATAAAAAATAATTGGTATAATTCTTAATAAGTTAAAACAGCATGTGTATATGTGTATGATCAAAATAATGTTAAGGGAATAGTGGGAGACACTATAACAGTTAAGGGAATAGTGGGAGACACTATAACACCCCCACCGTTTGTTTAAGGCTCCGACGAAATTATATTATTTTTGTTGGGTTGTTTATAGTGGTTTCATTTTTTAGCTGTAGGTTTGGGATATATGTTTGTCTGTTCTTAAAGGAGTAAATAAAAGTAACTAAGATACATATTGATATGATACTTAAGATATCTATGCTATAACTAATCATTTTTGAATTTTTCTCTGTATGTAGTACTTGTTGCAGTGATTTTTCGTATTCTATTTGTTTTAGATATAAAGATTCAATTTTTATGTCTGCTAATGTTGTATTACTGGTGTCTTTAATTTTCGTTATAAGATTAGGTAAGATAATTTTATCGTATAATTTTATTTTAACATTGGTAAAGGTTTTATTCAATACATTTATTTCACAATTTTCAAATTTGATTAAATAATTTCCCATAATTTTCAATTTAGCTTTGTTGCAATTATGGGATATCGTATTGTTAAAGTGCTTAAGAACTAATATTCCAGGAATTACTTCGATTATTTCTTGCGTATTTGATGTTTGCGTTTTGCAATTAGCTTCTTCAAAGTTTAGTATATTATTTAAACAATTATCATTAATTTTTATAAGATTTCTTTTTAGATTATCTTTAACATATGTACTATAAATATTGTTTTCTAAATCTATGAGAACATCAGAATAGTTGAGTTTTATGGATCTATTATTTTTGTCAGGGATGGGTACGAATGTCACCGTGGATAGTGGGTCTTGCGAATATTGTGGTATAGAGAGAATTATTATAATGTTACTTTCGTGAAGTGCTATGGCTACTTTAATGTTGGTATAACTGTCAAAGTCCGTTATTAATTCCAGTTCGGTTTGGGTTAGAATATCTGTGGGTATGATTCCCAATTTCCCGGAAAAAATAATTTGTCCGATGTCGTCTACATGGTGTCGTAAGAGTGAGATGTCATTGTTAATCTGGTATATGTGTTCTATAAATGTTATCTCGTCTTCTATGGTTGAAATTTTATTTCCTATAATACTCTTGATTTTAATTAGGTAATTTCCGATAGTGTTTTGCTGATAGTTTATATGATTAGTTATGTTCCGGATTTGGGAGTTCATGACATTGTTTATATAAGTCAGTTTGTTCATCTTTTGTGTTATGTTTTCGTCACTTTCGTGTAGCAATTTAAGAGTTTTGCTTATTTGTTCTTCGTCGTCGCTGTCCATTGTACCTGCAATTATTTTAAGGCCTTTACCTACAATGTTTAAGAGAGCCCGTTTCTTTCGGAAGTGAGGATTGAGACTTTCTATTTTTGCCCTTAATAGCATAAAGTTCTTGGTTACTGTATTTACTAATTTTTTTGATTCGCTATTGGATGTCTTTAGGATGTCAATGTTGGTTTGGATTAGTTCCATAGTTCGTTCGTACTCTGTAGTGTTTATTATATGCAGTACTTTTGTGTATTGTTCGATAATTTTGGTTTCCCCTGTTTTTATTGGTATGTATCCGTTATTGTTCGATAGGTCTTGAAGGTCCATGGTTTGAGCCTTGAATGTTGGTATAATTGTTACCATTATTATGATCCATATAATCATCTAAAACAAAAAAATATATTTATTTAATTGTTGCTTTGATTTTGGGATTATTTTTGTCTTGGTATTTCTTCGTAGGTCTAACGTGAGTTTTATAATATTTATGTCCAGTTCCTGTCGTTTGTATGTGGTCGTCGTCTATTTTTTCTGCATTAACTTTCCTATATTTTCTGTGGTTTTTCCCACCTCTTATCTCTTTAATATAATTTGTTCCTCCTTCTAATTCAAAATCTTTCCGGTTTTCATTTAACTTTTGAGTATATTTTTCCTTTTTTTCGTTTATAAGGTCATGAATTTCTATATACCTATCTTCATGTACTTTGCCATTTACAAAATCAATCGGCTTTATGCCGGTCGTACTGTGTATTGTATTGTTATAGAAACCTATTATTCTTATCATTTTATCTTCCATACTTTCGCCTTTGTTTTCTTTATCGTGTCTTAGCAAGCGTATGTGTTCGTTGATTGTGTTATGTAGTCTTTCAATATCGGCGTTGGACGTATGGTTACTGTTTGAGGTATAGTGGATATCTATGTTTTCTTTTTTTAAAAATTCCTGCATTGGTATAGCCTTAAATCCTAATTCATTGTCCACAATAATTTTATTTATTTTCCCGTATGTATTGATTATCAGCAATAGTTTTGTTTTGAATTCCGTCCAACTTCTACCGTTTATTTGAAATGCTAAAGCGAATTTTGAAAATTTGTCGATTGCTGTCATAAAGAGTTTCTTGTCTAGGGTATAAAATACGTCTATGTGTAATATTTCGAGAGGTTTGTATGGGGTTTCCGTAATTTTATAAGGGATCTTTGGGGGTTTCCTGTCATATTTTTCTAAGTTACAAATTTCACAATTATTTATGAACTGGGCTATCCTTTGTTTCAATTTTGGATTGTAAATTCGAGTAATTAGTTCTTTATATACCGCCTGAATTCCTCTATGGTTTTTGTCAAGGTGTTCATTTTTAATAATTTCGGTTAACCGATTTTCATCTTCTATGTCCTCTGTCATGAGTGTAGATCTAAGTACTTTAAAGTTTGTGTTATTTGAAAATAGTTCTTCGTAAACATTTTTAAACATTGTATAAAATTCATCTTCGATAAAAATAGCGTTCAGTTGTGTTGGATTAAAATGGTTCTTTAGTATTGTAATTGCTGTTTCCCTGTCCATTTCTTTCAAAAAAATTGTTTTTCTTTTATTCTTAAAAATAGATTTATTTTTTATTCTTAATGATCCAGAAGTTGTCTTCATTATAACTACTTGAGTTTTAAACATATTGATTGGTGAAGTAGTACTTTTTATTGTTGCACTATCGCATTCTAGTGTATTTATGCTGGGTTCAGTCTCAATCCTTGACAAAGCATCGGCATTACTATTCTTTGTTCCTTTTTTGTACTTAATATCGTAATCGTATTCAGATAATCTTAATCTCCACCTAACAAGTTTTGAATTGGGAATTTATAGAAAAGAGCCATGTTAGTGGCTTGTGATCTGTTTCTATTGTAAATTTGCGACCAAAGAGGTAGGGCCTAAAATATTTTGTAGCCCATATGATGGCCAATAATTCCTTCTCTATTGTACTATAATTTATTTCATGTGTATTAAGGGTGCGACTTGCATAGCATATTGGGTGATCGTCTTGCGAAAGCACTGCTCCCAAAGCGTAATTACTCGCGTCCGTTGTCAATGTAAATGTTTTAGAAAAGTCTGGATAAGCTAATATTGGATCATGTGTTAGTAGAATCTTGAGGGTGTTAAAACTTTTTTCGTACTCTGGGTCATTTATGTTTATTTTTGAATCCTTCTTTAAATATTTAGTCATTGGTTTAGCGATAGACGAGTAGTCTTTTATGAATTTCCTGTAGTAACCTGTGAGCCCTAAGAATTGCTTGATCTGTTTTGTTGTTTTGGGTATTGGATAGTTAACAACGCATTCTATCTTCTTAGGATTGGGTTTGACTCCTTCCGTTGTAATTATGTGCCCAAGGAACTCCGTTTCCTTTTTTAGAAATTCTGATTTATCCAGTTGGATTTTCAAGTTTGCCTCCTGTAGTCTTGCGAATATAAGCTTGAGTGAGTTTATATGTTCTTGTAAGGATGTCGAAAATATGATTATATCGTCCAGGTATACCAGGCAAATTTTATTAATATAGTCTCGAAGAATATTGTTCATTAATCTCTGAAACGTTGCAGGGGCTGTTTTTAATCCGAAAGGCATTCGCAGAAATTCGTAGTGTCCTTCTTCGACACTAAATGCAGTTTTGTGGATGTCTTCTTCCTCTATTTCGATTTGGTGAAAACCCTTCGCCAGATCGAGTGTAGTGAAATACTGGCTTCTTCCCAGCTTTTCAAGTATCTCGTCTATGTTCGGGATGGGGAACTTGTCATCGATCGTTACTTCGTTCAGTTTACGATAATCGATTACAAGTCTCCACTTTGGTTTTCCACTGGCATCGGCCTTCTTCGGCACGATCCAAATTGGGGCTGAATAGGGAGAATTGCTATTCCTAATTATCTTATTTTTCAACATCTCTTGGATTTGATCTGCAACTTCTTTCTTATGTACGTACGGGTATCTATATGACTTAGAGAATATGGGTATATTGTTTGTAGTCCTAATTCTATGTTTTATTGCAGAAGTAAATGAAAGTACATCATTTTCTTGGTAAAAAATATTATGATATCTATTTATTATTTGTAATAGTTGTGATCTTTCTTCAGGGTTTAAATGTCCTATTCTAATTTGATCTTTCAATGGCTTAAATTCTTTATTTTTGACTATATTAAAATTTTTGTGATCTACCTTCTGCGTAGTCACGCGATTAGTTTCAGCTAGCAAGTTTATTTCTACTTCTCTATTTTCCGCATTTAAAGTTTCTTCTCTTAAAATATTTCCGCTGTTTTCTTCCTTATAATATACTAGGCCGGAGTTATCTGGTGCTATTATCCTTTTTTTATTTAAGTCTTCATTTTCGAAGTGCATTAGGAGTTTCTTGTTACCGATGGTTATTTCCTTCTTTCTATAATCGATACAAGCATTTAGTGGTCTCAATATATCGTTACCTATTAGACCATCGTAGAAATTATGAAATTTTATTATGTAAAATTCTAGTGCTTTATTGGTTCTAAAGTCGCTAAATTCTTCGAACATAGGTATTATGGCTTTTTTGTTAACGTAGATTTGATGTTGGAGAGTTTTAATTAAAAGTGGGTTGGTTGAACGAATTCTTTTGGGGTCACAGATCCCCGGATTTAAAATTGAGTTTGTTGCGCCTGTGTCTATTATGAGTTTTATAAACCCTATCTTTGTTTTTATTGTTATAAATGGTAATTTATTCTTGAGGCTGATTCCTGAAAATTTTCAGCCACTTCTATTTTCCCTATGTCCATAGGTTCTGGTTGGTTTCTAAAATTTGGTCTGAATGGAGGATTTTGAGGGTTTGCTTGTTGTTGCGGGCGGTGTTGTTGGAATGGTTGTTGGTATGGGCGTTGTTGTTGGAATAATTGTTGGTAGTCTCTTTCGTTATTTTGGGGCATTGTTTGGAAGTTCCTTCTGTAGTTTTGGAATGGTTGTTGGGGCCTCCCGTATTGTTTTCTATTCCTACTATCTTTTTTGTTATATTGTGTGTTGTTTCTATGGTTATTATTCCTATCACTTGAATGAGTTTTAGACACTGGGCCGTTCCCATTATTGTTCCCAATGTATGCGTACCCAGCTTGGAACAGTATATCCATAGCTTGTTCTAAGTTTTCCGGGTTCCTACAGAATAGGATGGATTTCATTGGTTCAGGGATTTTGCTTTTAAAAATGTTGAGGGCGGTACGTTTGTTGTTTATCGCACTTTGTCTAGTTGCTTCGGTTTCTCCTAAGATAACTACTAATTTGTTATTCAATCTGTGTAGCTTGTTTTTCATGTCGTTGTAGAAATCTAAGGTGTTTGTTCTAAAAGTCACGCTTCGTAATTCGTCAAAAAGTTCTTCGCAGGAACGTCTATCTCCAAAATTATTCTGTAGTGTGTTTTTAATATCTGTCCAAGAAGTTGCGTGGCAGTTTATTTCGATTGCCTGTCTCGCTTTTCCTTTGAGTTTTGATTTTATCACGTCTGAAAAAAGTAGTTGGGACAGTTCGTCATATGTTTGTAGGTGTGGGTGTATTCTGTCAATAAGTGTAGTGAATGTCTGTAAATCTTTCGAGTCACCGCAGAATTCAGGTAAGTTGTTTAAGTATTTCAAAGGGTTTATAGTTAATCTGTTTATCGGGTTTTCAGCCTGTACTGCCATTTTTAGTTTTTTTTTTGGTTTTTTTTTTTTTTTTTTAAATAGATTTGGGGAAGAAAGAAAAAAAAATTTTCTCTTTTTTTTTTTTTTTTTTTTTTTTTTATACACGAATGCGTTTTTCTCTTTTATTTTTATGTTCTAAATAATTTTTCTTTGCTTTGGTTTTTATCAAGGTTATTTTGTGTAGGAATACTTGCAACTTTTTGATTTCTTGTTTTCTGGACGTATACAATAATTTTCTTTCAATTTCTGTCTCTATACTTATTTTTTCAGTTACATACATTTAATAATATTAATTAATACTTATAATATAGTTAATTCAATTCTTACTTTCTGATACTGTTGTTTGCTGGTGTTCAAAATTATATTGCTGTCTGGTTGGTTCTGCGTTTTAGGACGTGTTTCTCCAAGAGTGTATTCGCTTTGTATTTTCTTCGCTACTGGGTTAGGGTTGACTGATGAATATCTTTATATCTCGGCTTTTGTATGAATTATTGATAAGGGTAAATCTTTTTATCCCTTTCTTCACTTTTTTTGTTGTTTTTTTTTTTTTTTTTTTTTTTTTGAAGTTATTTTTTTTTTCACAAAGATTTTGTACGTCCTTTAATCTTTTAAAGGATTCGTTATATTTATGAAGTTTAAATGTCACTTTAACTAAAGTTTTTAACTAAAGTTCTTTTTCACAAACAAAATTTGTATGTCCTTTAATCTTTTAAAGGATTCGTTATATTTATGAAGTTTAAATGTCACTTAATTTTTCTTTAACTAAAGTTTTCTTTTTTTTTTTTTTTCAAAAAAAAAAAAAAAAAAAAATTGTATGTCCTTTAATCTTTTAAAGGATTTATGATTTTTATGAAGTTTAAATGTCCTTTAACCTTTTAAAGGATTTATGATTTTTATGAAGTTTAAATGTCCTTTAATCTTTTAAAGGATTTATGATTTTTATGAAGTTTAAATGTCCTTTAATCTTTTAAAGGATTTATGATTTTTACCCGTTACAGATATTGAAATATCCAATATCCTTTCTTATGTAATTCGAGACTGAATGGTTTACACACAAGGATACACGGGTATCCTACCGACTGCGCCACTTTTTTCTCCGGTTCGAGGAGCAATAAAAAAAATAAAACAACTGATGTGAAGTTTGATCAATAATTTATTGTTTATTTATTTTCTACCTTCTTAAATACTATTATTTTGCTTATTGCTACATTTTGGAAATAAATTTAATATAAATTCTTGCATAATAATTCTTAGGAAATTTGTCTGGTGCATTTTGCACTTGGACAAAGTATAACAATTCTTTGGAAAAAATATATAATTAATAAATATATTGGTATTAATAAAGTTATTAAAGTTCTTTGGAATTAATGTGCATAATGTGCATTTTGTTAATTGTTGTATTTTTGTTAGCGGAAATGCACTTGAACAAATTGTAACAAAATATAATTAAGTTATTAAAATTATTTGGAATTAGTGGTGTATTTTGTTAATTGTTGCATTTTCGTTTAGCGGAAATGCATTTGGACAAATTATAACAATAAATATACATATTGAGAAAAATACAATTAATAAGGTTTTAAATATATATATTAAAATTCTTTGGAATTAGTATTCTTTGCAGCGGATAAAGTATAAAAAATAATTGGTATAATTCTTAATAAGTTAAAACAGCATGTGTATATGTGTATGATCAAAATAATGTTAAGGGAATAGTGGGAGACACTATAACAGTTAAGGGAATAGTGGGAGACACTATAACAGTGAGTCTCTAGTTTGAACAATTCATCACATATAGGCAAATCAGAAGTTTAAATTAGATATAAAGTAGGTCCAAGAACACTTCCAAATTCTTCTGCCACAGTCATTATACTTTACCCTAAATATACGGTCAGATAGATAGGACTCCAGCAATTTGTGGATACATGGTGATAATAAACATTTAATTTTATATATTAGGCCCTTGTGCCAAACTTTGTCGAATGCTTGTGCGACATCTAAGAAAATAGCTGAGCAATACTTCTTTAAGTCGAAACATTTCCTTATCTCTTCAGTTAGACGATTCACTTGTTCTATGGTTCCGTGTTTTCACGAAAACCAAACTGGTGAACTGGGACGATATCTCCATCGTTCAAGAATGGTAGAAATACTTTTTCGAACAGTTTAGGCAAGCAAGAAAGTAAGCTAATAGGTCTATATGAATATGTTATAGAAGAATCTTTTCCTGGCTTTGGTATGATTTTAATCAGAGAAGTTTTCCAAATTTTTGGAAAGACTCCTAGTTTCAAGATCGCGTTGAAAATTATTGATAGCACAATTATTGCCACATTCGATATGTTTTTAATCATTGGTGTTATTGAATCAAATCCAGGTGGTTTTCTAAGATTTACATTTCTTTAATAATTGTAATAATGTCCTCTGGGCTAACAACAATTATGTAGTCATAATTTAGTGTAGTGTCAAGTGTATCTCTCAATAAAAAATCATTTGTTGGGGATTGTGCTTAAGTAGCACGTAAATAAATTGGCCTTATCTTCTGCACTACGGAGCAGGTACCGTCAGCCTTCCTTAAAGGACTTTATGCCTCTACCGGTGGTTTAATATCCTTCGCTGCCTTCCATATTTAAAAATTAGTATTTTTATTATTCTAATTAGTATACCAGTACCACCATGTGTTTTTCCATCCGGATGATTAGTAGAATGGAATGAATAACCTGAAATATAAAAATTGTATCTATTGGTGAGATGAGTCTCGGAGACTAACATCATATCAATATTGTACTTTTTCATGAAGTATGAAATTTCCGTTTTATGTTGGATTTGAATCATTTGGTTATGCGCTCTTGTATTGTGTTTTGCATGGATGACATAAAGTTTCTTATATTTTGATTTAAAGATAAAGAGGTAACTGTCTGCATTAGAGTTTGCATTAAGGTTTCTAACCCTCCTGAGTTTTGGGCGACACTCGTTCTTAAAACGTTCGCATAGGAAATATTTCCAGGATTGATTAATTGTCAAATTTGGCTTAACTGAAGCCATACCCTCATTACTAACGCTAACTCCAGAATCTATTTGATTATTAACGGTATTAGCAGGTGACAGGAGACAACTCCGTTTCTTTTTATCTTTGAATATCTCTTAATCTTTTCAATAATTCTTTATACACTGGACACCCGCGGTAATTAGCTGAATGATCGCCACGCAGTTGCCATATTTTCTTTTTAGACCTTTCTCACAATATCGCATTGTGATGACGAGTGCAGATCTCCGCATGCTACACAAACCGTACATAGGGTACAATAATTTTTAGTATGACCGAACTTTTGGTCCCCCCCCCCCTTCTTTTAAGGGGTTCCTCTATAGTATATCTGCGATTCAATAGGTATCGCAGATAACATATGCGTTTAATTTTTTTAGTTTCTCTTCGTTCGACTCCAACTTAACTCTAAACATTAGTTGGGGAATCTTGTCTTTATTAAAAATATTTGCAACTTTTATTTGATAGCTAAACTCTTCCAGTGCCTCCTTGATTTCAACTGGTTCAACACTGGACTCTATTCCTTTAATGACAACTGTCAAAACTTTACTATTTTTAAGTTAATATGTATAAAAGTTTCTTTTTTACTATCATTTTATTAATCGAACAATATGAATTTTTTTTCTAATAAGCTCAATAAATGTCTTAACTAAATTATTGGAGCTAGGTTCACGAAGATATATTGATGGGGGTTTAGATGATTTTTGAATAGAATTACCATCTTTTGTATAATTATTTTCTATATCATCACTCAAGAGAACAAAACTGTTGCTCATCAATGGTTTATCAATTACCTTTTGTTTTTAGAAGTTGAACTTTTCTGGGAGCTTAAATTTCTTTTATTAATGCTTACATATCTAAGAATGCCTGATGGAATTTGAGATTTTGTAGTACTTATCTTATTCTTCGAGATAGCACCTTTATGTGTACCATCAATATTTTTATTTCTTGCATTCTGCCGTTTATGCTGAGTCTTCTCTCATCATGAGAACTCATAGACTCTTTTAAATTATGTATAACAGATTATTATAACACTTTTTTATCACAAATTTTTGTTTTGTTTGTTTATTTATAAAATTTAATTTGGTTTCTTTAAATGTTTAATGTATTATATTTAACAAATATTAACACTAGTAATAATTGTATAGCGTCTAATCGCATATTATAATATATTTAATTTTCACAAAATCTCGATTTAAAATTTAAAAATTGCACAGCGAAAAATATACGACTGTTTGTCATGAGAATAACAAAGACAAACAAGGTCTTAATGTACGAGACGAGAATGGTGTTTGCTTTGGCAACTGAATACAAATTGTAGTTACACCAGGAATGAACTTTAAGAAGACGTTTATATTTCCCAATCCGAAAAATTTATCGACGAAAAACAACCACATCACGTGTTGAAGTTGAAGAAGGAATTGTAGAGCCTCAAACGGTTTGATGTTAGTGGAACCGTAAGTAAAACTCTATTTGGAATGAAATTGAATTTTATGGGTGTGAAAGCGAGCTATGATTGTATGTAAGAGAATAAGAAGTAAATAAGATAAACATAATCACTGTATATGGAGCTGTATGATATGGATAATTGTCGATCTGTTTGAAGTATTATAAAACTAGCAATCCTGTCAAATGTTACGTCGATTAGGATTGGGGAGAATATACTGAATATATATATACAGGATACTCTTTTCTTTTTTAATGGGAAAGCCGAAAACAACGATCAGTAGGCTTATCAAGTACTAAGGTTAAGTAATGATATCTTCTGCTGCCAAGAAGGCAACATATATCGGTAAATTAGTAAACGAAATGTTAGTATGTGGTATGCTTTTATGGAAAAGATTGTCAGCGAATGGAAATTTATTTATTTATTTTTTTTTTTTTAATAAATTTTACAATTAAAATTAAAATATAAACTATATTGATTAAATTCAAAACTAGTTTTTAATATTAACCAAGTTTATTCTTCAACACCCCCATTAGAATGAACGCCGATATTCATCAGTTTGCAACAGTTCTGGCATATCTTCAGTATTCAAATATTTAATAATGGTCTTTTCATTTACAAGTTCTCTTAAAAAGTAATGTCTTATATCGATGTGCTTTTAACGAGCATGATACTTGTTGTGAGACAAATTTATAGTACTTCTATTATCACAATTAATTATAATGGATGATGGTATTCCAAGTTATTTAAATAAAGATTGGAACCACAACGACTCTTGACCTGCTGTAGCTAAAGTCATGTTGTTCGCTGCTTCTTAGAGTTCCATGAAATACAGCCACCTTGAAGCTTGATACATACCCCGATGTGGATTTTCTATCATTTAAGTCTCCAGCCCAATCTGCATCTACAAATTTTAGTTTGTATTGCATGATACCTCATGATACATTTTACAGGGTTATTATTAAATCTAGCTAGAGACCCCACTTCAAATAATATATCTGAACGACTTACTTGTGCTACATACATATTACTTCCAATTGCTTCTTCATATGGTATATTTTTCATTTCTTCTTTTTGATTGACGTCCAAAGGAGGTAAAATAGGTCTGCAATCATCCATGTTAAATTTCTTTAAAAGTTTACTTATGTATTGTTCTTGATCAAGCCATAATTTTCCATTCGATCCATTTCATTCATTCGATAATTTTCATTCAAAAAATATAATTTACTTCTCCGCCTATCATATAAAATTGTTTGTTAATTTTTTTTTTATATTACTTTTGCTTTCAGGTTTGTTTGTAAAAATCAAAATATCATAAACGTAATTTGCAACATTGGTTATTTCATTATCATTTACTTTGTAATACATGCAATGCTCGGTTTTTTATTGCGATAGGCCTCTATTTTTTAAAGTACGGTTTAACTTTGTTTATACTTGCTTGCTTCAGACCCTATAATGAATTTTTAAGTTTACATAATATCTCCTTTTTTACTAAAGCGTTCAGGAATCTACATTAATTAAATATACTGCCGTGTTTGCAGCTTAAACCCAGAATGGAAGAATGGAAATCTTCATATAGTTTGCCCTTTAGGCAAGTTATATATCTTTGTTTGTTCAATTTACATTTGACACCGACTACTGCACCAGCATTCATGTTTTTTTAAGATGTTATCATTTAATATGACCAACACGTTTATGCCACAAGTTGTATTCTTGAGTACTTTGTTGCTTGCAATATTTAATTTGAACATACCGTTAACCATAACACCTATTCTCACAATACCATCAGAGTTGTTCAAAACTTTGCATCCTTTATTGTTAAACAAGACTCCGTAACCGCTTTCAACTATTTTTGAATCTGAGAATAGAGAGAATGACATACAAATTAGGAATATATAGAACATCACGCAACATAATGTCTTCTTCTTTAAACTTACCAATTTTAGCAGTAAGATAAGCTTGGCCTTCACCTGCATGATTTCATTATTAGCAATGGTGTCTTTAGCATTCTTTTCTTGAAAATGTTATTTAAAAAATTTTGAATTTGATTCTGTGCTGTAGCTCCAGAATCAAAGTTCCATTCACTTTTATTTAGTTCACGTACAGAGCAACATCCCAATATAGCAGTCACAGTCTTCTTGAATTTAGTTTTCGTACCTTTGCTTGGACATTTTGCGGTAATGTGTCCATATTGATTACAATTGAAGCATTTAGGTCCTTTGCTTTTAAAGTGCTTCTTTTGACCAGCTAAAGCAACCTCAGTTGTTTCCTTTTTGACATCTTATAGTAATTTCAATTTGATAGCATCAGCGTGATTTTAACTCCAAATCCTTGAGTGCCCATTATCATTGGATTATATTCTTTTGGCAATATAGCCAACAACATTGATCCTACCCATTCTTCGTCGACATGAAGACCAGCTGCTCCGAGTTTTTGGGCTGTCGTTAAAACTTCATTAACGTATTTTTCAACATTTCCATAATTATGTAATTTTGTTGAACAAAATTTTTGTATTAATACCACTCTTCTTACCAGTCCGCTATCTTCAATAATTATTTTCAATGTATTTCAGATTTCTTCTCCACACTCACGAATATGTGGATAAATAGACTTATCTACCAATAGAATTAATTCAGCCTTTAATTGAATTTTCTAATCATCCCTTTCTTCTGTGTCAACGATAGCATTCCAAAAACCTTTCATTTGGAAATATGCTTCAACCGTAAATTTCCAATCTTCATAGCTACCCGTGAAGCTTTTCAATTTAATTGTTGACATCTTTAAATTATATGGAATCTTGATTTAAATACACTTGTCTTCAATTAGCTTGAATCTATCTTGAATTCAATATATTTTTAAATTCACACACTATTCTTTACCAACATTATTTATTAATATTCTTTATCAATTATACTCTAATAACGCGGAAGGGCCCATAACCTGTTAGTATGTGATATGTTTTTATGAAAAATATTGTCAACGAATGAATTTTTTTTTAATAAATTTTACAATTCAAATATAAACTATATTGTTTTTAATATTAACCAAGTTCATTTTCATTCATGAAAGGAAGCTGATAAATTAAAAATATTCACAAGCTTTGTTGTATCGTTGTATCGACGTATGTCATAAATAGTTTTCAAACAAAATTTTTGAAAGCAAAAACAAATTAATTAAAAAATGTTTACGATGAGGCTATTGTAACACTAAGGATAAGATTGTTAATGTATTAACAAAAAATCTTCAGAAGGTTAACCACAAACGTTGTTCGAAAATTCTAGGTTTAGTTATGCAATATTTACTTAACGTTTATATAGTATTGGAATATAAATATTTGCATTGATAAATAGTGTTGAAGTGTAATGCGTGCATGCAATGTAACTCTATTAATCAATGCGAATATTTACTACTTTGTTTTTGTTTTCTTTTATGCTTTGTATGTTAAACTGACTGAATTTTACTTTTTTTTACTATTAAAGAATAAACGTTTTAATTATTAAGACATGTTGTCATTTTATTTGAGATTATAGACGACTTGTGTCCAACAAAAAATCTGTATTTATATTTTCATTGCTTTTTAATTAATTTTGTTCGGTGAGATATGATATTTAAACATATGATATATAAAAAATATAGAAAATTACATTTTCAACAATCACTTACATTAAAATATCGCAATCATCATTGCCATATTTGGTATAGGTAGAAAACAAAAAATTTCGAACATCCGTTTTAATAAATCTAGTTTCTAATTATTTTCGTAAAAAAGACATTTTGGAATAGAAAAGGAGAACGAAATCAACATTCGTCCTTGTATTAAGGATATTTACACAAACATATCTTTCATTTTTATAATTTTTCTTTAAAATATTCCTTAGTATTGGCAACAACATATAAAAAATTTAGAATGAGTCCATGAAAGGATGCTGAGAAAATTAACATTTAGTAAAAAAACTCATTTATTTCAGTAATAAATTGATATTTTATAATAAGGGTACTTATTTAAACGCTTAAGTTTCCCATTTGTGCAATTGTGCATATTTGCGCGACATGTTTCATGAATCCCCTTTCAAATGTTGTGCAATATTAAGGATAAGAAAATAAGAAATCATTCTAAATAATTTAAAATTTTTGTTGAAATCAAAGATACATGCAATGATTTTATTTTTATATTTACGTTAGTTTCGTTAACTATAATTTTTTATATCGCAGTTATTAATAACTTTTAAATATAAACAAAAGACAGCTGATTTACAAGTTTGCGAGACTAAATAGTCGCGTAAAATTATAAGTGTTGTGCAAATGCATTTCCATACAATTTATTGCTTTATATAGACATTTTTTATTTGTTTTGTTATTTTAAATTCATTAATAGAAATATATGAATGCTTAGAAAAGGATAAAGATTTACTTAAATTTTGGAAATGTGTTA
This sequence comes from Protocalliphora azurea, assembly GCA_932274085.1. Lineage (NCBI taxonomy): Eukaryota > Metazoa > Arthropoda > Insecta > Diptera > Calliphoridae > Protocalliphora > Protocalliphora azurea. Next base: position 74,935,685 of record OW026520.1, read on the forward strand.
ACCCTATTAAAAATAAAAAATATTTATTAATTATTTTTATAAAAATATTTTGTGTATAGATATTTTTAAAAGCATACAGAAGTATTCATAATTTTCTAAGTAATTATTCACGCAATTTATAAAGATATGTTAATGAAATTTGTAGGAAATGTGGATCTTATTAATATCAATAAAAGCGCGTTAACCAAATTTCAATCAGGGGTAGGGTTTTCCCGAATTCCTAAAAAAACTAATGAAAATTCCCAAAAATGGGAAGTCCCGTAGATTTTGATTTAAAACTTTTAGCAACATATTGAAGATTCTTAAAATATATTCCGCTTGTCGATTCGTGCTTTGGGATTTGAAAAATATGGTCTAAAATCAAACTATCATATATAATGGGTCGGAAGGGTGTGTACCATGACCAATTGAGTTATTGGGCTTGTTTTTTATCTTAAAGTCATCTCTGTGAAGTTACCTTTCAGAAAAGTGCAAAATTATTATATGTTGTTAAAGAAAATTTTATTTTAGATAAAAAAGAGTGTAGATACCTTTTCGGCTAAAAAAACACAAAAAGTCGTCTTTTTGCAATTTTCAAATTCAAAATCGTTTATTTTTGGACTCGGTAAAGATATCGACTTAAATTTTTTTTATTCAATAGATAATTTTGTTCTTTAACTAGTTAAGCAAAAAAAAAATAATAAAATCGGTCGGAAATACTAGGATATATATGAAAAAAAGTGGACCAAGAACATTCAAAATTATGGTGCTTAAAAATTCAAACGCAAATAACTCGAAAACCATAAGAGATAAATAGGACATGTAAGCATGTTTTCATAGGTCTTATCAGCGCCTACAACAATATAAAATTTTGCAAGCGATTAAAAATTTTTTATGTCAGAGGCACCTAACTTTGAGCCCCCTTAGCTCCGCCCCTGGGGGGATTGTTGTGCCCCCCCCTTCCAAACATAACATTGTACACTCCTCTGCTACGCCTATACCAAATTTCATGAAAATCCAACCGGCCGATCAGAAGTTACAGATTTATTTCCAAAAAATTTCGATACTTTTTATTTTTTTGGCGTAGCTTGTGTTTACGCTCAGCCCCTTTTCTTCCGCATAAAAAATGATGTTTGATGGCAGTCATCGTTGGTCGAACAACGATGTGCGAACAAAAGCAAAACATGAACAAGCGCTATCAAAATGCACGTGCGCACAAAATTTTGTTCACCCTTCGAACAAATCTATGGCATGTAAGGATGGTACGTAAAATGATTGTATAAATCAAATTTTCATCACAATAAAAATTTGCCTAATGTAGACTGAATTTGTCAGTATTATTACAGCGTTAAAACAAAATTGTCTGCGCTCGAGCACTGACAACTTTGTCTTGACGTTACTTGAGAATAGACGCCATTTTGATGTTTGTTGGTGCCTTTTTACATGGTTTATTATGATATACGTGTATCCCTACACTTGATAGAGATAAAAAATTACCTACAATTCAAGCAAAAATTTGACGTTTGTCTTGATAAAAATTTCTCTAGTATAGACTCGACGTTACGGTTGCATCAGCTAGTATAAACTTCAATTTGTATGAATAAGTAATAAGATGATACACTTACCTAAATAACAAAAGTAGCCATTAAGAGGCAAAGTTTCCAAAGCAAACCAGTAATTAGTTACGTCTAGCATTGGGGCAATGCACGAAAGGATGCCGATAACAAATGTATACCTTAACGCTGTTCGTCTACATAAGCCGGGGTTAGTAACTGCCATCATCCGATACCCAGCCCGGGAGTAATCAGGTCTTAAATTCCACGACAAGGCATTAAAATGAGGGAACTGCCAGGCATATAACAATCCAGCTAGTATCCAAGCTCCAGCATCAAGACTTCCGCAGCAACCCGCCCATCCCATTAATGGTGGAATAGCTCCAACTGCCGATCCCACCCATGTGTTTAGTATTGATATCCGTTTCAAAGGTGTGTAAATTGATGTATAAAGAAATAGATTTCCAAGTCCTAATGCTGCTGTTAGACCGTTTACTCCATAGTATAGCATACATAGACCAGAAACGGATGAAACCACAGCAAAACCTACCGCATGCAATGGTGTCAATTTTCCAGTCACAAGTACGCGGCTTTTTGTTCTCGACATTTGCGAATCGAATGGAACTTCGTGATATTGATTTATAGAATTTGCAGCTGCTGAAACTAGACCAGTACCCAACGAACATAACAAAAAGGATGCAGGATCAAATGGAGCCGGAGCCATTGCGTATCCTCCCATTGCTGTTACAACCACAAGTGCTAAAATATAAAATACATATATTATATAAATATATTTTTTTACAGTTTTATGTAGTTTATAACTAATCTGAATGTGATTGATTTATTTTTTATTATTATTATTTATTTTTCGAAGCTACTACTTCTACTACTACTACTACTACTACTACTACTAACTGATCAAGACTGTAGTCAGCGAACTCATGACCTTTTTCCTTTTCCCCAGTTCTAACGTAAAATAATAAATATATTTTCAATTTTAAAATAAGTACCTTTCAGTTTATTTTAGACTCGAATGTAAGTAGATAGATTCGATACACTACATTCGTTTAGTTACGTTTACTTGTTTTTTACTCAAATGTAACGCGTAACTGATGTTTTCCATCGCATATGCATTTTAATGCTTTTTTTATTTTTATTATAGTTTATTATATATAAATCAACTATTATGGTTTTAATGTGATCTTTTTATAACCATAATAAGAAAAAAATATATAATATTTAACGTGTTATAAGAACTTAGATTTTGTTTCTTTTATTCAAATAGAGTTCTAAAATCATTAAACAGATTTCAAAAATATTAACACAATTTACTACTATATTTAGCAGGAAATTTTAATGATCTTTCAATAAAATGTAAAAATATTTTATTATAAAAGTGTATATATTTTGAAATATGACAGAGAAAAGGTAACAACAAAATATTAAAAATTAAAAAAGATATAGCCAACTGAAGAATTAAGAATTAAATTAGCGATTTTATCGCTTGCCATTTAACTAATTGAAAAAGTACATATAAATATATATTACAATCAAGCTCCCGAAAACTTTCTAATTTTATTATACCCTTCACCACAAGTGAAAAGGGTATATAAGTTTGTCATTCCGTTTGTTATTTCTACAATATACACCTAAGATCCCAAAAGTATACATTTTCTGGATCCTTATTGATAGGAAAGTCTATATAACGATGTATATCTGTCCGTCTAACTGTTGAAATCAGTTTTTAGATAGCCACAGTTATCGGATATATATGTTTTATTCATCAAATTATAGAGAATATTTCTTATAATGACACTAGTAAAGAACAACAAAATCGGTCCTTTAATGCCAGAGATATCGCCAAAAAAAAAAAAACGAAAATGCCTCTAAAAATGTATTTGTTTTCGACTTTTCTAAGTCCTTATATAAGCTAGCGACTTCGCTTTTACACAGAAAATTCGGAATCTTTTTTGGAATATTTCAGCGGAAGAAATGAATAACATCGGTTCATTATTCTATGTAAGTTTCAGAATTCGTTTTTGTATACAGTCGAGTTAAAAATAATGAAACTTTGATATCGGGCATACAATAAAATGCAGATTTTGTCAAAGAGGAACGTCAAAAGATTTGAACAGATCTACGGACCCACTTGTGATTCTCTGGGAATGTGTTATACTGAAGAATTATATGAGGATAATTCCGTCCTCCAGATATGTCATGTCAGGGCACAGGAGCAAAATCAACATCTACATCGACCCGTACCGGAGGATCAAGTTATGGTAGTGGTGAACGTGTTAAATCTGCAATCCTCTCGGAACAGGAGGTTACGAGGGCAAACCAACATCTACCGCTGATGGAATTGATCATGCACCGTCCAGCAAATCTGGCAACCGACAAAAGGTTGTCAGGGGTGCTGGGCCTGGAGATGATCAGCCTACAACTAGTAAGGTGGCAGTATGTCGAAAGCATGTCAAACTCCATTGGTG